>CM073774.1:101125138-101341633 GCA_037158775.1 Hetaerina titia | reverse complement strand
TGCTGTTCAAGCGAACGCTCCATCGCGCCGTGTTACCGAGTCAAGAAACACACTTCACGCGGAGGCACGTCTTTCCACTAAGATTGCTCGGAGCAAACTGCCGACCAGCTCCAATGGAATGGCAGCCCCTCACCACACATTCTGACCGGAATATATAGTAACCTCTTCAAAAATCACTTTTTTCGATTACCATTAAAGAATTAATATCAATGAAGGACCAATTATAAGCATCGTATTGTCCTTTGTTTAGCCTAGACATGTTCGAGAAATATTTCAACGTGCAAAGGAACAAATTCAAGCTGATTGCATTTCTGAGTTCAACCAGAGACTGGCCTCAGTGAGAGAGAATGTTTACCAAGAGTTGATCCATGCTCAATTGCATTACCAAAGGTGGTCATATGAAATGAGTAAGACGGCACGTGAACTAGCAAGGGAAGAGAAGGAGAGAGCATTGACAAGAACTGTTACTGCAATCTTGAATAAGCTGGATGCACCCGAATGCCAAATTGTCCACCATTTAGATTTAATTGAAGAGGGAATTCTGGATTTGAATGAGATTAAAAGATATATGAGAGACATTAAGGCATCGCGCAATAGAGAGTAGAATGATCTCAAAGATGAACGACGCATGAAGCAGTTGTATCTCGCTGATTCGACGAAATACTCTGAAGAGAATTTCCCGGGTCCTTTTGAATTCACTGGCAATTATGCATATGAACAGCCATACTAATTTTTAATTAATCCCGTGAAAAACATATTTTGTGGATGCTTCACGATATACATTGTGAGTTATAATTAAATGGTAGTGTATAAGAGATAGCCCGATTTATTTGAATTTAGAAATATTTCAAAATGAAGTAATTTGCATTTTCCTTTTTTTGATGGAATTATGTGCATTAGGGTTTATGTGTATTAGGGAAAGATATTTTAGTACCCTGCGAGTCACCACTAGGGTGTGTGGCAAGGGGTGAATACACACCAGACTAATTTTGAACCGAATATGACCCTACCCTGGTCGGACAATGTTATTCTGATCCCTTATCGCTCGAGTTCCAGAAGATGTTACGCAGTGATGAAATCTAGGTCGTATTAAAAGTGCTCTATGTGGACAAGAAAAGTGTCTTCTTTTGACAAGGAAAGAATAGGTCGTGGATACGGGTAATTTCGCAATTCACAATTCGGTTCATGACTGTAGTTTCGATCCACCGAAAAAAGTAGTTGAAAAAGAATAATTCCGTGTTCAAAGAAGATGGTCGTCATACAAATCGTTAAAAAGTCGATATAAAAAAAATCAGGCGAGAGAGGATCGCTGAAACCAAACGATTCCCCCGGCGATGCAAGTAAGGGATCAGGTCAGGGCCAAATAGGATTCACTAACCTTTTGTTAAAAAAATGAAATGACAAGAAATTAATTATTGACGTAGGACGCTCCAAAGGTACAACCAGACATGGCAGATGACTATTGATTGGGCCGTAACACGGAGAGAGAGAGCCAGATCTCTAATTCATTCCGGTCACCTGACGCAATGAGGGAATTAATAAAAGCCCTACTATACAGATTACCAAATTACTCTCCTCGGACACAACAAAGGGAAATAGGTTTCAAAACTTCACACTTAAATATCCGTCTGCTGCTGGGTATTGCCTTGAAATCTATCTAATAATTGAAGTCTATCTATTTTGCCTTGAAATATATGTCTGGCGTCAACTGATTAAGGAACCACTCCAATCTTCTGAAAAACTTCATCCATTTGCTGACGATGCCGTGATATATAGGGAAATATCCAGTGATGAAGATCATGAGTTAGCTAATGATACTCATCGAGATGAGTATCATTAGCTGACGACCTAAATGTAATTCAAAAGTGGTGCGAGATATGGGAGCTAGGATTTAATTTGAATAAATGTTTCAATACATTTTTGGAGGAAAAGTATTTTACCAGAAAATACACCATGCAGAAAAAAAACATTTCACGTGTGGAATCGGTAGAATACTTGGGAGTAACGATAACTACAGATGTGTCCTGGGAAAAATATAATCGAGAAATTTGCGGAATAGCAAATAAAAAGTTGGGATTAATCAAAAGAATACTTGAGAGTTGTAATGAAAAGGTCAAGGAGCTCTGTTATTTCATGTTAGTAAGGTTCCACCTTGAGTATGCTGCAAGTGTATGCGATCCTTACGAGGTAGGTTTAGTTTTGAAACTAGATCGAGTGCAATGTAGAGAAGCTATGTTTATGAAAAGTTCTTATGAACAAGGTAGCAGAATTGATATTGAGAGAATTGCTGAATTGATATTGAGAGAATTGCTGAATTGAAAGAATATGGATGTGAGCCGCTAGTTGACCGTAAGTTTCAATACAGGTTGAATTTACTGCGTATATTTGAAGCAGGTAACGTATCTGCGAACGTTAAGGACATGTTACTGGCCTCCACTTACTTTGGTAGATATGGTCACCAATGTAAAATCAGGGAGATTTATTCCAGAACAGAAAGATTTAAAATGTTGTTTTTTTCTCGAACCATTAGAGGTCATAATAGATAAAACAGCAATCCTTTAGGATATAATTAGAATGGGTAGTGTATATATTTGTTGATATCTCACATGTTTCTTCCTGCATGTCATTCTTTGTATTTAATAGACTCTACTACTCTATAAATTATTTTAAAAGTTCTACAGCATGGTTTGAATGTACATATCCTGTTATTAAATATTGTTGCATGTAAGTACTTTCTTTCGTGTGGTTAAGCTTTGTCGATTGCATGAACAAACTAATATTTGTGTTGAGGTAACATAATTTGGTTTTGCATGTGGATTTATTGTATTTAACGTGTGTTGACCTAACACCCCCCGCCACGCACCCTTGCGGCGGGTTGCAGGGCATTGTGTAGATGTACGAGAGGAAATGCGTCAACGCGTAGCCAGCTAAACATGCTGTAAGGTTGTCCAGCGTATCGACGCTTGAGATATTGACCCGTAGCTCCTCGCGTTCGCCACCTTTGTAGATTGGCGTGATGAGAGCCGCCGCCTTCCAGGTATTTATCCTTAGGCCGCTGACTTGGAGAATATTCTGTGTGCCCACGTAAGGCGTGGCTTCATCCGAACGGTCCTTCAGGCCGGTTTATTTCCGGCCCTGGGGCTTTATTTGCCTTCGGACCTCGTAGTGGTTTGTGTATGTTTTTCTGTGAAATACTCCTGCTCGTCTCTACAGTCGCCAGACTTTGCTATTGCAGCATTAGTATTGTCCGTGTTCACGCTCTGAAAGTACCAATGTGATATATTGGCTTCAGTAACAATGTCAGTTACGATTTCGCCATTCGCTTGGATGTCAGCTATATTTGTAAGTGCATGTGTATATTAGTTGGTATTTTGAGTATTTGTATGTGTGTGGGTTGTAAGGGTTTTTGCATGACTGCCTACCATGTTTTGTTTATGGATTGTTTAAATTTGTGGCATGTTGCAATTTTTTTCTTGTTAAGGGTAGTGTCCTAACACCAGCCACACGCCCTTGCGGCGGCTTACGGGATATTAAGTAGATGTAGATGTCGAGGAAGGGTAAAAAAGGGTAGAAATGCCGCCGCTTACTATACCAATGGCCAAATTAAAATCACTGTTTTTATTTATAGTTTTCATGTTCAACCCAGAAAGCCAAATATTTAAAAAGCATTCAATTTGCCACTCTGTCTCTCTAATGTCGTAATTTAATGTTCTCTTAAAGTTATTTCATTTTATTTTACACGACGCATTGTCAGATTTCTTCAAATGTTTGTATTTAATTGAGCGATTTTTTGATTGCCGTCTGTTGCATCACAAATTTTGGGCCTGCAAACTTTGCACCAAAAATAATACTCATTAGTGAATTCCAACATTGAAATATTGACATTTGATCTCATACCAAAACCTTATATTACTGCCAGGTATTTCGGAATTGTTTGAAATTCGCAAACGAATGTGTTCAAATTGTATGAAACATGTAATTTCAACTCCATGCATGACTCAATCAAGCGCAAAGTATGGATATTTGAGGAAAAGCTTTCCGCTCCTGACGCACGAAATGATTCCAGGCATTCTTCACGTGGGAGGTCACGACCGTTATAAACATCCGAGGGGTTTTGGCCCATTCTCCTCCCCGGCAGTGCTTCCTTTTGTGCAAGCCATTGCTTTATTTTATGCACCGTTTTCTTCTCGCGAAACGACTACTTATGAGAAATGCACGGTCATTATTTCGCAGCGTGTTTGTTTGCCCCAGGAACCTTGGCAACCGGTGGAGAGCGTTAAATTTTTGTTAAAAATTCCCCGGTCTTGGCAATAATCTGTAGGGAAGTGGCATGCAGGGGAGGGGGCCGCTATTATCCTCCCCTTGTTTTCACCCAAAGGTCGAACGGTTCGCGTTATTTTAATGGGGCACTTGGGCGGAGCGGTCGTTGGAGGGTTTGGCCGGGAGGGAGGGGGCAGCGAGGGAGGAGCGCCCGGAGGAGGGAGGACGGAGGACACGGGAAGGAACCTATGGAGGTCAGAGTCCGAAGGGGTCGTTTGCACCGGGAAATTGCTGGGGTCGAAATGGGAAGGGCCTCGTTAGAGTTCGCATGATCAATGGCCGGATCAGTGGGCGGAAGAATAAAGACCTCTCTGCGCGTCAACTCCGACGACAACACTCGCTTAAGTAAGCGCGTGTGTATGTATGTACCCACAAAACACACACCCAAAAAGACACACACACACACGTGTGTGTGTGAGTGTGTGTGTGTGTGTGTATATACATATACATATATATATATATATATATATATATATATATATTATTAGGTAATCTACCGGTTAAGGTAGGTTTTTGGATGGACACAACTATCAAATAAACATTTTGTGACTCCCCACCTATCAAACTAATCTATATCAGGTCCCTCTTCATCTCGGTGTACTTCTTTCCTCCCTTCATCCCGTCCAACATCCCTATCCTGTTCCTACCCTTACCTCGCTTGCCCAACATTCTCCCCTCTATTACCCTCTTCAACATTCCACTACCGCTCAATACGCCCTTCATCCATTCCTCCTGCCTCCATAGGACTTCTCTCAACAAACCCCTCTCCTCCCCCACCATTTCTAGTACTTCCTCATTTGTTTTCCTTTCGGTCCATTTCACCTTCTCCATTCTTCTCCACACCCACATTTCAAAAGCCTCCAATCTACGTCTATCCTCCTGTTTCAGCCGCCACGTTTCCGCGCCGTACATAGCTACGCTCCATATCAGAGTTTTTACGAGTCTTGTCTTAACATCCCTACTCAACGTATCCGTCATCAACTTCCTCCTCCTTGAGAAAGCCTCCTTGCCTAGCGCAATTCTTCTCCTTACGTCCCTACCACTTTGACCGTGTTGGTTCAAAACACTTCCGAGATATGTAAACTGTTCTACCTGCTCTATTTTTCCCCGCCTATTTTAATATTTAGCTTAGCCTTTTTCTTTCTGGAAAATCGCATAACCTTTGTTTTACTAATATTGATTCTCATCCCATATTTATCGCACTGAACCTCCAATTCACTCAGCAATGCTTGCAACCCCTTGGCTGACTGAGCAACTAATGCTTGGTCATCAGCAAACCTAACCGATTTTACGAATTCCCCTCCGACTTTCATTCCTACCTCCAGTTCTTCCCATGCCTCTTTAATCATTTCCTCTACATATACGTTGAACAGTACCGGTGACAATGGGCAACCCTGCCTTACACCTCTTCCTAACACTGCCCATCCGGACTCTCCGTTCCCCACTCGCACCTGAGCAGTCTGAGACATGTACAGGTTGCGGATCAGTCTCCTGTCCCTCCAATCCATTCCTATTTTCTGCAATACACGCATTAATTTTTCCCAATTCACTCTATCAAACGCTTTTTCGAAATCTACAAAACAGGCAAAAACGTCCTGATTGTATTCTATATTCCTCTCGACTAGTGATCTCATTACTGCAATGGCATCACGCGTACCTCTTCCTTTCCTGAACCCAAACTGATCATCCCCTAAGTAATCATTTGCCTTAGTCTTTATCCTTTTGTTGATGATCCTGAGAATAACTTTAGCTGCGTGGGATATCAAACTTATTGTTCTGTAATCCTCACATGACGAAGCCTTTGCCTTTTTTGGAATAGGAACTAACACCGATCTCACAAAATCTTCCGGCCAGATTCCTTCCTCATAGATACTACGAATCAGTCCATATATGGCCTTCTTCCCACCTTTCCCTGACCATTTCAACATTTCTACAGGAATATTGTCCACCCCCCCTGCCCAGTGGGGGTGGACAATATATATATATATATATATATATATATATATATATATATATATATGTATGTATGTATATAATATGGGTTATGAGGGAAGATGGTCGATTGGAGTCACGTGTGTGTGTGTATGCATGTATATTTTTATAAATATTATTATTATTAGGTAATCTACCGGTTAGGGTAGGTTTTTGGATGGGCACAACTATCAAATAAATATTTTGAAACTCCAAACAAAACCCAATCCATCAACCTAAACTACATCAGGTCCCTCTTCATCTCTGGGTACTTCTTTCCTCCCTTCATCCCATCCAACATCCCTATCCCGTTCCTACCCTTTCCTCGCTTGCCCAACATTCTCCCCTCTATTACCCTCTTCAACATTCCACTCCCGCTCAATACGCCTCTCATCCATTTTTCCTGCCTCCATAGGATTTCTCTCAACAAACTCCTCTCCTCACCCACCATCTTAAGTACTTCCTCATTTGTTTTCCTTTCGGTCCATTTCACCTTCTCCATTCTTCTCCACACCCACATTTCAAAAGCCTCCAATCTACGTCTATCCTCCTGCTTCAGTGAATTTCATTTTGGAAACATGGTGGACAAAGAGTCGAAGTGAAAGATCAAAGACGGATATGTTTCCGTTAAAACTGTCCCTATTATTATAATTATTATTTTACGTAATTATTGTTCAATGTTTTAAATATTTTTGCTACATCTTGTGACTAGCTATATCATATTTCAGCATTGACTTTTTTTATAATTCGCCTGCTTAAAATTTAACTGTAATATAACGCTGGTTTTCATAGTACATGTATTCACGCAGAAGAGTTTGATGAATTCACGAATGAATGAAAAAAAAGATTATTTAATTGGCAATTAATTTAAAGAAACCGCGAGGGACGGCTTGGAGGAGATGGAGGATGGCACATATTGCTTTCGTACGGTTATTTATTATTTCACGCAAGTGCTACTGCACGGATTATAAATCTGAGGCATTCGTTACATTTCGATTATATTCCCATTCAATGCTGACCGTTTGTTAATCCAATCAGAAAAAAGCCAAATCGAATGAGAGAACGAGTCGATGCCGCTTCGAGTCTGAATTTTACGACAGTTTCGATGGCCGAGCATTAATTACACAGAATATCGCTTAACTACAACGTCGAGAGAGCAACTGGAATGATAATCGCCCGTGCTCGACGCGAGGGGCGCGCGTCTACGACCCACGCATGTGGTCCCTCCTGCGCCCCCCGATAAAGATGACATTTTGAGGACCTGATATCTCCCCTGAAACCTTGGCATCCCCCGCCGGAAAAAAATCCCACCCTCCCTCCCCCTGCCGACCCCGCGATACCTGACTGCGAGGGGTGGATTTTTTTTCCTTCGCCAAAGCTCGCTTTGTCTCATTTCCGTTCGGAGCCATTCTCTCCCAGATTTATTTCTTTTATTTGTCCGTTAATGCCCTTTCTCCTCATTCCCTCTCTTCCTCTTTCCCTAGTATGCAAAAGGCGTCTCTCAAAAATAATCATAAAAAACGGCCAGAAGCGGTTGTGATTCGTCCATAAAATCTGAATGGCCTATAAAAAAACGTCGACGGCGGACGGCATCGTAAATCCTTCGCAGTCAAGATTTATGGAGCATCTTAGGTGTATGGGAAATAATCCCATCGTTAAAAAAATTATAGTAATTTATGTCCTTCATGTGGAGTAACAATCTGTTAACAGATTTACTGACCCGGAAAATGCATTAATGCCGTTCGGTATTAACAAAAGAATAATTATGAATTTTCTGAACACTAAATCATTATATTGTCTACATTTGAGGTAATGGAATATGATCCATTTTCCATCAGTGTAACGGGAGTGATTATCAGTCTAGCAGGGGCGAGTGATTCTTCTTCTTAGAGATTTCTCGAATGACGTTCCATGAAGAAAGAGTGTTTCCTAAAATTCCACGATGACGCTTCGCTACGAAGATATTTACTCCGAGTTCTCCAACACGTACGACCAATGCGAATCACATTCACCTGTAATTAATACTTTTTAGGAAATTCTTACATATTTGCGCTTGTACGATTGACACAGATGTTTGGACCTGCTTAAGAATATAGAATCGATGAAAATTTCCATAAATACTAATGATAGCGATACTACGTCTCATTCCCACAGCCTATGAACATGAAGTGTTAGATGGGATGAATATTATCGCGTTAAATTGCCGCGGTGTATAATATGTCTGACATACACCACATTTTTGAAAGTACATCGTCATAGGAGCGAGACGTTAACTCTATGAAAATATAGCAAAAATTGAGATGATTTTCCGAAAGTTTCATCATCCGCAGAAGATAGTCACCTATTAGATAGGTGGACGCATCGCAGTTAACGCTATGAATGCGACGACATCGGCATAGAAAGTATTTGCTGTTACGTCAAGGATGATAATCACGGAAGCTAATTGATATGTTCATCCTACAGAGGACTTGGCACCAATGTAGATGTTATCTCAAAACTCGATGACCAAGTTTCCAAACATTTCACTGAACATTTTAAATGTATTTAGGATATATTAGTTATCATTTTCGATATATATTTTAGTAACCTGCAAGCAAACGCCAGGAGTTCTACACTTTATCTCTCTGATTTTAGTGGCATGATCTCAACTACCATAGTACAATGGGGTAATAATACATTTTCAGCATCTTTGTCAAAGAGGCATCCTGCCATTGTATGCAAGAGTACAAGCATCCAATCTGCAATTTAACCTTCGTTCCGTGAGGGATTCCCAGCCTAGCTGCTCTAAAATTTTGGATACGCTACAACAGCGTTTTACAAAAAGTACTTGGTCGATCATGGCATAGGAAAACAAGTAAAAAATCTTGATTCAGGTAAAAAATTACCAGCGTATTCACTCGGTACTCTTTAGAACAAACGGTTTTTCTCCGAATTGAGACAACAGTATGCGATTCAACAATTCGACAACATATTTGCGATTTATAAGTCGGAGATTGATAATGGAATAACGTAAATTATATATATTTAATAAAGAGAATTGTGATGGACTTCGGGAGAAATGAAAATATGAACTACAACCGCAATCTATAAACTAATAGAGTCTTGAAAATGCTTTGAAGAATTATGAGTGGCGGGTTGGGGAATATTTATTCCAAATAAATTCCAACGCGTTAGTAAGCAGAGACGACTCACTCAAATTTATGAAGTTTAAAAATAAAGACGGGATTCAAATGAAGGTGTCAGATGGTAAATTTCAATCAAAAGCGACAAAGTTGATGCGGAAAACTTTACATTATTTTAAAGGAAATTTATGCGAATATTTAGAGGATAACCCAAAATCATTTTGGTAATACATCAGGGAAAGAAAAAGGAAGCCTCCAAGTGTACATTCCTGGTCTAGTTCTAGTATTGAAATATGTCTTGTTTTCTAGCGGCTTGTAACATGTGCATGCATGCATTCTTTTGGATACAGGACTTAAAATGGAACAACACAACGCCTTCCTGACTTTATTCCGCCACCGGAGGAAAAGTCAGAAACGGCTCAGAAATAGATATGTGGGCGCGGGTGATTCTGACCTTCTGGGTAATTTAATTTTTATATACCGGACCAACGAAGATGAATTCCCTTTCCTCTAACCCAGATCCTTCAAGGCAGATTGCCTTAGAGAAATTACGTTCCCAAAATTCAATGTTTCGCTATAATTGTACCATTTAACCCTAGCTTGAAAACAATACCTCGCGGATTATGTTTTAGTTTGTATGGAATCTGGATATTAGAGATAGGAGAATATAAATACACAGTTACTGAGTTTAATTACTGCAGGTGTTCCCCAGGGAAGTGTTATCGGACCTCTTTTATTCCTACTTCACGTAAACTCCCTAGTCATTATTAAGTTACGTTTATTTGCCGAAGATCCAGTGGTTTCCCGTCATATCCGATATCCCGTACTCCTGAGAACACACCATGTTATCAGATGACCTTATTGCTATACAACGCTGGTGCGACACTCAGTAAATAAATTTTAAAAAGTGTGTAGTCATACATTTTTGGAAAAAGATCAATTCCCTCCCGAACGCCTACTGCATTGGGAACACCGAAATAGAATATGTAGACTCAATGAAATACCTAGGCGTTACCCTCACTCACGACCTCTCCTGGGTGAAATATACACTGGTAATATGTGGAAAAGCTAACAAAAAATTAGGATTTATTAGAAGATTACTAGGTAAATGTGATGAAAAGGCTAATAGAAATGCTATCTATCGCTTGTTAGATCTCTTCTAGAATATGCTGCTAATATATGGGATCCTCACGAAGTTGGATTGATTGCCGAATTGCATCGCGTGCAGCGTAGAGGAGCTAGATTTTTAAACTTTGTTATGAGAAACGTAGTAGCGTATCCAAAATATTAGAACCGCTAGGCTGGGAATCACTAATGGAGCGAAGGTTAAATTGCAGATTGAAGCTCTTTGATTAATTGGAAGGGGATCTCTTTAGCAGTGATTCTGAACATGTATTATTGACCCCATCGTACTACGTTAAGAGAGATAATGCTAATAAAATTAGAGAGAATAAGTGTAGAACAGATAAATTTGAGATGTTAATTTTTTCACAAACGATAGGGAATCATAATAACATTTACCGACCGCGGTAGGGTAAAAATATACGAGTCAAAATTAGTCTGGTGTGCATTAACCCCCTGTCACACACCCTAGCGTTGGATTGCAGGATATATTAATAATTAAATTTAAAAAATTACCTTACCAAAACGAAACTATTCCATTTTTGGCTTAGATTTTGCGTAGCAACCTTGTTTTGGTCATTGGGCTGTCTATGAACTCGACCTGGCGAACTCGATCCTCGTCATTATTCTTAAATGAAATTTCCATTTGGTGCATCCGGGCAGAGGTGGAGATGGAGGGAGATAGTCGTAAAGCCGGTTGTTTGGCGAAAGAAGACACCGGGCGAATTCCATTGGAAAGCCGCCGTGGAATGATGAGTTGAAGGCCCGAGTGGCGCAGCCAGGCGTCGCCGCCTGGACACGGGTGTGTGGTGCGGTGCCGACCCCGCGGCGCCAATCCAAGGATTCCTCCCCGCCGAGGCGACGTATGCACCCTGGTCGTGCGAGGGTAATCTCCTCCGGTCTCCCCCGGATTGAAACGGAACTCCATGGCCACTAAATCTCCGGAACGCAATGGCTCCGGATGAATTTCAATTCGTCTGGGCTCCCCACGGGAGCCGTAGCTGACCCAGATCAACCCCCCCCCTCCTACCCACTGCCCATCTCTCCCTCCGCTTTGATTCCTAAGATTCCGGAGGATTACGACTTTGGGATGGTATGGAGAGGTCCCTTCAGTGCGGCCCGCACGTACCACTCGAAGAGAGTGAACCGACCCCTCCTCCCTTCGCCTGCTCTCTACTCCCGCTCTTATCCTTTGCCGATTCCTATCACGATCCCCACTCTAGCACGGGAAACCTTCCCGCACATGCACACTCATATCTTCCCTCTCTCGCTCTCTGATGCTTCGGGACAGAGTATTCTTCTCAGCATTACCTTGCGAAGTTTTTTAATCTCCATATATCTTCCTAGCAGGGCCTTCCACAATTCAGAATCCATCCCTTGTACATTCTGGAGCGGGGAATGCAGAGCTCTTAGGTCCGCGCCCACTCACGACTCCAGCGCAGGAAGGCCTAGAAGATAAACAACAGGGGGGGGGGGGTATCCTCCCCTTTTCTTCCACTTGACCGCAAAAGCGTTTCACTATTGGCGCCACCTTCAACACCAACGCTAACGTCATCAAGTTTCTCCGGCAGAATAAATAAAAAAGGAGGAATCGGTCGATTCGGTAACTATTTGCTCCCATAGTCCTCGAGATATTCCAACTGTGGCACGACGCAGTACGGACGGTCGATTAGTCAGCGTTTTCGGTGCCGAAAATTGTACCGAGCCCCTGGGCGCTATGCCAGAAAATGGATTTCGAACTCAAAGTTCGACATGACTATCTAAGCCAGAAAGCAGAATAATGGCACGAGTGTAGGATTTCCAGGCGGTAAAAACACGACGAAAGAGATTTTATCTTTCATAAATTTGTTATCTCCGACGTAATTTTTCGAAATTCACACAACGTATTGAAATGGAATAAGTAACTTTGTAACTTTTAAACCTAGCTTCTTTCATCTGAACCGCATATTCTTCTGAAGTTTAAACCCCATGAATGGTTTGATGTTATTGCAGCGTCTAATTATTTATTAGACACTCATTATAAGAGTTATGACTATGACTCCATGACAGAAACTAAAACATATCAAAGAGGGACTCGCTAGTTCTCGAATTTTCGGTGGTGCAACCACCTTTCTCAAGAGGAATTAGGAACAGAACTGAGGCAGAGGAGAGCCCGAAAGCAGTGGTAGGAAGGAGAAGGGGAAAAATGGGGGAAAAAAGAGGGGAAAAGAGGGGTAAAGAGGGGAAAAGGGGGGGAAAGGCATTCGAGGTGAGGGGTTTCGAGGGGTAGTGTATGGCGCGGGAATTTTAAAAAAAGGTGGGGATGATATGGAAGTTGTTCATCATCCCCACCTTTTTTTTAAAATTCCCGCGCCATACACTACCCCTCCAAACCCCTCACCTCGAATGCCTTTCCCCCCTTTTTCCCCCCTTTTCCTTTCTTTTCCCCTCTTTTCCCCTCTTTTCCTTTTTTTCCCCTCTTTTCCCCTCTTTTCCCCTCTTTTTACCCCCATTTTCCCCCTTCTCCTTCCTACCACTTCTTTCGGGCTCTCCTCTGCCTCAGTTCTGTTCCTAATTCCTCTTGAGAAAGGTGGTTGCACCACCGAAAATTCGAGAACTAGTGAGTCCCTCTTTGATATGTTTTAGTTTCTGTGTTTGCTATGACTATTTAGTGAATTTTATATAAATATATATATATAGAAATATATGTACATATATTATATATATATATATATATATATATATATATATGTATATTCATTCACATTGAAATAGAGATAAGGAAAATGGTAAGGGAACACACACAAAGGACGACGTATGGCGGTATTACGTATTTGAATGTGTATATATATATATATATAAACACAGTAATCAACCCGAAGGTCGGTTTAGTAGGTGATGGTAGAGCTCACCCGTGTACCAAGCCCGACGGCGTGTGAATATTCACACATCAGGGTAGGGGGGGCCAGTTCCTTTCCCTGTGCCGGTTATGGTTTCCCAGGAAGATCTGGTACCCGAAAAATCAACTAGCTTGGGTGGAGCTGCTCTCTGGTCAGCAGTCCAACGCTCTACCCGCTAGACCACCGCGACCCGCATATATATATATATATATATAAACGAATGCGTGTATATATATATATATATATATATATATATATATATATATATATATATATTACACACACACATTCAAATATGAATCCCGTCATACGGCGAACAAATATTCATTCACACATGGAAATAGATATAAGGAAAGGGGATGGGAAAACACATAAAAGACGAACACAGGACATGTGGAGTAGGCGGATTTGAGCAGATCACAAATGTAAAAATATTTCCTTAACCGTGAGTTGAACACCGGACTTTCCACTTGCCGGGCGGATGCGCTACCAATTACGCCATTAAGGAAACCTAATTTACACTTCCAATCCCCTTTCCTTTTATATTTATATATATGTAAAATATATTATATATATATATATATATATATATATATATATATATATATATATATATATGTTTCGATATTATCTATACATATACACACACATAGAGAAACAGTTATAGTATCTACATTAAGTCATATATTATCTGTCAATAATTTATCATCATCATTTCAGTAAGGAGCTTAGTTGGCGTTGGCGCCTTTCCCCATCCATCCCCTCCGTTCTTTGGTTTTGTAGTTCCTTCCATTAAACCATTGCACTGTCTCCTTCCCGAAGTAGCCACGCAGATCCATCAATTTACGTCTTCCGTACTCTCGCCGCCCCCCCCGGTGGCACATATACACCCACACGCCCTCTAAGTGCCCCTTTCCCCTCCCTAAGTGCGCCCTCAGCCCTCGCCCACCCGTGGCCCGCCCTCCACGTATGAGAACACGTACTTCCACTTCCCGTGTGTCTACTTAGCTTCATGATAGGGTTCGGCGTACTCTACGCTTCGCTTCCAAACGATAAAGGCTCCTAGGATTGAACCACCAGTGACCCTTTCGTCCCAAAGAAAGGATTATATCTAGGATTCCAGTGCTTCTCCACATTGTTTCCACACCTATGTTGTACAGGGTATCGAAACGGAATCCCTATTTCGTGCAGGAAAAACAAAGTGATTTTATGAAAATGTAGCCTAATTAATTGGATCAACAAATTTTGGTAGCATGACAGTTTTCCTCGTATTATATTATTTTTCATGTTCATTATTTCTCTGCCGGAATACTTTGAATTGCATCCAGGAACCTACCCTGGATTGAATAGTCAACATCTTACCCCTGCAGGTTTCTTGAAAACTCTATTGTACGTATATTCATAATTTTCTCTTATAACTTTAATCAACCTAGTTTTACATTAAATTCATATTCCGATTTTTCACCTTGTATTAGTGTTCCCAAATGTAGTATGGTAAAATATAAGGGTAGAATTATTAAATGCTAATAAAACGTCGATTTATTTCCGTTATAATTTATTTTGTCCTTTATAGTCTTATAAACTACACTCTCAGGTACACTGTCGGTTAAATTATTGAAGGGAACGTTTTTGTCAAATAGCTTTGCTTACTCTGACTTGAGGGAATAAATTATGCACTAAATTTAAATGAGTAAATTATCTATTATAATTTGAAATTTCTTCCTCTACTGCTGGTAGTGTAAATAGTGTTTCAAAACGTGAAATGAATAGTGAACATCTTCATTATTCACTTTCCTCTTTCTTCGACAACAGTTCTTTTGTAATGGCATTTCTGAAGATGGCCTCACGGATGAAACTACCTTTACGAGAGTTTTATTAAAAATTACAACAAATTATGTTCTATGAGGACATGGTGTTCCCCTGCCCTTGCGATCTGGCATTAACTTTAAGGGTCGTACGACAGTTGACACGAGAACAGCCGTCTCTCCTGCCCGCGGGTCCACACCCGTGGATGCTGACTCCGTGGTTTCATTCCGCAGTTCTTGTCGCCTTCATCCCTCCCCACACCTGACGTACTTTTATATCTCATTCTGCGACACCCCATCTCCTTCTTGCCATCCCCACTCTTCGAGTTCTCCCCGCCGCCACAGTCGACTCTGGATCGTGGACAAAATAATGGATGCCTCGACGTCTCATGGCTTCCTTCGCTTGTGCGTGATCGATGTTATTTGAATCCTTTTTTTTCCACCGTCGCACTCAAAATACAAGGTGATCCGCGAGTTCGGTCGGCTGCTTTTCGAAATTTCGTCTCGTAGGCCCCGAGGTTCCTTGAAGTTTCGCAGAAATGCTATTCTCCCCGCTCCTTCCGTGTGTCAAAAGTTTTGGTAAATTATTGATGCAGCTGTCTCACGCGATCAATACGTCCACAATTGCACCGATGGCCATTGTGGTGACTCATTAGACGGAAATGAAACGAAATCTCCGAACTACCGAAAAACAGAAAGCGTCAATGGTCGAGATAGCTTCATTTGTATACTGTGTATAACAGTATGCAAGTGGAGGAATCCATGGTATGGATGAAAAATATCGAGCACATCATTAAAAGAACGAGAAAATGACAATATCGAGAAGATCCCCCCCCCCCCAACCTCCGCGCGGGCTCGGTGGGGCGGGATCTGACCTTCAGCATTCTCCAATCGCCTGCGAGCGGTCGTTCGACTAGATTGTGTTTTTAGTTGACCCTTGTCGAGTGACTCGGTGCAAGCGCAAATGCAGCGAACGATTGAATAACATCAAATGTTGTTGTAGGGACCTTCCAGAATCCGCCTACCAAGGACCCTAAGGGTGGTGGAAAAGCTGCTGGCAAAAATGTGTCGTCGCTCAAGAAGGGATGTACTTTTAAGAATTTTGAGGCGATGTAGCAATGCCTGAAATATATTTATTTTTCCAAAAAAATTCCCGTTACTTTGAGTACAAGCTTTGTATGTTCTTCTATTTGTCTAAAATATGTGACATATACATTAATGCAATTGGTGGTTCTGAGCAGTTGTCAAATATCAAGTTTGTCAAACTCTTTTCGTATATTCCATTCTAACACCACATTAGAAAATATTGAATGCATGAAAAGTCTCAGTTCATCAATGATTCGAATTCAATTAAAAAAGATTTTTATGAAATCATCAGTATTTCTATCCTAAGATTGGTTTACTGCAGCCCTCCATTCTTCCCTATTTAGTGTTAATTCCCTCACCCACTGATAGGTTCCCTGTTTTACGTCCTTCTTAATCTGCCCTATGCACTTGTCTCTTAGGCTTCCCCGCGGGTTCTTTTCTTCAATTTTCCTTCTATTATATTCCCAACTAATCCATTGTGCCTCAAGGTACGTATGTCTAATCCATCTAGTTCTTCTTTGCTATAGAGCTCTCCATAAGATTCTTTCCTCTTCTGTTCTTCTATACACTTCCTCGTTCCTCCCTTAGTGTGTCCATTTAATCTTCAGCATCCTCCTCCATCACCATGTTTCAAATGCTTCTATGCCACTTTTCCAATGTTCCATGTCTCCGAACCATAGAGTGCCATGCTCCACACGAAAGTTTTGACGAACTGCTTCCTTGTTTGCAATCTTATATTCCTTGAACATAGTGGTTGCCTCTTCTCAATGAACGCCTTCTTTGCTTGGGCTATTCTTCGCTTCCTCCATTCCAAGTTATACCACTGTTTAAGTAGATGAAGGATTCCACTTGCTCTAGTTTCACTCCTCGAAATAATAAGCCACAATAATAATAATAAGACACCTTCATCAAATAAAGATGGCTTATTTAACCATAGCATTTAAGGATCAAAGCGACAAACATTTTAATTTTTCCCGCGTTTTATAAATTATGTACGAATATTAATATTCGGTAGGGTTAAGAAGTGTGTCTTGCATTCATATTTACGATCTTTTGTTCTAACCGCCACGCGAGTGGTCTCCCTCTCTTTGTCGAATAATCGTCATCTACTTTGGGTATCATCATTCTTAAAATTGGTTGGCCACAGCTTTCCAGTACATTATTCTATCGTTTAACATTTTAAAGTCTATGCATGTATTTCTTCATTTTTACGTCTGTCATTTTTTATTCCATTGGATCTCGCACGGCTTCCTCCTCTCTTTCGATCCCCCCTTCTTCCGTTCACTTTTCCCTCGACACGTGTCCAGCATTGTTATCTCCTCTCCGTTTCAGAGTCTTTCCTTTCTGCTCGCATCATTCCTAGAAAATCTACGCAATTTCTTTGATCCGTCCATCTCAGCTGCATTTATTCCCTTTCAGCGCTTAACTCCTTAATACTCAGATGTCTATTGTTGCCGTACCTTTTTGCCATCCAGAAGCGCGTTTCTGAAATAACTTCTAATGGCTTATAAACTACTTTCATATTTAGTTTCCGGCTCTCGGTAGAATGATTTCTTTGCCAAGTCAGCTTTACTTACAGTTTACTTCTTGTCACTTTTGCCATCACCCTTTATTCTGTTTCCGGAATAACCTAATTTTACACGTTTTTTCGCATTTTCAATACCATGTTATATAATGCTTTTGAATTTATTTCATCGGAGAATCCTTGCATTATTTTACTTTACTTCTTCAAGTGGCGATCTCCTGAAAACCAGTAAGAAAATATAATCATGGTGATATCTTCTCCGTGGATCTCTCCATGTTCTCTGAAGTCATTGCTGTTGCTAATGTTAATGATGAGAGTTAACATTTTTAGGGTTGATGGAAATGATGGCAGTTTGCACTCCTGCTTCCGTCATTTCTTCCATTTTTCGTCAATTGGCAACGAGGATGTTCCTCAGTTCAAAAAAGTATGGTAGCTGTAGATATATATGCATCACGCAATAAATGGCGTAATAAAAAACTTCGGTGTCCTGTGCCTTTTTAAAAGTGAAGTCCCACCTGATCTCAAGATGCATACGCCTTGTCTGTCGCGCTTACTCTCCTACCGCGGCAATATTTGACCACGCAATGTGGCACATTTGCTGTGGACCTTTTCCAATTCCTTAAGTCACTTTCTCTCCTTTGGATCCCAAATAAGTGTGACTTATTTCAAATGTGGCCTAATTAAATCGAAGTAGCACCTCTCTCTTGCCTTTTCTATACATTTTCCTGCAACTCTCCTAATGAAACCTACCTCTTTTAAAGCTGACCACGTATTCTTTTGTGTGTATTCCGTCAAAGATTTGATTCCAGTTTGACACATACCGAAATGCCTAACTTGATCCCATCCAATCAACCCTAGTCGAACGATTTCTTGAAATCTGAAAATACAGCATCCACTTGTGTCTTCTACCCCGTCATGAAGAAAAGACCCAATTTGGTTTCACATCATCTGATTTCTCTTACCTTGGCCGGTTGCGGTGTAGTATATCCCCACTATTCGGGAAAAGCTATTATGTTACAAAGGATAACATGTGATAATATTTTCAGTACATAGATGCAAAAATAATTGGTCTGGAATTACTGAGACGCTCCCTTTCGCAGATTTAGTTTCGGGGTGTTTTGCGAGGCAGTTTCCAGTCGAGAGGCATTGAGTTTTCTTCTGTCGACTTGAGATGGCCTGTTTTAAAAAAAATGCGATGTCTTCAGTATGATCCTGCAATATTCTGGCGGTGGTTTCTTCCCGATGGCGGGGGTTTCTTAATTTATCTTCTTAGATATGGTATTTGTAGTAATTTCTCTTCGTTAACCTAATTATATGATATGGTTTTATATCACAGCAATATATATTCACACGCATGGTAAAATTTCAATCCTGAAATCGGTGTTTACAGGATTAGGGAGAGACGTTCCTTGAGGGACGAAATGGAATTTTATTTATGGAAATTTTTGTTAACTCACACCGTATTAGGCATGCATAGTAGAAGATCTAAATTAATCGGTATTTTTCCTAAGTAGGAAGCTTCCGACTCGAGTGTTTTATAGAGAACAGTTCCGGATTTTAGGTCATTCCTCTTCGAGTAAACAAAGAACGTCCGTATATATACGTTTGCAAGCTTCTCGGGATTATGAAGAAAAACAAGAAGATCGGAGCGAGCGAGGTCAGGAGGTCTACGTTTGGGGGAACTGGGAACCTTCTGGGGCCAGGCTAAGGGTAATTGGGGGGATTTAGGGCGGAAACTTTTGCGGAGAAGGCAGTATAAAATATAATTAAGCCATTTTTTTTCTTCCAGAAGATATGCTGAATCCCTTTTTAAAGAGTTACTGAGATATTTGAGATGGCGGAAAGAAGTACGCTCTAACGTGCCTCGATAAGGACTTTGTGAGCGAGGCTGGAACAAGTTCAGCTAATCCCGTGGGTCTTACATTAGCTGAACTTTGAATCCAATGGAAACCTTTGAGTTTCAGAAGAAATGGCTGAAGGTTTTGTCTACGTATTTTGCCTTGTTTCATTCAATTTTAAACCTTCAGAGGAAACCGAGCATGATGTTTGGTGCAAATAAAATTAGAGGGACGAAGTTAAAACTAGATGGAATAAATTATTATACATATATATTTAATTTTTTAATCAGGTTTGCAGTAAATGGAAATAAGATATTACTCGGACTGTTAATCAAATAGTAGATCTACCTCAACCAGATAAATAAGTGGAATTTCATTGCTTATTGCATTTTCAACCAGGGAAAATGTTCATTGATGTATTTTATGCATACTCTCCATGGAAACATTTTTTGATAACACATTATTGTTGAAAAAGCTGCCACAATTTATTCGATGGATTAATAAATATTAGAGCCAACGCTAAAAGAAAATATTTAATTTTTATATTACGGTTCTCATAACATTTTCCCATACATGTTTTTTTTCATTCAGTAATTGCCTATTGCCACCCAACTCTTAAACATTAAATTGATTTTTGTTTTTATCGTATGAATTGAATTTTTTTATCAGGTCAATAATCTAGGAAGAAGTACATTTTACTGATATAAATTCATTAAAATTTGTGTTTAGTAAAATAATAGTGGACAACACCGTCTATCACGGTTGTTAAGGCGCGAAAATTGGGGAATAATGTTTTCTAGTAGTACGTCGTGTCAATGGTTAATGTGTAGCATGCCAAGCTATGAAGTGTATCCAACGCAAATTTATCCTCTAAATAATACCACAGACTTAATATGCTAGCGTGGGGTGGCATAAATATCTTGATTCTCGTGATAATAGCATCGACGAAAAGCATACACGATAGCTTTAGTGATGTGTTTCTTTGAAGCCCGTAGCTATTAACTTTCATGATAAATTGATAACCTAATTTGAATCCATTTCACCGGGCCACCTTTGGTATGTTTACAAAATAAATGGGACCATCTATTCGTGTGGTTTGATTAAATTTGCATACTTCAATCAAAGAAGCCTATGTTAGAAGAGAAATAAACGATATGATAGAGCATGATAATCATTCTCTGGCCCTGATATGACGTAGTTTATTTCCTGCTCACCGAATGGTTGACATGCATACTAGTCTTACCACACACACCGCATGATGTTCGTAGAGTGTCTACTTCATCACTCTAAGATCACTTTTGTAACATTTAAATCCTCGCATCCCCATGAGTGTGTTAACGTTACATTGGAATATCCACCATGTATTTCGATTCCCACAGAAAGTGCTAGATAAAAAAAATAGATCTCAGGAAGGAAACCCATGGCTCTTTTAGTATTTTTAGCACCCTGCAAATCACCGCCAAGGAAGGGTGTGTGGCAGGGGGTGAATACACACCAGAATAATTTTGACTCGAATACGACCCTACCGCGGTCGGACATTGTTATTCTGATTCCTTATCGTTCGTGGAAAAATGACATCTTAAATCTCTCTGTGCTACACTTAATTTCTCTAATTTTATTAGCATGATCCCTCCTATCATAGTGCGATGGAGTTAATAATACATTTTCAACATCACTGCTGAAGAGACATCCATCCAACTTACGCAAGAGATTTAATCAGTAATTTAACCTTCGCTCCGTGAGTGTTTACCAGCCTAGCTTCTCTAATATTTAGGACACGCTCTTAAGTGTATAATAACAACGTTTTACAAATCTAGTTCCTCTGCGCTGCTCACGATTCAATTCGCCAATTAATGCAACTTCATTAGGTACCCATATACTTTCAGCATATTCTAAATGAGGCCTAACCAGTGAAAGATAACATTTCGCTCCGACCTTTTCATCACATTTACACAGTACTCTTCTAATAAATCCTAATTTTTTGTTAGCTTGTCCTCATATTCCCGTATGTGTTTAATTTAGGAGAGACCGTGAGTGATTGTAACCGTATAATAGAATATTAATCGAGCCTACACATTTCATTTTGGTGTTCCCGATGCAGTAGGCGTTCGGTAGGGATTTACTGTTTTTCCAAAAATTCTTCACTACGCACTCTTTTAAGTTTAATTCTAATCGCCAAGTGTCGCACTAGCGTTATATAGCATGAAGGTCATCTGACAAAACCTCTTCGATGCGAGTATCCTCTCAACTCTAAGAAAGGTGTTTGCCACTCAGTTTTTACTTCTAAAGTTATGAAAGAGATAATTGCTAAGACGCCACTTAAAAGGCTGACTCGTTTGGGATTTAATATCAAACATGGAAGTTCCTCCATCTCAAGAGCCCCTAGGGGGCGGGGCGCGGGTGGGGTGAGTACGGGGAGCAGTGGGGGGGGGGGAGGGGAGGCTTCGGGTGCCGCCGCCGTCGGACTGACGAACCGCGTGGTCGTTACACTTGCACCGGCATCAAGAGGCAGGCGTCTTCATGTAAGACGTAACTAGAGGAATGAACCTCGGGAAATAAGTCGAACGCGTGCACGAAACCGGGAGTGGTTTGCCTCGCGGTCTTGATGAGAGCGTGAAATGCACTGCATTCATGCCTCCGGTCCTTAACAGAAAACACGAGTGAGGGCGTGGCCCCAAGTTGATTGCTCACAAGGCATGAGGCAATATTTAGTATTTGGAAACTTCTCACACTTCTACGCTACACCCAGTTGGTTGAACTTAGTGTTCATACGCCATTCCCGTGAGCGAAGCCGGTATTAACTCTGCGTTACGTTCTTAAGGTTCTACGTACATTCAGTTGAACCGCCTTCACATGATTACATTTTACATTCCCTTTTTTGTTTGGGATGATTTCCAGAATGCTTGGCTTTGAGTGCGGCAGACTTTTCCCTCGATACAAATACGCGATAGAAATAAGCCCATCGAACGTGGTGAACTCAGAAAGGGGCGAGAAGAGGATTTGAAAGCGGCCAGTAAGTAGGTACGTCCGTATTTGACATCAATTTTGAACACATGGGAAGCAGAAAGCCAAAGCAGTTTATGGATCTGCATACCAATGGCGACGCCGTCGTTCAACGGACCCAAACATCCCACGGGATTTCGGACGGCGAGAGATCCCGTCATTTCCTCCCCCCTTTCAGGCCCTTCCTTCCCCTCGCAAATCAAAACACACTCTACATCCCGAGCTCATTTCGTTGCAGGCGCCGCCCCACCCGCTCTCCCCTCCGGCGTTCATTCTCCCCACAAACAATGCCGCGAACGGCACACCCTCTCTCTTGCTCTCTCTTCATTTCTCTCTTTATCTCTCTCTCTCTCTCCATCACTCCCTCTTGCTCTCCCTCTTTCTCTCGCTTTATTTTTCTTTCTTTCTCTCTCTTAGGGTGGCTGCGTCGACTCTTCAACACGTATCTACATGCACAATTGAACTAAAAACTCCCAGCCAGTCACGCCTGACTTGATTTTAGCCCTTCCCCTTCCAGTTGAAATGTTGTAATTATGTACCTAATGTCTGTCTGATACATGTGGATGAGAGAAGTTGTTATATTCTTAACGAATTCAATTCTTGCTTTTTCTCAAAATTTGCCAACTATTCCTGATGGTTAATACTTATGTTCTCTACTTCTACTACATATGTGAGGAATATTTACAGTAAGAGGTTCTTCGTAACCAAAACATCGTCTTTCAATGCAAAAGGATATGCATTACTAACCTTAAGTTTTGAAAAAACTCGATCAAAAAAATTCTTACTGTACATCGACATTTTGTGTGTATTCAGAGAAGTGGAAACAAATTTTAAAGTGGAAAATGTATGAAACCTCTTCTCCACATCCTGTAAATTGCAAGGGATATTCTACAGGAATGCGATCACGTGCGAATTCTGAAGAAACATGTGGTTTTCACATTTCGTGGGCCAAGGGAGGAACATCAGACGGGTCGAAAGCACTCGATCATACACAATTACCGGTCCGACGCTCCCTTTGCCGAGCGAGGTGACCTCGCCTGCCGGAGACGCTTCTCCCTCGCCCCGTCTCCCCCTCTTCACCAAATGACCACTCCCGCCCCTCCTCCTCCTCCCCCCCGTACCCCTCTGACGGAAAAATGGAATGAGGGGGGAGAGGGATGGTGTGAGGCGTGGGACCGGAAGGATCGGGGGTTCGAGCACCCGGGACGGGCACACAATAATATATTCGCTTAGGGCCGCGCCGCGGCCTGTGATCGCCCTAATGGGCATCGGATAACACGCACCGCGCGCGTGTATCCGAAGTTCGAGCTGAAGTATGCAAATGCGCTCCCCTCCCCCTTGCCCTCCCATGGCCGTAGTTAGTCAATCCATCGTGGGGAGCGGGCGTGCCAGAGATGGGTGAACGGCGAGAAATCCGCCCCTTGCGACTCCAGCGTCGTCATTCCTCACCCCGCTTAAAGCCGGCCCTGTCATCCCTCTCCTGGTCGCCCCTGCAAAGAGCCACCCCTGGAGAGCGAGTGAGAGAGGGGGTCGACCATCCCCGTCGTTGATGCGATGATCTCCCCTGCACCCCATTCTTCCCAATCCTCCGTCGCAATTCCGCCCGCTTGCCTCCCCTGCTCGGAACCTTCTGCTCCTGGCTGGAGAATGGACGACCGTATACGTGTATACCGTATGGACATACACGTGCTCTAGGTATCCTGCAATATGGACGATGAATTTACATTGGCGATGAGGTCGAATTCACGTATCGATATCGGAGATTTCACGCGGCTGAGAGAAGGGATAAAAGCTAACAGTTGGTGTGACTCCCTCCGATCGTAGCCTGTGGGTGTGGCAAGCAAGCCTTTGCATGTTTGAGAACTGCAGATTACCTACCTTTGTGGCGTTATCTTACGACTTTAGATATATCGACTCTCTCAATTCCACCTTAATGTCTATTCTTATGTAGAGTTCATTATTTGTCAACGAAAAGACTATATAGCATCGAGTCGCGTACCTCTTTTGGGAGGCGATGTTTGACTCTTGGCATGCTATTCTGATCAATAGAAGCAACTCGGTGAGAGAGCCATCATGTTTTCACCCAGATTTCTAAGCTTTATATATGTACGCAGAAAATTTATAGGATAGTGTAAATCAGTATGTATTTGAAATCGTATGCATGAAAACAAATGGAAAATGCTAAATTATTGCTCGCAAGAATAAATGTTTTCTTCCACATGCTCATTCGAAAAGATTTGTCCCACCGTTCAGTTCATTCGACTCGTAATGCGTTCGGTGGCTTTACATAAATTAGGTTTCCCTAAAAGTGCACGCAGTTGCCTCCTCGGGCACAAATGGAAGGGAAGTTGATGCTTGGTGAAACTTCGTGGTTGTGAAACTAAGCAGTGCGGAGGGATGTTTTTTATGAGAAGCCACGTGGGCTACAACACGAGTTGCCGAATGCAGAATATTTTTGATCGATTAAAAGTTTACCCGCTTTGCTTAATGCCGAATCATTTCACTCGCTCCCTGTGGAGACAGCGGAGCGGACGGATGAACAAAGCGAATATCTGAACGAATTGCCCTCATGGGAACGCGTATGTGAGGAGGATTTGTACGTTTGGGTGAAGACTTTTCGGTACACTTCAAGGAGATCGTATGAAGTGAGCGATGGGATTGTTTCCCATGTGCGGAAAGACTGCTACCTTGCCACGCCGGAGCCCCCGCTCCTATCCTCTGCAGTGTTAGCATTTCCCAGCGTCGTCCCTCTCTTTCCGTGAAGTTTGACCAGGGAATACTTAAAAAATATTCACCTGGCTTTTTTCTAACTCAAGGGGTTAAATTGCGAATCCTTGATACCTTTTGTTGAATTTGTTCCATTGAATCTCTTTTGTTAAGGGGTAATCTTATGCATCGTGCTTCTATCCACCATTCCTTACCGCCCATCGCCTTGTCTACGGCTATGATGCTGCAAATGGATGGATCAGATACCCTCCAAATCTCCAAGTAACAATAAAATAAAAGATCAAGTGGCATGATCAAGTGGTAAATTAGTGAAATGAAATAATTCACTTTGTAATTGCACACATTTTATTTAAAAAACACGGCCCAGGTGACGACAATGAACGTCATTATCAGGTGGTGATGACGTTCAACGTCGAAACCTGGGTCGTGATTTTTTTTAATAAAGTGTGTGGAATTACAAAGTAAACTATTTCATTTCAATATCTTATGCAAATTCCATAAAGTTACGCCTCAGACAACAAATTTTGGTAAATTAGTGATGGGGAATGGAACTCAGTTAGAGGAAGGGCGGAAGGAGGGAGGGAAACCGTGAGGAGAGTAGGTCGCGATGGAAACTCATGGGCCAAGATAACAGTAGAGAAAGAGAATCATAAACGGTTTTAGAGAATGAATTAAAATGGTAAAATACTGTCTGCACAAGCTGTCTGGTGTCGAATTATTTTATCCTAAAGGTCACTCAGGGGGCACAAGTGATCCATTTGCTACAACTGCTTCAGATGTAGACACCTAAATTTAACACTAATGAGTTACCATCCCAAAATCTATTCCCGCGAATTCAAGAAGTGGACTTTACAGTTCCAAAAATTGAGTTGGAAGGTCTCAATAGGGGCTGTAGAATTTGGTGTTCCCAGCAAAATATTTCAAACATATAGATATAAGTACGTTAAAATTTATTTAGAGAAATGAATATTAAAATCTAATCAGAGAAATCTACTTGCTAATGCTACTTGGGCCGTGAGCACTCGGGATACGGAATAGAAAATCGTTTTATTTTGCGTTTGGTGTACCATAAGAAGTGAAAAATATTTTTTTCTGTTGCAGATATAAGCTATTTAACATACTAGATATGAAATTTTTTAAGGGAGGTAATTTAAACTACGGTTTTCTCGATTTGAAAACTAACTTTCAAGAACAAATAAACAATCAGTTAGGATATGTCCGCCACAGAGCCGCTATCCCAAAACGTATTCCTATTTTTCCAGCGTTCAATTACTTGGTGACCTTCTGCAGGAGTGAAGGTTGAAGGAGTAGAATACTAATGACTGGATTAAGGGCAATAAATATTTCTGAAAGCCTAATGGAGTTGATGAAAGAGTTAGTACTCCGCTGAAGTTGTAATTTATCAGGTGGCATCGTTCATCCCCCAATCCCCTTCCTCCCCTGTTCTTCCCTTGCCGCCCCTTCCCAGGGCCTCCGTCCCGGCGCCCCCCCCCTCACCAACGCCACCCCCGGCAACAACCCTCCCCGTCGCGCTGGACACATCCCGACCCCCCTAAGCCGGCCCCACCCCCTTGCTTCAATCCCTCTCCCCTCGAATCCCATCTCAATCCCCTCCAATCAATCATTCAATTAATTCCTCGCTGCTAAGGCCACTTCACTCCACGCCTCTCGACACCCCTCCCCACCTCTCCCCGACCCCCGCCCTCGCCTCAGAACTTCGCAAACCCACGTCTGCATCCTCGTCACGAGTCCTCCTACCCTTGCCCTAAGCTCGCAAACAACAGCCCCACTATCCCTCCGGTTCGGACCACCAGGGGGGGAGATTCTGTCTCCTGCATCTTTAGCACCCCCTCGCCATCATCATCGTCCCTCCCACTCGCCCGTACCCCTAAACCAGCTACGCTGCCATCGGGGTTTGTCCGATGATGGTCGAAAAACATTCTCTCTCTCCCGACGACGTCGTCTCCCCTCGGAGGGAGATCGAAAAAGAATCCGTAACTGTTACCACACATCGCTCGTGTTCGAGTGAGCTAATTGGACTCGGAACTCGACTTAAAAACGTTTCCCCAAACTTGATTGCGAAGGGTGGGCATTTGACGCTTGCCGTAGATTGAAAGAATGACAACCTTGGCACTGACACAAATGTACATGCGCCGTGTTCCATAGACCGAATGTTTGGTTCGCATTAGTTGATCCGTTTGGTCAACTTAGGTCGGATCTCCTGGAAGGGAGACGGCGAGAAAGTACGAGGAGGGAGCTTAAGACGAGGATATATTCCTCTTCCGTATCTTAAATAATAATAGAAATACTTGGAAAAGGAGGTTACATATTCATTCAGAAGTGTTAGAAGAGATTTTTTTGGAACCCTTGCAATCAGGAACCCTGAGGCGGATGAGTCATATCCTCGCCATCCCAGAGTCCTTGACACCGTGCTGGTCCCTTTATTTCGTCAAGCCATTTAATCGCCTCTCTCCCGTGGTCTCCGATGCCAACATCCTGGATTTCCTTTTCGCTCAAGCCCAACTAGTACCATGACATGCCAAACATTATAACATGGCGCAACTTCAACGGCACATGAAACAATTTTACACTCGATAAATGTTTGATTTTCATTTATTATGTATTTAGAATTAATTTTGTTGTAAACTGTCAAATAAATAATATCATTCAAAAGCGGAAACTCTGGAAATGGTTTTTCTTAAAACTTCTGTAAGTTAATTTCAGATGGGTGTTTAAGACCAGAAATTAAGCATTGCAGTGCTTTTAGCTGGAGTTGCCTTAAGGAAACACCTTAGATTTTCAACCGAAGAGGAAAATATGGGTTAAAATCTAGAGCTAAAAGATACTGTTGGACTAGTGTATTTATAATCAACAGTAACAATAGAGAGTGAAGAATTCTGCATTCTCGGGTTTCACCGTGTTGTTGTTTAATGCTGAAAACAGTTTCGCCGAAGTTGCATTCGGCGTCTTCAGGTCGAAGAGTGCCGTTGAAAACGTGGATGAGTAATACATTTCTAACTTCCGGCGCTTGCAAAAACTACGTACGAGTGAATGCGTGTTTAATGTCCAACGTGGATCCACTATTTTTTATTCCATGCGGATCCCCGTACGTTAAGTATTCTTCGCTGCATTCATACGAGAGTTATTTGGAAAGTAGGGCCGAATTTCCGTGGCTAATCGAATGTCGAGCGAACAGTGAAACTCGCATGAGCAGCGACTCCCGGCATGCCTTGCGCGTTAAACAACACCATTAGCATTTTAGTGTTGCAGTGTGCAGTTTATAGTGTAAGTTCAAAATGTTTAAAACAATTGATCAGCTCGCCGACTGTGAAACACGTTCGGAGACTCGTTTCTTGACCGCAAGTAGCGTTTCAACAACAGATATTCATCGACAGATGAGTGAAGTGTTATTGCACCAATGCGATGAATAAGTGCGTCCTTGGATGGAAGCTTTCAAGGACGGACGGAAACATGTCCATGATGACCCTTGGTCAGGCCGACCATCAGTGATCACAGAAGATTTGGTCAATGCCGTGGACGGAAAGATTCGTGAAGAAGGGAATGAATACCCACCGGACAGTTCAGATTTGGCGCCGACCGATTTTCACTTGTTCCGCTACCTGAGTTTCTCGTCGGCAAGCGCTTCTCCACAGAAGACGAGGTGAAATCCTCTTAGCCTCAGAGGCGATAGGCTTTTACGACTTCGGCATCATGTAGAACGTTATGGCAAATGTTTAATGCAAAAATGGAAACTATGTTGAAACATTGAGTAAGATGTGAGGAATTAGGTAAAAAAACTGTTTTGGAAAAATTTATGATGGTTAATTTTTTATAAGAAATCGGAATTTACTTTCATACCTACGTCAAATACATCTAATCATAATGAGAGAGGGGATTAGAACGCTAGACCTTCATTGTTCACATACTTTCCAGTACAATTCATGGTTTGAAAACAGGTAGTTGTGATATTTTTCCATCTAGTTTTAGTGATTGCGTTGTATATGATATTCCGTGGTCTTCAGTTTACCTAACTAGGAGCGAGTGCTAGAAAATATCTAATGATTTTATATTATTTCGTTTATTATATATTAGTTGGGCTTAGCATTGGGTCCACCATCACCTTTCAAACCGACTTTCGGGTTGATTCCTGAGTTTATGGTTTTTGTTTACACACGTGTAAAGAAAACCATGTACACAGTAGACATTTCTTTTTTTAAATGAACCGCCGATACTGCGACTGAAAATTTGCCGATTTATCGGTCTCATTGTATCAAAATATCGTCCGACTCAGTCGTTGTACCTCTGATTCCTGTCATCCCTCCTTCCCGTCTTAACTCACCAACCCTTTATCACCCCCATACCCTTCCGTTCAACCCCCTCAAACATGCCATCACTCTCCCACGAGTGTGGAGGCCATCTCGTCGATATTCCTTTGTTTACCCGCCATATCTCTAGAGAGCTCTCCGACGCCCGCGTCACATCCGCCCTGTTTAACAGGTCAGGCGACTTCCCTTTGATTCCACCCGCCCCAGTTTGCCAATTTTCCTTTCCTTCTCCACCCTCCGCTCGATTTAGGTTCGACGCGAGGGCTTACATAGTACGAAGCATGAGATCGGATTTGTGCCGTTTTTATGGATACCGTAATCCTAATGAATCGCTTTCGCGTTGCCCTTCGGATATTCGCGAGCACGGATAGCCTTTGCAATGTTCGTAAATTTGGATTTGCTCGTTTGCTTTCACCCTCTTCCTTTTATTTTTTTGTCCCAGGTCAAATGTTTCACCCTGGTGAAACTCGAGGTGAAATCCTCCAGCCACTTGGAGCCGCCGATATTTTCCCCCTTGGCGCTGTGGGTGGACGCTGGGCGTATTGCCCACCAAACCGTTTTGCTTTACACTGGGAGGTGGTGTCGAACTTCCTGAAAGACTGAACGGGACGTCGTAGGAGCAGATATTTTAGCCAAAACACTTACTTAGTCCCAGATAACAACAGAACCATCAAAACCAATACATAATGCACCTAACAATCAGGCGACGCAGTTAAATAAATGACATCATCATCAGTAGTATTTCAATCCTAAGATTGGTGTTAACTGCAGCCCTCCATTCCTAGCCCTGTTTAGTGTTATGTCCCTCACCCTCTGATAGGTTCTCTGTTTTACAACCTTCTCAAATTGCCCTATGTATTTTCTCTTGGCCTTCCTCGCTGGATCTTACCTTCTATATTCCTTCTATTATATTCCCAACTAATCCATTGTGCCTCAAGGTACGTATGTCTAATCCATCTAGTTCTTCTTTGCCATAGAGCTCTCCATAAGGTCCTTTCCTCTTCTGCTCTTCTCTATACTTCATCGTTCCTCTCTTTATCTGTCCATTTCATCTTCAGCATTCTCCTTCAGCACTATGTTTCAAATGCTTCTACTCTTCGTTGGTCCACTTTTCCAATATTCCATGTATCCGATCCGTAGAGTTGGAGTAGAACAGGATAGGTATATTTAAATCATGCTGTATATCATCTTCTCCAAGCCTGGCATCCTAACGCCCCCCGCCGTGTGCCCTTGTGCAAAGGTGTAGGTATGTAGGCGAATGTACGAAAATAAAGCCCATTGTGTTTGTGAATTCTCCGTCCGGAATGCGTAGAATACTAACTGGTAATAAGTGTATGAATTGCATGTGTGTCTGCCCTCTTTCAAAGTATTTTCTTGTTCTCTTTGTGTAGGCATAGGAATAGCATTTAGCTATGTTATACTCGTAATGTATGTAGGCATGTTTTATGAGGGGTGTTCGGTCGCCCCCTTTCCATCTGGTGGATCGTGGGGTGCCAGGTGAATGACGAATTAGAAGGAATACATGTGCTTGCCGCCGCGCATTATGTAGATGTATATCTTCCTTTTACCCAAAAACATCAATACTGATATTTAAGTAGGGGTATATAAAACTCCCCTGCCATACTCCTAAAGCTACGATTACTTCTCATTGACTCAATCCATCGACGGCTAAATTTTGTTTACGGATAGAAAAGAAGTGCCTAATCCAGTTAGTCAACGTTTTTATTAACATCGTAACATCTGAATCGGTGTATTTAATTTTAGGGAGTGTCCTTGATCAAGGCTTTCTCGAAGTCTTAAGAATACAGCATCCACTTGTGTATTGAGTTCCCTCGATTTCAGGATATCATGTAGACAAAGACCTAGTTGTGTTTCTATTGATCTACTATCCTGCTTTTTTACGGCAAAACAGGTTCTCACTGTCGAGAAAAGTAATTATATTGCTACAAATTATTTGTTTTTAGATGTTGTAGTATTGCGTTGTTAAATGAAATCTGTCTGTAATTACCGAGATGAAGGTCAAAGGGAGTAATAACTCATTAGCACGCCCTGTATTTAGCCGACGGTCGATCGCCTTCGTCTCCTCTGTCATCGCCACACAATTTGTTTCCTCTGCCTTCCATTTCCTCCTTGCCCCTCCCCTTCCCCGATCTTGCTGAAGGATTAGCCGCGCTGGCGTATCGGACGCGGAAGAAATCTCCGCAAGCGTCGTAAGCCTGAGGCCCTCGTTTCTCGCCTGCCTCGCTGCTCGCCTCATTAGCGCAGCGCCTCGACGCGGCGTGGGAATCCACGTTTGAGGGAGACCGATGCCCACCGAGACGATTCATTTATTTCGGCCGTTTTTTCGTCACTTTTCGAGCGTCGGTGCCGTTTTCCTCCCCATCGCCTCCCGCCTGTCGAGGCCTCGAGGGCGACGGCAGGGATTAATGGATGGGAGAAGCAGGAGGAGCGGGCGTCGCCAATTGAGGGAAGCCGGAGCGGAGGAGGGAAGCCAAACGCGAACACGGAGAGTAATAACCACGAAACCCATTATGTATGTGTGTGTGTGTGTGTGTGTGCACATTCAGAAACGAAGGCCCGCCACATTGCGAACACACATTTTCATTCGCGGTGGTAAAGATATTTTCGCAAGGCCCTTCCTTCAAAAATTACGGAATACGAATGAGTAACCTTTTTTATGTGTTTCTCTATATCTGTTAGTGAGTTTGTGTGTTTATAAGAATTTAAATGCATTCAACAAGCAAGTAGATGTTCAACCTAACGTATGTATGCATGCGTGGCTGGTTCTCTCGCTCTCCCTGGTGCACGCCCCTTGCCTCGGCTTTCCGAGAATTGCGCGCATGAAGATGTCGACGAAGAGGAAAAAGAAAATCCTTCAGACCTAATATCGGAGGCCTTTTTTTCTCACACTATGTTGCTCTGTATTTCTAAAAATCCGTCTTTCCAACTTGTATCAGATTTTCCTTCCGGTGCATTCTGATATCATCCTGTGGTTTATATCTTACAATTAGACTTTGAGAAAGAGCTTGTGTGTTCCGATGGCCCATGGAGTGCAATGACAGGGATACTGATGATCGCTTCAGGCAGGAAAACCCACGTGTTAGGTCAAAGAGTAGGAGCCAGAGTTGCCCATGCCGTCTGTTCCTCAGTGATAGGCGGACGAAAGGACGACGCCTGGAGCCAAGCCCACCGTGGCGCTCATCAAACGGAAACCTTGAGCAATTGAATTGACGGCGGTGGAAATGATAATTCAGAAAAGGGATGCAACCATTTGAGCAGGGATTTATTACATTATGAATGTTGATGTCAGGGAGAGAATTAATTCAGTGAGAGCAATGGAGGGAGGGAGTAGCGATAACTGTGTTTATCTGGGTCAACGCAGTATTCCCCAGGTCGCCGAAAGAACGTTTGCACATTTATGTATAAATAGCAGCTGCCATTGTTACATACGCGTGCAGTCATATTAAAATATAATTTTATATTTACGCAAATAGATAATCGCACACTCCATATTCGCGTCATGCGGTAATTTGAGTTTTCGTTGAAAAACTTTCAATTTTCCCTTTTTACTTTGAAATAAAGGGACATTTCAGTTTTGTAATGATCGCCTTTCGTATTGAGTCATCAGGTCTGTATGAGGGAAGACGAAGGGATATTGGATTTACTGGATCGATATTGGCCAAGAAATTCATATCGGGGAGGGGAGAGGGAGGAGAGTCAATGTAACGTCGTCTCGATCTGAATAGGAATCTGGGGATACTAGTAGTGGGTGTAGAGCAGGTGACTGATGCAATTTTATTGGATAGAAAGGAAAGCAGAATCATCCACTCAAATGACAATCCAGGAGCCCACGGAGAGGTATAGTCATCGGAAGGAAGACTCGGAGAGAGATCAATCGGAAGAAATTATAGGGGTCGTACGAGGAAGAGATTCCGTAATAGTGGTGGGGAAAAGGAATCCATGGGTGAGACGACGAAAGGAGGTTCGGTTTTGAACTTTGGAGGGTTCGACTTTAGAAAAATAAATTACCACGGAGTTTTCTACGCGTAAGAATTTAGTATTAGCTTTGGTTCGAAAGATGTGACGGGTTTGGTGCACATGGAAGGGAGAAACGGCTAGGTACCAAATAGATCACATCACGATTAAGCATAGACTGAGGAACAGTGTTATCAACTCGCTTAACTTCACGGAGACAGATGCAGTTACCGCTTTAAATTTATTTTTTTTAAATTTACTACTGATCCGAAAACAGTCTCATTATTTTTTCCCTTTACAACGAGTTTTTAAGAAGACAATTGCATTAACGCGAGGATGTTATCACTCCGCCACTGGGGCCGGCAAATTCTTAATGCAACATGCTATTCAAATGGATTAGGAGAAGAGTGCCAAATTGGGATTTTGAAACTTTAATTGAAGTAAATAGGAAGGAGAATTAAGAAAAATGTAATAAATAGGAGATTAAGATGATGATTGGGGACCAAAATCAACTGAAAGGAGAAGTGGCTGAATAATAAAAACGCAATAAGAAGGCAGCAAAGGATCGATGAACGTACTCTGGAGTGAAAATGAAATAGGGCTCCCGTATTTGGGATCAGTGTAAAGTTGTAATTGCACTAAACTGGTGTAATTTGATCGTAACCGCAAACATTCTGGCTCTGTCGCAAATTTGGTAAAAATATCCCAACCGGACTTTGGAACTCATATTCCCGTTGCATATTGGAAGCATTTAATACATGAAACAATTATTTATTTATTTTTAAGATAGATTCAAAATACGAATGAAAAGCCATATTCACAGAGACTCCAGGTCTCATCTAATATAATAAATCATTTACTGGTAGTGTGTGCAAGGCAAGGACGGGGGGTGCTTAACGCAGCAAATTCTACCGTGGGAGCACGTCATCACCAGTGGAGCACCGGTGTTATATTCGTCGGCTGATAATGTCGTACATTATTGTGGCCGTGATGGATTTTCCTGTCCCTCTCAGTGGCAGATTAAATTAAATGGCACGACCCATTCGAGTTTTTTGGCCTAATCCCCCCTCCTGATCCGCTTCGATTACAAATCAATTTACGACCGGCGCATCGCACGTTGGAATCTCTTCGTTAATTCACCGGCGTCTGGACGGGCGACGGATGCGAAAGCCATTCGTAATAGGTGTAGGACATTATCTGTGTAAAATATCGATGTGAAGTCACATTATAATAGTTTCATGCGATAGATAAGGTTCATTAATTCCGATTAAACCAATAAATATATACATCATTTGTTTTTCGCACTCGAACCATATCAATGATAAGCACATAATCACAGTCAAATTGAAAGAGTCGAGCAATTGATTGTTGATGCTCACGCATTCAAATTCAAAGTAAGCCGACGCATAAAAAATATTTTCCGTCCTAAACTAATTTCCGTCCATCGCGCGCCATTTCCCTCACCCATGAGATCGAGTTTCCGTGATGCCACGGACCGAATGAAATGATTCCATTAATCCATTTAAAGGCTTGACGCTATTGATTTGCGTTATTTTTAAATCGCCTAATCGGATGTTTTGGAAATCTGCATTATTGAGTTGCATATCTAAATATTAAGTTTTTAGGTGTAATAATTATCATTAAGTTTTATCAATCACTGTTGGGAAAATAATTAGGAAGATAAACAGTTTCTGGCGTAACTTGGTGGAAATTCTTCATATTGACGTTTTTATAAATCATAGAGGGGAGAATAAAAAGTTTATGTGGAAAAGCAAAGTGGTTTAATTTACAAAAACGTCAATTAGGAAGATCATCTCCTTTGAATTGGCTCGTTAGAACGTGAAGTACAACATTTCTTACTATGTAAGATCAGACTAGATTATTTATTTGAATGATGTTACTTCCGTGATGAACCTTTTGATAAAATATGATCAGTTAGAGATTTACGTCCACAAATGATCGAGTTTTGGACGTTTGAAAGAAAGGGAGCCGTATGAAACCAATCAAATTCTAGAATTATTAAATCGGACAAATATAATCCATGATTTTCAATTTAGTTGTTTTTCTAGGAATTACCAGAAGGGTTACGGTGTTTTTTTTGCAAGCAAGGGGCGAAAACACTTGAATGATTACGAATCAATGGCGACGAAGGGTTAAAATATAAAATGATGACTCCCCACTGACACGTTCGTATATCAGGACAAAGGATACATGCTATGGGACAGGAGGAAACATGTCACCTCCACTTTTGCCTGACCGAAGTTTAACATTTTTGCGTTCCGACCTCAATACCAAAATTACAGAAGAATAGGTTCTGCAACTCCGTGAGCTCCAGGAAAAAGTGTTACGTGTGAAATCATTTGATAATTATCTCGCTTCGCACCCTTCGCTCCCGACGGCGGCGAGCACGGAAGCTGGGCGATAACGCCGCACCACACTTTCAGCCCCAATTTCCCATCCACCTTCGATGCCCGCGAATTTCCCCTCTGGGGTGCGGCGTCGTTCCGCAGCGCGAGTGGGGGGATAAGCCCGGTCGGTCGTTTCCCATCCAAACAGTAGGGAATGCGATGGGGGCGAATGGCTCGAGAGCGCGAGGGACAGCGATGAGTGCTCCCCCGCCGTGATTTGTAGGCGGACGTCCGAAGTGTGCAGATGGCAGCGCTGGCGGGCTAGAATGCTCTCGCCTCCCCAAAGGCCGAGATCCCGGTGTCGAGATAGGGGACGGCGGCGCGGAGGGACAATGGGGCAGGCAGCCAGCGGTGGTGTCCGATGGAAAGGCCGGCAGGGCTCTCCACCGCCCTGAATGCGATGGCGGAGGAGGAGGATGTCTCCGGCGTGGGGAACCTCTTGCCTTTATTTTTTCCCCCCGCTCCGGTGAATGGCCGGATTCCAGACGGAGCATGTTGAGGTTGTTTGGTGGCGATGTGAACCGAGGGTGTTGAAATGTTGACATTCGATCTGTTCGACACGTCACTCTTTTTATGGACAGCTGAGATCAATTCTGCCCGAACGATATCTTCCTCTGGTGGGTATGGTTCCTTGGACCCTTCGTACTTAAAGATCCATCATTCCTTTAGGAGCAGTGATCGTCCTCAGTTAAATTTAATATTCTATATCATTATTTTTTATGGAGGAGAGCGTTCCAATCTCAAATTCCGATTATGAATGATTTGAAGATCAATAAAATTAAAGTATTAATTTGACGTAACTACTAGCTAGGTCATTTTTGATGAACCAATAACCCTAGGACATTCACGCCGTGTGTTATTACCTGATAAATTATAAAACTGCAGTATTGTCAATTCAAGGAAGAATACAATTTTTTTAATTGTAAAACTGCCTAAAAGTGAATGTTGTCATCTATACGTTCATTGAAAGTTGACTTACATATCGTAGTAATTGTGGTTTCTAAATTATGCATTGGATGATGGAAACATCTGAATGTGAGTCCGGCGCTGCTTTAGCTGAATAGTGTTTAACAATGATGTATCATCCAACTATCACGTTATTCATATAACGTTAACCATGTGCGAGAATAAATGTGTAGATATGAAATTCTCGTGGATCGAGAGAAGGGAAGGAAGGTACGAAAAGCAGAAAGCATGCAGTATTGAATAAATGTTCCTGCATTTGTAATTTTCTTCGGGCAGACTGTATTTCATACTCCATTCAAGGGTCATGACTTTGTATTCGATTTTAAGGATATGCATCTGAAAAAGAAGCAGAATGTTACGCTCTAAATGGTAGGAGGACGGGTTAAATTAGATCAGCCCCGTTTCATATCTTAATTCTACGTAGGGTTTTTCTGAGTATGTATTTCTTAATGGCATAACTTTGCGGTTATTTCCAATATATTTTACTGCCAATTATATCAAAATCATTACCTAGATAATATTTAGATTTTAAATTAATAAACTACAAATATTAGAGGAATTATAAGCCATTAGAGCGATGCTCTAAGACGTGATTTAGGTTAATTAAAATTGGCAATTTTCCACAAAATAAATTTTTTATTAATACGACCGGTTTCGATGTAACTACATCATCTTCTGGTAACAGTCATTTCTCATAGTCTACTGCATATGCTGAAATGCAAGTAAGGGGATGGTAAAGTACCATCGAAACCGGTCGTATTAATAACAATTTTATTTTGTGAAAAATTGCCAATTTTAATTAATCATGATATTCCACCATATCACGCCTGAAACGTCTCTTTTTATAGGTTGTGACGAATTCGGTGGGGCTTAGATATGTGACGTGGTGGAAGGGCATGTGCGTTCCGATGACTCCTAAACCTGTGCTGGCTATGATACGTATTTGCTCTTTCTAGTGTCACCCATGACAGATAGGTCAAAGGCTAGGACCCAGACGAAAGGTAGTAGTCCACGCAGCGTCTGTTCCTCAGTGTGGCGGCTGCAAAGGCGTTTGATCCCAGTGGGGCGTTTGATCTCGTGAGTTTGATCTGCAATGGCGTTTGATCCCATTGGGTCATGGTGTCACGCGAAAAACATCATTGAGGAAGTAAATGAGAAATCACCTCAAATATTTATTCCAAGAATGTAAGGATGGGCACCACACTGCCATATAAGTACATAAGTAACAAATCCTAGTATTAAACTAATTACATCTCCGAGGCCAGATTCGATCTCGCGTTTTTTTTATTTTCAAGCCCGCGGAAAAGGTCGCAAACTGTGTTATTACGTTCCATTGACAAAGGTTTTTCGAATACTATCCATTATGAAAAAGTATTACCTTCTTCTTTTCTGATGCTGTGAAATCCAAATAACTCTGCGCACGATATATTGGCGTTTTTGCCTTCGACATATGTACACGTATTTCACGTGGGCATCGGCTTGGCGTGATGGCTAACGTACTGGTCAAATAACCTCAGCAGTCGGGCGCCTTCCCTAAAAACCACCGTTGTATTTCACGCTGTTCTAGATACGATTCTCTTCTTTCATACTATGCTCTTTGTGTTAACTTTCGTACTACAATGGAATTATTCTATTCCGATTATACTATGAGAAAGTTCATTGGTTTTCCAAAGAGGTTCCGCGAGAATGTTGATAACTGCTTTGGAACTTTCCCCGTATTTCCCTTGCCAGACGGACGCCCTTGCTAGTATATTGGTTAACGAAACAATGTACAGAAAACTTAATGCGCTCAAGGCCCAGTGGTATTGTGCATACCCCGTCTCCCGGGCAATCCGGCGCATGAACCTGACCACAAACCTTCGGCTGTCCCGCCTAATTTACCAGCCAACGTATCGGATCCCTGTGCCACCGAGATCGGCAATTAACCGTTCTTGGAATCCGATCTCCACCTGAGTAATCGGAAAACGTCTCGCCGGGCTCCCACCGTAAGGAGGAGAATGAGGATATATGGGTGCCAGGTGAGGAGTGGGGGCGATGGGGGGGTTCAATTTTGGAGGCAAGGTGTTCTCGGGACCCGGAGTCGGCGGAGGACGCCCCAGTCACGCGCTCCGAGGGGGTCGGTACGCGTATAATGAAAAGAGGCGGGTGGGAGGGAGATGGCCGAGGGAGATAGAGTCGCCCGTCTCCTTGGCCGAACATGTACGACAAGAGCGAGCGACGCAGGTGAAGGGCAGGTGCTCCCTTCTCCGGAAGGTCCACCACCTTCATCAAGTCTCCTGAAGGCGTCGGGTGCCTGGTTGACGAGATAAAATGAAAAATAAGAAATATTGAATGGGAAGGCTTCCGGACTTGTGTTGCTGAGAACCATAGTCTTTTTCAAATATCTTTTTGACTGGCATTTCGTATGCTTTCGGGGTCGGGACCCCGAGGTTAGGAGTGGAACTCAAACCGGAATTTTCAATTTTATGGTACTCAAAGAGATAATCTCGGTGAAGAAACCCGGGGATGGCCGCATGTGTCTAGAAACAATGGCTTTCAAGGAGAAAAAAAGAGTTTTGGCGGAAATTCGCGGAGGTCAGAGGAAGGTGTAGGTAGGATGAAATGAACATTTTCCATTGGATGCAGATGGTTCCTCTTCGCTATGGTGTTTTGTACCTTTTTCTCATCTTCGCTTAGATATGCAGGTGTAGTTGAAAAGGTAATAATATTTTAAAACTGTATCTCATCCATGTTATCAGCACGGAGGAACTCAGAAACTTGCATGGATTAGCTAAGCAGGAAAACCTATCAGAAAAACTCTTACTTTTTTTAATTGAACATAAATTATTATATGCATTACGCACCATAACTTATGCTTTCCACAGCATGGAATAACAACGACAGTAGTCAACTCGAAGGGTACTCAGAATACTCGAAGGGTACACTTTTACCCAGTACCCGAACGGATGATGGACGTCGCGAATGATAGTATGCAGTACGCATAAACCAGTACCTTTCTTCGGGCGTATACGCCTTCTCTAGAAGACCTAACCATATACAGACGCGGTGGTTCAGAATGTCGTCGCATAGCCGTCGGCGCACGATAAAGCAGAGAACTACTATTTTTATGTAACCGGGAAATGAATCTCTGAATAGATCGATTGACAACTTGAGTGAAAACAAACGGAAAATGACATAAGAAGATAGACTTTTACGTTTGAGAGTGTCGGGATACTGCGAGCCTGCGTTCTGATTTCGATTTGTTGAATCTGACTGAAATATTTGAGAGAGTATTTTGGTGCTTGAGAGACGCCAGGGGTGTTGGGATCCGGTTTCCCCTTCTTGGAATGATACGTTCAGTTTTCTTGTTTCAGACAGTATGTCCGAATCTGTTTGGCACTGTCTCTCTCAGTCCCACTCTAGGTTTTAACCCTTCACGGCCACGGATCACTTCCTAAATTGGGTGATCCGGAGAGGTTGACTATCCCTGAAAACATGCTATTGCACTGTAAGCTCTCTTAGGAATTTGGAGTTTTTCAACGGTATTTGGAAACGAAGGAGTATGCAGAAAAATAAGGTAAAGATATTATTTCAGTAGTAGCTTTCCTCTCGTCAATTATTAAGGTAACATTCAATATGTACGAGCATGGTTTGCATAAAAATTATCGATAAAAGTTTCGGAAAAATAGATTTATTTCAGATATTGCTACAATGCCTCAAAATTCTTCAAAGTACACCTCTATAGCGGCGACACATTGCTGCCAGCGACTGTTTCACGACTCGAAGGCTCCTTGGTTTGGCGGATTCCGGAAGGTCCTGAAGGGTACGCGTGCAAGCTTCTTTGATGGCACTTGGGCTTCCATGATGGTGTCTTTTGAGGGAGGATTTCACTTTTGGGAATACGAAACAGTCTGCTGATGCCAAGTCGAGAGTCTAAGGGGGTTGGGGAATCGTCGCGATGTTGTTGCAGAAGGTCTACGCTAGCAGGCAACCGACACTGCTCTTGGTCGTCCGTCCAAAGACCTTCAGAACGAGTTTAGCGGAGATCTTTCGCATGGCCAAATTTTTAGTGATAACGGTGTATCCACTATCATCTTATCAATGCCAATACCATCTGAGACCATGCGCAAACTTAACCAACGGTCTTAACTGACGGTCTGACGCATTTGTCAGGTAAAAATTGTAACCGATACTTTTAATACAAACTTTGATGATGTAATTTATGTTCTTATTCTCCTATTCTTTAGAAATAAGCTCATATTAACCTCTGCGTAAATGGCTTGTGCCCGTATGCTCCCCACCTCACGCCCTTGCAGCGTCTTGCGGAGAGTTATCTCGATGTATGGGTAGATGAATGTCTTTACGTAATATTCGATGATTTTTAAAAAATGTCTGAAACGTTGGCTAACCTTTAAACAATATTATTGGTATAAAAGCTAAAAATTATGATTTTTATTAGGGTAGTTGAAAACATAGCAAATGGAGAAGGAAAAAACAGCAGGAAGACAGTGGTTTTGCGGAGGAGAGCTTACTGATTTTGGAAATTGGCATTCCAGCTTACCTCACCGACTCTCTTTAATAAATTTCAGAAAGTCTTTTGGGTTCTACTCTGGAATTTGATCGGGACGATGGGGAAGGGATAACGCAGTGGGAATCCAGATATGGGGTATTTCAGGCACCAGACGTCTCTTTACTTTACCCCCTTAGCCACTTATCATTCTGAGTTCTAATTGCTCGCTTATTAAAAATCACATGAATTAATTGAGCAAATTCGCCGCTTACGTCTGAAATGCCTATAAAATGGGTTAATTTGATTTTTAAAACAGTTAGGAAAAGTTATGATTCATCCAAATAACGCAAAGCTTAAAAAAAGTGATGCTCTTGTGTGCATTGCTTTATATGGCCATAGATGAGAATATTTAGGGTTCAAATAAAGAATTTTTGGATGGTCGGGTACAAAGAGTAGTCATAGCTGGATTTAGCTCAAATGCAGTAGAAGTTACTTCAGGTGTTCTCCAGGGAAGTGTTATCGGACTTCTTTTATTCCTAGTTTGCGTTAACGACATTGACTCCCTAGTCACTATTAAGATATGTTTATTTGCCGACGATGTAGTGTTTTACCGTGATATCCGTTATTCTGAGGACACAGCAGCTTTTTGAGATGACCTTAATGCTACACAACGGTGGTGCGACATTTGACAATTTCAATTTAAAAACTTCCGTAGTGACGTATTTTTGGAAATAGAGCAGTACCTTCCCGAACGTGTTGACTCAATTAAATATCTAGGCGTTGCCATCACTCACGACCTCTCCTGGGTGAAATACACGTTCATGCGGGAAATATGTGGACAAGCTAAGAAAAAATTAGAACTTACTAGAAGATTACTTGGTACAAGTGATGAAAAGGTCAAAGATAAATGTTATCTTTCGCTAGTTAGACCTCATTTAGAATATGCTGGAAAGTATATGGGATCCTCACGAAGTTGGATTAATTGCTTAATTGGATCGCGTGCAGCGTAGAGGAGCTAGATTTGTAAAACGTTGTTATGATAAGCGTATTCAAAATAGTAAAGCAGCTTGGCTGGAAATCACTCACGGAGCGAAGGTTATCTGGGAATAAGTTTAATGATTTGTATCGTGAAATAATTCCATCATCGGAATGTCCACGAATTATTTGAAAAAAAGAACGATTGGTTACTCTGATTAATAAAATAAATAATTACTTAATTACAAAATGTGTTCCTTTCCGACGAGGTAGCTCATAAATCATGCAGTAAATATTCCGTAAACAAATTCAGCTCTGTCCGTTCTCAACCAGTATTGCACCCTTCTGACGTGTGCTCGTTAAATAGGGATGATACGGGAATAACGTATGTGACAGGATAAGCATTTTATTTTCTTCCCGCCGGAAAAAGGGTCATAATAAAGTAGTATTTCGGCGTCCGCCCGCCACCCCGCCCTTACATTCGAGCCCTGGGGGTTTTCCACGTCCCGGGATAAGGTGGTGAGGGAGTGAGTGATTCAGTGTTGCGAGTGCAGCAAGCGATAAATGGCCCGGGGGGGAGGGGGGAGCTCCGCGCCGGGTGCTCGCCGGCGGGGGACGCCGGTTGCTTGGGTGGGAAAGGGTGGAAAAGGGAGAAAAGACGAATGAGGGTTTATCAGGGGCAAGGAAAGGGTTGTTTCTGGGAAGTGTTCGGGGGGTGGGGAATATGGGTGTTTTGCGAGGGGAAAAGAAATCTGTCGGGGAGGGCCGTGCGCTCGTTGAGAGGAAGAAGAGGTTGTTTTTGGGTTGGAGGGTGGATTGATGGGGCTTTTAGAATGAGGGTTAGGGGGGGAGGATATCGGATTCTCCCCTTCCCCTCCCATTCCCTCGCCGGATTCAATCCGTAATCCGAGATCACATCGCGTGCCGAGGGACGTGAGGCGGGAGCGCGTTGGTGGGGGAAGGTTTTGCCTTCGAACGATACTGCGCGGGGGGGGGGGGAATTAAGCGATTACTTCACACGCTGTAAATATACCCGGAGACTTGTAAGGGAAGAAGGAAGCGCAAGTCACCCTGGTGGCCCTCACGGTATTCATTTCGATAGCCTTAAACGAAAATATATTAGGCCATTCGTGTCTCCTCTCTGTGGTATCCGTGGATATGTGCTAGGATTTCTACATTCCGTGATATTTTTCATTTTAAAGCCTAGATTCCAAAAAAATAGGGTACTGTTTTTAATTTTCTTCAGGTTTTATTCGAGGAATGCGTTTATTTTCTATGCACTGGGAAAATTTGAGTATTTTTGTTTGATGGTTGATTTTATTTTGAATGGTATATTATATTTAAAAGATCAACAAGTATTTATCCATCATAATATTATTTATACGACTCGTTATTTATATTAACATTGTATTTTCTATTTTTTTAACGACACTGAAAAAAATGAGCAGCTTTTCTCGGACTTGAAAATTTAAAAAATAAGTGATTGCCGTTCTGAAGGGGATGCTCTGACACTCAAATTTCCAACGTCGACATTATTACGAATTTCCTGATAGGTCTAACTACGGATGTAATAGTAAATAGGAAAAGAACTTTTAGTTGCTGTCATTTCAATTTCTCTCATGTAAAAATCTTCACCGTCTAATTTTGAGTAAGGTCATGCATGTCCTTAATTGAGTTATCATTGATACAAAGATAAGAATCCTTTTCAAAAGGAGTAGATCTTGTGAAGTACGACTTGGCTAAGTATTCACCACGTGCTAGTTTGAAGAGCAACAAAAAATTTAGACGCTAAATGCACTTTCAGACTACAAATACCACCTTTAATCAAAAACCGCACCTTACTCTCACGTAAAATCTTGCTCTATGAGAGCATCGACAAATTGGACTGGGGAGTTTTTCCTTGAGGGAAAACAAAAAATAATTAATTTTTATTGCAATAAGTTCTGATTTGGACTAGTAGAATCAAGCTTGAGCTCCAGTGAAGCATGATCGTCCCTCATTTATTCTTCATTGTCACTAGTGACAAAATGACCAGCAAGATCATATTATTCACCAATGTTACTACCATCTGAGAGCATATAGTATGTGGTAAAATCAGACTTTATCCTTTTTCTTGCGGTTTTAACGATTTTAATGTCAAGAGCTATTGGTTAGTTCTTCAACTGACTCCGAAAAATAAATGGTAAGGGACACACGTTTCTGGGATAATAATTAACCATCATACACATAGATTACGAAGGATGACATAAATGTTGCGATGCATGAAAATAGCTACTATATGAGACTCGCATGCACAAGTATTTTTTAATGCTATTCTACAGTATGAGATAGGTTTGAATAGACAGACTGAGCAACGATAGTTGTTTTACCTCTCCTAACAAAACACAACCTGACACTATGATGAACCTGCTTTGATCCCACATGCATAATTCGTCCCTTCATTCCGTCCAGCATTTCCATAACATACCATATGCATGTGCACCGGTATTTCCTCTTTGCTACATTTTCTAATCTTCTTATCCCGACTATCATCCATAAATTCCAAATCCATGTTATAACTGGTCCGGTCCTCTTCCTGGCTGTTGCTGTCGATTTCCCTTTGGAAGGATTTCTTGGGATGATCAACACGGAAAACATGCCTCCCCAGCCGCACACTGCTCCGTGGGACGACTTGCGTAGTTGGCAGGACTCGTCCTCAACCCTATGTCCATCACATATGTTTGCTTATTATAGATAAGATTAATATCTGAGTCGGTTTCCTGTCGCCTTCCTCAATAGCGTTTTTAACGTGACGCCATCACTCAAATGGCTGCCCCACTGGGTCGGACGCCTTTGCACCCGCCTCATTGAGGAACAGACGCTGCGTGGACTAACTTTCGTCTAACTCCTAACCTTCGACCTACCAGGGGCAATTATCACCTCTCCCGCTAGCACACTTCCACATTTGTATGATTGGTATTCTACGGATTTCTTTATGTTTTGGATGGACACAGCCTGTACACTGGTACAAATATACATTTGATTGCCACTCCTAACAAAAACAACATGGCATCCAACACCATAGCAAGTCCCTCTTCAATTCCGCTAACTTCCTTCCTCCCTTCATTCCGTCCAAGATACCATTCCCACTGCCAACCAATACGCTCTGCAACCATATTTCCTGCCTCTTTCTGATTTCTCCCTCTCCTTCCCAGCCATGCCGAGCACTTCTTCGTTGGTTTTCTTCCCATTTTCCGTCCTTCTCCACAACCACATTTCAAGATCCTTCATTCGACGCCATACCATCTTCCGTCAACGACCATATTTCCATGCTACGCAAGACCACGCTCCATATTAAAGTTTTGACGACCGTGTTCTTAACATTCTTCCCCAACCCCCATGTCATCAATTCCCTCCAACTTGAAGAAGCATCTTTGCCTATCGTAATTCTTCATTCATGTGATTATCCACAGGTAGGTGTCCTAACTCACCCTGCGACTTGGCGCATCTCGGCTTGTACAGTGAGTTGTACCTCTAAATAAAATAAAATACCGCTGCGCATTAATTATTAAGGTTTGTTAGAAAAACTTTTTTAACAAACATCTAAGGGTAATGCCCCTAAAATTTAATTTTAACTTTTTTTTCAATTTTTGTCCAAATGCAAGTCTCCGAGAGTAGAATAATAAATGTTGTGTTGAATTGAACGAAAGATAAATAATATAAAACACAATTACAGTAATTATAATCTTACGTGTGTCTCAGAGGATTGGAGTGCATGGATTTCGTGGTTCTCTTTACGAATTTAGTCACGAAAATGATAAATATTTTAAAATATTTCGGCTCCCTTGGAGCCATTAGCCATGAATATTTCTATGGGGTACATCCGCATTCATTGTTTTCGAATATTTACTCGAAAAGGAGAATAGGTTTTTCATCCTTGATGAATAAACTGTAGCTTCTGTGGTTTTTTTTTAGGTTCAACGTTTTGGCGACGCATAAAAAACCAAGGTATGCACCATTCTCTCGTCGGTATGGCGCAGAGTCGGCGAAATGACCGTATTACCACCGCCTTTGGCATGTAACGAACCCAAGATGCGCAGTACGTGCGTGTTATCTAGCGCTCTCACGCCGCTCAATATTGCACATTTCAAGGAGGGAGGAATAGCTCACAAGAATCAAGTCAAGCAGCCCTGCTCACGTCCTCCTTCCATCTCTGCGCTTTCGCCTCCGGCTCCAGGGGAGTCCACGATAAGGACATGGGGCAGACACCTCACGGGGACGACAATGGGGATGTTCCTTAGAAAAATGGAAAACCTTGAGATAAAGGAAGCCAGCGAAAGGTGCCAAGCTGTCATAAAAGGGAGAAAGGCAGGCATGGTCCAGGGCCGGGGGGCAGGGATGGGCGGAGCGAGGCTGCGGATTGGGTGCATTGCCCCAAGGGATTCTGCATTGCGAGCAACGAACCGACAAGCAGGTTCAACGAACCGACTTGAATGAACCACGCAACCCCCGCTGGCTTCGATGAATCTTGACGCAAAACATACACATTTCTGGATTTTTATTACTTCTTTGTTCCCTGGAGACAAATGGTGTATGATAAGAGCTGCACGGAGTTAATATAACTTCGGAAACTATGTCGTGCAGGAAATATGAAACACACAATTTCGAGAAAATTGGAAGGAAGGCTAGTATTACAAGATAATCGTGGTTGCTCGGGAGCTCGAATTTGGACCTATTAAATGACCGTATGTAAATCCAGGATTTTATCTCAATGGAGCTGTCAGCAATGGCAACGTCCTTCAAATATTTTCTTTATTTTTACATTACAAATGGATTTTTACGCATATTACGTGAATCATTAATTGCTTGCCAAAAAGAAACTGCTTCTTCTCTGTGCACTCCAATCCTACGAATTTAATGTTAGCAATGATAAAAATGAATTTATAGCGATTAGTCTAATTGAACAAGAACTGATTTTATCATTAAAAACGATTTTTCCTTCGACAAAGGAGGGCCAATATGGGTAAAATGTGAAAACATGCTGCGAAACTGCGAAAAAATATCCGTTTATATTCCTGAGGTAAGTCTGTAATTTTGCGATCCGGTTTGCGTATTATGAAATGTTTACATGGTGGTACTTAAGCTGACAAATGTAGTGTGTGCAGAGCTTATAAATAAATGTTCTACTTAAGTTACGACCGTTGTGAAGTAGAAAGAAGGGTGTGTGGATAAATTTGGCAAAGCCCCAGATGATACTCTTTAGCGGTTATATTTTTGCCGCACTTCTGTGATGCATGCGATGAAATTACGTGGTCACATAATTGCCCCTAAAACACCCAAATTAAAATGGTACTTAGGAGGGTAAATAATTGTGATTTAATTCTTGGTAGCAAGCAACCTCTCGATGAGGCCCGCGTCAAGAAGGGGAAACAACAATTTAGATGGTTTTCCACATAACATTGTGAAAGTGATGGTGAGAGTATACTACTTTCTCTTTCATTCTAGGGAAAATGAAAGCAAAGTATGTATACATACGAGACACGTTCGTATAATAACTTAAACGGAGAATCGAGAAAGCGCTACCGAACAAAACACAGAGAAACACATACACATGAAGATCACACCTATTCCGAATTTCCGGTGGCCAAACCATCTTCCCCTAGGGAAAGGTATTCATCGTTCCTTCTTTCCCCAGATTTATGTTTATGTGTTCCTGTGTGTGTTTTTCGCTAGCGTTATCTCGCTCCTCCATTTTAATTATTATTCACATCCGTGTGACGTTCCTTCAAGATATACATATATACATAGATAACAGAGATGAAGAGGGACCTGATATAGATTAGTTTGCTAGGTGGGGAGTCACAAAATGCTTATTTGATTGTTGTGTCCATCCAAAAACCTACCTTAAACGGTAGATTACCTAATAATATACATAGATAACTCAGAAACACAGTAATCAACCATAAGGTCTGACCTGGAGAAGGCCTCAGAAAAGGACTCAAACTTTCTAAATTGTGAGTGTCCTTTTAAACACCGTTTTATTTTTGTGTTCTACTGTGCCATCCAAATGTTATTTATATAAATATATATATATATATATCCACAAAAGGCGTAGGTATACATGGAAAATGCCAGGTGACTCAGAAAGATATCAGTTAGATTATATTATGGTTAGTCACAGGTTTAGGAACAGTGTGATAAATTCGCACAGTTTCCCAGGAGCGGATGCGGACTCTGACCACAATTTAGTTGTTATGAAGTGTAATGTTCGTTTCAAGAAGATAAGGCAAGGGCGGCGGGTTAGGAAATGGAATTTAGAAGCAGTAAATGGATTAACGAGGAAGGAGTATCAGCAGGCTGTAGAGAAAATGATGGATGACGGTAAAGAACTGAGTACTATCGAAGAAAAATGGGAATGTATCAAGAAAGGGATATTGGAAGCCGCTAAAGACACTATAGGAACCGTTAACGGGAAAAGGATAAGGAAACCATGGGTAACGGATGAGATGATTGCAAAGATGGATGAGAGAAGAAGATGGAAAAATGTAAACACAGATTTAGGCAAAATGAAGTACAAAGAGTTAAACAATAAATTGAGAAGGGCCACAAATAAAGCAAAGGAAGAATGGTGGAAAACGCAATGCGAGGATATGGAAAGTTTACAGAAGAAGGGTGAAATTGGTGCTCTATACAGCAAGGTTAAGTTATTATCGGGAAGTAAGAAGGCAAGATCTGTGCTAACAGTTAAAGATAAATGGGGTAAGATAATAGTTGAACCAGGAAAAATCCAAGAGAGATGGAAGGAATATATAGAAACACTGTATGGTAAAGAACTTAGGCCGACAAGGTTAGACATAGAAAAGGAACATGACGTAGAAGAAGATAGCTTGGGTCCAGGCATACTCGTCGATGAAATAGAAAGGGCATTAAAGGAGATGAAAGCAAATAAGGCCGTGGGGGTGGACAATATTCCTGTAGAACTGTTGAAATGGTTAGGGAAAGGTGGGAAGAAGGCCATATATGGACTGATTCGTAGTATCTATGAGGAAGGAATCTGGCCGGAAGATTTTGTGAGATCGGTGTTAGTTCCTATTCCAAAAAAGGCAAAGGCTTCGTCATGTGAGGATTACAGAACAATAAGTTTGATATCCCACGCAGCTAAAATTATTCTCAGGATCATCAACAAAAGGATAGAGAGTAAGGCAAATGATTACTTAGGGGATGATCAGTTTGGGTTCAGGAAAGGAAGAGGTACGCGTGATGCCATTGCAGTAATGAGATCACTAGTCGAGAGGAATATAGAATACAATCAGGACGTTTTTGCCTGTTTTGTAGATTTCGAAAAAGCGTTTGATAGAGTGAATTGGGAAAAATTAATGCGTGTATTGCAGAAAATAGGAATGGATTGGAGGGACAGGAGACTGATCCGCAACCTGTACATGTCTCAGACTGCTCAGGTGGGAGTGGGGAACGGAGAGTCCGGATGGGCAGTGTTAGGAAGAGGTGTAAGGCAGGGTTGCCCATTGTCACCGGTACTGTTCAACGTATATGTAGAGGAAATGATTAAAGAGGCATGGGAAGAACTGGAGTTAGGAATGAAAGTCGGAGGGGAATTCGTAAAATCGGTTAGGTTTGCTGATGACCAAGCATTAGGTGCTCAGTCAGCCAAGGGGATGCAAGCATTGCTGAGTGAATTGGAGGTTCAGTGCGATAAATATGGGATGAGAATCAATATTAATAAAACAAAGGTCATGCGATTTTCCAGAAAGAAAAAGGCTAAGCTAAATATTAAAATAGGCGGGGAAAAAATAGAGCAGGTAGAACAGTTTACACATCTCGGAAGTGTTTTGGACCAATACGGTCAAAGTGGTAGGGACGTAAGGAGAAGAATTGCGCTAGGCAAGGAGGCTTTCTCAAGGAGGAGGAAGTTGATGAGGGGGACGTTGAGTAGGGATGTTAAGACAAGACTCGTAAAAACTCTGATATGGAGCGTAGCTATGTACGGCGCGGAAACGTGGTCGCTGAAACAGGAGGATAGACGTAGATTGGAGGCTTTTGAAATGTGGGTGTGGAGAAGAATGGAGAAGGTGAAATGGACCGAAAGGAAAACAAATGAGGAAGTACTAGAAATGGTGGGGGAGGAGAGGGGTTTGTTGAGAGAAGTCCTATGGAGGCAGGAGGAATGGATGAAGGGCGTATTGAGCGGTAGTGGAATGTTGAAGAGGGTAATAGAGGGGAGAATGTTGAGCAAGCGAGGTAAGGGTAGGAACAGGATAGGGTTGTTGGACGGGATGAAGGGAGGAAAGAAGTACACCGAGATGAAGAGGGACCTGATATAGATTAGTTTGCTAGGTGGGGAGTCACAAAATGTGTATTTGATAGTTGTGTCCATCCAAAAACCTACCTTAACCAGTAGTTTACCTAAAAAAAATATATATATATATATATATTTTATATAAATATATATATGTTCTGTTCCTAATTCCTCTTGGGAAAGGTGGTTTGACCACCGAAAATTCGAGAACCAGTGAGTCCCTCTGTTGTGTGTTTTGGTTTCTGTGTTTGTTATGACTATCAGTGAATTTACATTACACGTTTGTGGGTTTTCCAAAAAAGTATATATATATATATATATATATATTGGTGAGTACACCGAGATGATGAGGGACCTGATATTGATTAGTTTGCTAGGTGGGGAGTCACAAAATGTTTATTTGATAGTTGTGTCCATCCAAAAACCTACCTTAAACGGTAGATTACCTAATAATAATAATGTATATATACAAAAAAACACATTTAAAATAACAAATCATAATATATATATTGTTATTATTATTAGGTAGAGGAAGTACTGGAGTTGGTGGGTGAGGAGAGGGGTTTGTTGAGAGAAATCCTATGGAGGCAGGAAAAATGGATGAAAGACGTATTGAGCAGTAGTGGAATGTTGAAGAAGGTAATAGAGGGGAAATGTTGGGCAAGCGAGGAAAGGGTAGGTACAGGATTGGGATGTTGGAGGGGATGAAGGGAGGAAAGAAGTACACAGAGATGAAGAGGGACCTGATGTAGAGTAGGTTGCTGGATTGGGTTTTGTTTGGAGTTACAAAATATTTATTTGATAGTTGTGTCCATCCAAAAACCTACCTTAACCGGTAGATTACCTAATAATAAAATAATTATTTTATAATTAATATTATTTATATAATAATCATCATCCATTTTTCCTGCCTCCATAGGATTTCTCTCAACAAACCCCTATCCTCACCTACCATCTCCAGTACTTCCTCACTTGTTTTCCTTTCGGTCAATTTCACCTTCTCCATTCTTCTCCACACCCACATTTCAAAAGCTACCTCTATCCATGTATCCATCACGTCTATCCTCCTGCTTCAGTGACCACGTTTCCGTGCCGTACATAGCTATGCTCCATATCAGAGTTTTTACGAGTGTTGTCTTAACCTCCCTACTCAATCTCCCCGCCATCAGCTCCCTTCTCCTTGAGAAAGCCTCATTTCCTAGCGTAATTCTTCTCCTTACGTCCCTACTACTTTGACTATATTGGTCCAATTGGTCTGTATTGGACCAACATATATATACACACACAGTGGGTCGCGGTTGGTCACGGTAGAGCGGTAGAGCGTTTGACTACTTACCGGAGGGCCCCAGTTCGATTCTCGGGAAAGCCTCTCTGGGCATCTGCAGCTCCACCCAAACTATTTGTGTTTTTCGGGTACCAAATCTTTCTGGGAAACCATAATCGGCACAGGGAAAGGAACTGGCCCCCTACCTTGGGGAGTACTGGATGAACTCTACCATCGCTTACCAAACGGACCTTCGAGTTGATTACTGTGTTTATGGTTTTTTAAGGTAATCTACCGGTTAAGGTAGGTTTATGGATGGACAAACTACCAAATAGGTTTATCTATGCATAAACCATAAACACAGTAATCAACCCGAAGGTCGGTTTAGTAGGTGATGGTAGAGCTCACCCATGTACCAAGCCCGACGGCGTGTGAATATTCACGCATCAGGGTAGGTGGGTCAGTTCCTTTCCCTGTGCCGGTTATGGTTTCCCAGGAAGATCTGGTACCCGAAAAATCAACTAGCTTGGGTGGAACTGAAGGTGCCCAGAGTGCCTTGCCCGGGAATCAAACCCGGGACCCTCCGGTCGGTAGCCCAACGCTCTACCCACTGGACCACCGCGACCCACTATCTATGCATAATATATGTATGTATATGCATCCGCCTGGCAAGTGAAAAGATCCGGTGTTCAAGCCCCGGGCAAGGAAATATTTTTCCTTACCCTACCTTCCTGTGTTCGTCCTTTATATGCGTTCCTATCCTCTCTTTTATCTATTTCCGTGTGAATGAATTAGTTTTTGCCATATGGCGGGATTTCGTGTTTGAATGTTTATATGTATGTTAAATATATATATCTATAGTCGCTTGAATCGGTGCAGAGTGAGAGAGGTGTAGAGTCAGCCAGGGAGAGAATAAAGAGGTGGGACATGACTTAGGAACATAAGGAATTTATTGGGCATAACCTGGGGGCAAAAAAGGGAAGGTAGGGCTTGTGCCGTGCGAAGGCAGCGGAAGTACACCCGCCCTGAGAGGCATGTGAGTGGGACGGGAGGCTTTTTTCTTCCATCTCTCTCGGCGTCGGGGAGGGCGCGTGCTTGAGATGAATATTTGCGGCGTCGCTGCGAAGTGTTGCGGTTTTCGAGGCGGGAGCGATGCAGAGAGTGGGAAGAAATAAACTACGCGAGCATCTATTTGTAGGCAGTACGTAAGTCCCTGCAGATTACCATTATGGACTGTTAGGGCACGGCGAAAGAAGGGAGCGGCGTGGATGTTTATGTAATAGTTGGACTGAAACGAAAAGCGTCGTAGGACCGTTCGTCGATGCATATAAAATGTTGTTAAATTATCTCTTCGTGCCAATTAAATATTCTCATTTTTCAGAAATACTAATTATCAGTTTCTGGAAATTATGTAATAATCGGAAAAAAGATATCTCCAGGTTATGTTAACTTAAAGATAAAAGATAACTAAGATCCATGTTTTCACCAGGTGTTCCAACAGAGCTGATATGTTTCATTATAAACGTTTTCTTGTTACCTGATTTATTAACTATTGCATCACAATGTGTCTCCATCATCCACTAAAAACACGTAAGTGCTTCGATTACTAAAGGAGAGACTATCATTTCCACGGATTGAGAGTTCACATTCGTAGTTGTGGAATGCGAAACCTTTAACTCTCTTGTCTATTTTTATACTGGATTAAAATAAGTCATTGTGCACTGGTGGCTTGTTAGAAGCACACGAAGATCCATCGATTTAAACGACACAATCTGCTTTTTTCAGACAGTCGAACATTGATTGAAGTTGAAAATGAGAACTAGACAAGTTAGTTGGAAATATTTCATCCCACAACTTTGGACGGGAGCTGTTAATCTGTTGAAATATCAAACTCTATTCTGTCAATTGAGGCACTTACGGGTTAAAAGTGGATGGAGGCAAAGGGAATGATTGATTTGAGCCACATTAGAATAATTTTACAATGAGCTTCTTAGATTAAATGGTCACGTCGTAAATAAGACATTAAAACATTAATATTCTTGTTAGTAACAAAAATGTAGAGAGGTAGAATGTTGTAGAATGGAAGAATGGTGTGTTGTCATATCGGAGGTCCACTTATGTCTTGTTAGACCAGACTAAGAAATATAGGGTTTTAAGATTGTGTTCATCCTAAAATTACCTCAAACGGTGGACTACCAATTAATAATTAGAAACAAATAACCCTCCCCACGTGGAAACAAGAGTATTTTCGTTATACCCACAAATAAGGAGTATGCGTAACGATGGAATGCGTTCCATTTACCATTGAGTTACCGCTAAAGGATTTATAATGGCCCCACACTACTTACGTAGATCAGACCACAAAGATAAAATAAGGGAGATAGATTCCAATTCAGATAGATTGAAATACTCGTTCTTTCCCAGAACAATCAGAAATCATAGTAGTAAGAAACCGAAGTCACTTTAGAAATATTGAAAACATTTAATTTACAAGTTGAAACAAAATTAAAAATTGCAAAGACATCAGGTATATTCGTAGGTGCATATTTTTACGTTAGTTGGTAGTTAGTGGGTTTGCATGTGTGTGGGTTTTAAGGGTTTTTGCATGAGTGCATATAATATTTTGTTTGTGGATTGTATAAATTTGTGGCTTTTGAATGGGGTTTATTTTTCTTATTTACGGGTGGTGCCTTAACACCCCCCGCCACACGCCCTTGCGGTGGCTCGCGGGATATTTAGTAGATGTAGATGAGTAAGAAGCACAAATGGAATATTATATTGTTTAAAACAATCAAAATACATTGGTTGAACAGCGTGGCGGTGTTCATTTATCAAATTTAATAAAATTGCGCCCTCAGCGTCATTGAGTTCATACCTGGCATATTTAGGTAAACAAAACACGAAACCTAGGTAGTCCATCATAGAAGTTTGTACATTTTTAAGACGTCAAAGGTTATGTCACGCAAAAATGAAAAATGCATACAATGACGTCTTTATCAACGGACGTAATGAGGTTATTCATGAGTAACCATCAACTCGTTTCCTTTCGAAGTCGCCATTGACAAGAAAATTGTAGTTTTATGCAACGAAGGGAAACTTAGACTCTTGGTAGTTTATTGTATACACTCCTATCTTTGCATGCATCTTTCACTTGTGCCAATTGCACACATGTGTACTCTTTTGAACCTGTAACTTCTAATATTCCTCAAGTTAAGAGTCCGACTTCCGCCGAATCAGATCGTGTTCAGCGGAGAGAGAGATTTATAAAACGTTGCTATGGTAAACTAATTGGCCTGTCCAGATTATTAGAGGAACTAGGCGAGTAAAAACTCACGAAGCGAAGCAAAGGTTAAATTACAGATTACATATCTTGCATAAATTGGAACAGGTCTCTTTTGCGATGACGTTAAAAATGCAGCACTAACCCCGTCGTACCACGAGAGGAGAGATCTTGGAAATAAGATTAGAAAGATCGACTGTAAAGAGGATAGATTTTAAATGTCCTTTTTCTGCAAAAGTTAAGTATTGACCTACATACGATGGCGCTAATTAAGAAATATTTTTTAAGAAAAGTAGGTCACTGTCTTATCTAACATTTATTTACCCCCGTCTTGCATGCGGAGAGAGGTTTTTAAACTCGGATATCGTTGTGCTTATGAAATCTTGCAAACATAGTTGGCATTATCTCTATTTCACAACCTTTTCACTAATTAACGCTAATCAGCACTTATATTAGATGATTCATGCCTAGCGTGGAATTATCTCCTACTAAATCCTCTGACGGTGGATTATTGTGTATCGTGTAAGTTTAAAGCAAAATAAGGCGGATTCACTTCTATATTTTATTCAACAATCTAAATTTAAAGTGTTACTTAAAGACTCAGTGTTCAATTATGTAGATATGTGTGTGCGTGCATTTACGCTTATTTGCATGTCCATGTATATTTTTATGTATACGTGCACATTAATGCATAAGAGGCGATACAGGGTGCTATCCAAAAATAATGGAATTTAATTTCCTACACCGCTCCTATTGGTTGAAGCGGGATCAAACAACTTGGAGTAAGTGAGGTAAACGCTAAGCTTTGCCGCTAAACCGGTCTCAGTGCTCTCCAAGCTCTGTAAGCGATATGATGTCAGTTATCGTATACCTCTACGCGCCGACCAAGAATAAAATGGAATCGACGGTCGAGCAACGTTACGAGTTTACCAAGTTTTGTGATTAACTGAAAAAATCTCTTGAGAAGACTAACAAAATGATTCGTGAGGCTTACGGGGACCCTGGTCTCTCTCATACTCACAAGTCTCGAGGTGGTTAACGGCCTTTAAGGAGGGCCGAGAAGAGGTTCACGACGAGCAACGCTCTGGTCGGTTCAACCAGCAAAACTGATAACAATGTGGGCCCGTGTTCGACAATTGTTGAACTGTACTTCCATGCCTACCTCTCACATTCCATGTACCAATCAATATTAAGGATCTCGTCATGTTCGGTTCTTGATGGACTAATCTTACGCGATTTATACCGCACATGATTTTTTTAGAAAGTAAATGCATTGGAAGAAGAGGATATGCATTTTATGAACTTTCGCATTTCTCAAGTCAACTGTGGCAATCCCTTTTTAATTCTGTTGCGCCATACCCGTTCGTATCAGCACATGTTCGCTGTTATTTATTTATTTTTATTTATTATCGACTTAATTGGGCGAGGTTGAGACTAAATAGTCCCTTCTTCCACCTAACCCTTACATTACATACATTAGATTGAAGACAATTACATACAGCCAAGCCCTGGATGGAGAAAAATCCACCCAGACGGGAATCGAATCCGTGACCTCTCAGTTGGTAGACGAGGACGTTACCCCGCCGCCACCGGGGCCGGCAATGTTATGATCCATTTAGGCCCATTTTCAACCCCATTGGCTTCTTGTGCTATTCGAAATGAGCCTTTATCCTGTGAATGTGGAATTAATATGAATTCAAGAAAAATTATTGGATTTATTATGGAGAATTTTTAGTTCTGTATGCTCGAGGCTCGACTAAAGTTAACGAGATCAAACTTCATACACTGATTTTGGAAGTGAGCACAAATGGTTTCCAATTTTAAGTTAAATTGATACTCAGGTCGAAAATTAATTCGTTAAGTTCCCTCAGACTGATTTCTCGTACAAAAATACTAGCTCATGTTATTTCAAATTGATCCATTTCCAATTACAATCCAACCGCCGAAAATAAAAAAACCCTCCCTATTGGCTCTGAACCAATGATGATTTCTTAGAAATCTTTCACATAAATTTCTCATATCACCGATTCGTATCTTGGCTTTACACAAATAATATTGGGTGCACTCATATTTTCTGGAAATCAATATTTCAGGATTTAAGAAAATGATATTTTCCCACCGATAAAATCGCGAATTCACTGACCTCAAAGTGCCTGCCAGCGAGCCAGATAGCATCATATTTACGGTTCATTCCGTGTTGTGCCCTTCGATGAAGGAGACTCGAGCCGTCAATTTTTGCTAGCCTTGGTTTAACCCGCGTAACCTTTTCAAAAATGATTACAACGCCGAGGCGGGGGCGGGAAGGACCAAGCAATTTTCCCACGGCGCGACGGACCCTATCCCGCGCACTCCGCTCGCAATCACCGCGGATGAATTATTGCCTGCCCTTCTCTTTAAAAACGTGCGCTTAGCATTCTGAAGAGCTTACCACTCGGAGGAATCATCGTTCTAATTCACTCTGTTGCACGCGAGGGGGCGACTCACCCCCTTCCCTCCCTCCACCATCTCCCCCGCACCACGGGCTCTTTAGAGAGGGGGGGAAATGGTATCTTAAGGGAGGGAAAAAAACAAACGATGAACGCCTCCCGTTAACAACAACCAGTGCTCTCCTTCCCACGCCGCGCGATCCGCGAAGATCGTAGCGTTCCCGCCACAGGGAGGGGGAGAAGGGGGGGGAAGGGGTTGGCGCATTTGTGTGCGTGTGCTGTGCGTGCGTGAGTGTATGAGTGTGTGTGCCAGGAGGTCGCCGTCTTCCTCGAACGCCCGGGGGCCATCAATCTGGAAAACTATAAGCAGTAAGGATTCCTTTCCCTCCGTCTACTACCCCCTTCTCCCTCCAACCCTCCCTCCCCCCTTTGCTTCTCTTTCACCACCCCCCACCCCTTCCACGCAAATGTATTTCCCCGCGCCTTCCTCTTTAACACGAGCGGGTGAAGATGGCGGCGATCGCGTGAGGGGGTGAAAGGGACCCGGCCTCTCTTCACTCGGGTCTTTTCTCATTGCTTTTCTTTTCATTTTATCTAAGGCTTTTGATGAAGACAGCAGAGCCGTGAGGCATGGAGGGGGGATTGGGTTTCCCAGCCCAGTCATCCGGGGGTAGGGAGAAGATGGAGGATAGCGAGGTGAACAAGCGAGCCTCTCGGGAGATTTACAAGCGGCGCGCTAATTGAGTGGGGGGATGGGGTTTAAGTTCAGCGGTGTCTTACAACAATACGGCAGGGAGCAATCGTTCTACTGGACACGGCGGAAATGCATGTTCAACTTTGTTATGCGCTTTGTATACGAAGGGGAAAGCGTGTGTCTCACAGGTCACGTCGAGCCCATCTCCCCCGCCCCCTCCCCTGCCTGTTCTTTCTCCAGACGCTGCAAATACACCACTCGCTCATTTGGAACCGTTAATGCAGTTCAAGAGGAGTCATCGGATGGCAAACATCCACGCCCGCAAAGTCGTAAACGGCTGAGAGATGAGCGAAATAGCAACTAGATTAACAGGATCAGGCATTTGCCTGCCCCGTTCCGCGTGACCCCTCGGGAGTTCATGGCGCGGTCTTTTGAGCAACTATTCTTAAGCATGAGTTTTGACGACGTGGTGCGCTGAAGGTATCCGTGGATAACAAAATATTTAAGATGTCTCTCTCTAAATCGTGCAAACGTATTCACTAAAAAGTCTTTTTTGGTTGTTCGTTCTTGTGTAAAGGAATGACACGAGAGATCACTAAATTCTCTTTGACATTTTCAATATCAAGAGAGTGAAATGGAGACAAGTGGCTATAATTTTTAAGGTCATCGGGAAATGAGATGGAAAGGCAGAGGGGTGTGGTGGAGCGATAGGTGAATAGTATATAGTATAGCGGGGAGAAAAATCGACGCAGAGAGAACATTTGGACGTTATTGGATAAATCATTTATTTCATTCTTAGATGCATGTGTATGTTAGTTGATAGAGTATGTATTTGCGTGCTTGTGGGTTGAAAGGGTTTTTTGTATGAATGTATGCGCCACTGTGGGTGTGGGTTTGCAAGAATATGTTGGTTTTGCATGTGGTTTTGTTCCCTTTTACGGGTGGTGAACTAACACCCCCCGCCACACGCCCCAGCGGTGTCAGTTAGATTATATCATGGTGTATGAAATAGATTTAGAAACAACGTCAACTCAGCTTCCCGGGTGAAGATGCAGGTTCGCAACATAATTTACAAGTCATGGAGTGGAATTTAACATTCATATGGGTAGGAGAATGGCAACGTGGAATATTGAAGTTATAACTGGAAAAAAATGAAGAAACACTAGTGAAAACTTAATAAAAATCCAAGTATGGACAAGATAATGGGAATGAAATGGTTGGGGAAAGGTGGATGGAGTTTAAGGATGGGATGGAGAGAGAGCATCAATAGGAATGACAGGGTTTAAGAGGATTATGAAGCAATGGGTCATGAGAGGGATCCATAATGAACATGGATGAAAGAAGAAAATGGGAAAACGTTCATAGGAAATTGAGGAGAAGAATATAGTATAAAGAAAAGCTAATCGATAAACTTGAACGAGAAACTAATTGGTCCAAGGAAATGTGGTGAAAAGATCAATGCAATGATATCGATACATTTTAGATACAGAGAGAAATAGTTGCGCTATATAATAATGTAAGGAAATTTCCCAGATGCATCAAGAAAATCAATATGCATGCTATAAAGTATAGGAAATGAAAACTATTAATATAAACAGAAGATTCTCAGGGATGGTGGAAAGAACGTCTGTAGGAGAGCTTTATGGTACAAATATTTGTCCTGTCAGTTTAGTAATAGAAAGGAAATGTAAGGATAGTCTTGGCCTCGGAAATACCAGAGACAGAGATAGAAAGGTTTTAAGGGAAATGAATACAAACGAGGATGCGTGGACAAATGATGACCTCGCAGAGTTACCAAAGAATTAAGGAAAAAGAAGAAGGAAATGAGCAGCTATGAGGTAAGAAGGCAGGTGTGTGTGATAGTTATAGGACGATTAGTTTCATTTTACATGCAGGGAAGTTAGTCCTAAGATTCGTCAACGAGATATTACTAAACAGGGCAAACAACTACCGTGGCAGAGATCATTATTTCTTCAGAATTGAGTGAGAAACGCGTGACGCCACAGCGGCGATAAAAAGATTAATAGGAACTAGCATCGAATGTATAACCAGATGTCATTGGCGGATAGTGTGAGGGCGTAGGACGGTTTAAAATGGGCAAAGTTAATCGAGATATCGCTGAATATGGGAATGGAACGGAATGAAAGGTGACTAATAGCAAACTTGTGCATGGATCAGACGTCACAGGTAGGAATGGCGGACGGAGAATCGGAATGGTCAGTAATTGGCATGGGACTGAGACAGGCTTACCGTTCATTGATGATATTTTTCGACATACTACCTTAATCAAAAAGTTCCCGGAATAACCACCGTGTGGCGCTCCCATCGTTCCGATTTGAGTTCTGTTTTTTTTGTTAAATTGGTACATCTGTTGTTGATATTCCCTTTAAATCTTAGTGTCATAACTTGACATTTGCAAAAGTTACGTAGCCAAGAGTACATCTATCTCTGTGTATGTTGGCGATTGTTTACACTTGCAGAAATGGATTTAAATTTGCAACAACTTGTATTAACTTTTGCGTAAAAAACGGATTTAGTGGCGCACGGACGTTGGAAATGTTGGAAAAGTGTTTCGGCAACGATTCTCTAAAAAAAACGGTCGTTTACCAGTGGCACGAGCGGTTCAGAAGTGGTCGTGAGTCAATCGAAGATGATGAACGCAGTGGCAGACCATCGACATCGAAAGTCGGTGAAAAAATAGATAAAGTAAAAGAAATGTTGGTCAATAACCGCAAATTAACCATCAGAGAAATAGCGGAGGACTTGAAAATTGCCTATGGATCCGCCCAAGACATTGTGGTTAATGATTTGGGTTTCCGTCGTGTAGCAGCAAAGTTGGTGCCAAAAGACCTCAATTTCATGCAAAAAAGAGACCGTGTTGACGTCGCAAAATACATGATTTGCGAGGCTGAATCCGATCCCACATTCATCAAAAGGATCATTACTGGAGACGAGACGTGGGTTTATGAGTACGACACGCAATCCAGACACCAGGCAAGTGAATGGCGTTCACCAAATGAGCCGAGACCAAAAAAACCACGTCGTTTTCAGTCAAAAAAGAAGGCAATGCTGACGGTTTTCATGGATTACAACGGTGTAGTGCATCATGAATTTTTGCCAGAAGGCCAGACAGTAAACAAAGAGTATTATTTGGGCGTTATGAGACGTTTGCGTGAAGCAATTCGCCGAAAGAGACCAGAAATCGTCGCACAGTGCGTCGAGACCGTCGCACAGTGCTATCATTATTCGTAATTTTTTGACGAAAAATGCAACAAATACCATCCAACAGCCACCGAATTCACCTGATTTGGCTCCCTGTGACTTCTTTCTGTTCAATCGAGTTAAAAAACCATTACGGGGAACGCGTTTTAGCAGCCGAGAGGAAGTAATGGAAAAATCGCAGGAAGCACTGATGGACATAGGATCAAGCGCTGGCATAAGTGTGTTGCAGTCGATGGGGATTACTTTGAAGGGGACAATATAGATTTAGATGAATAAACTTGTATTTTTAATTTTCTGAATAAATTCCGGGAACTTTTTGATCAAGGTAGTATATGCCGAGGAAATGTTCAGGGAAGAATGGAAAGAGTATAAAAATAAGTGGCCCGGTGATTGAGCCAGCTAGTTGCGCAGGCGATCACGCAATAGTGAATCAAACAGCAAAGGGGTTGAAGTTGTTATCCGGCACTTCACACGAAAAATATGAGAGGTATGAAATGCGGATTCAGTTCAAGAAATCGAAATAAATTAGAATCTGGAGATGTAGGAGAGTTTAATTAAATATTGAAGTAAGAGGGAATAAGCTTGCGCGGGTGGAGAGAGCCATTCATGTATTTGGGTGGTATTATAGAGAAAAGGGGTAATAGTGTTGGGGACATTAGGAGAGAAATTTCGTAAGCAAAATAGGCATTTGGAAGAAGAAGTGGCTAGTTATACTATTATTAGAGGTAGTACTAGTACAATAAGTGAACATGTGAGGAAAATATTAGTGAAGACTTGGAGCGCTGTGCTTTATGGGAGTGAGAACTGGTCTATGAGTCAATAGAAGGATGAGAGTAGATTGGAGGCTTTTAAAGTGTGGACGTGGTAGAGAATAGAGAAAATTATTCGTACAGAGATGAAAACAAATGTCTAGGTTTTATAAATAGGGTGGACCATGGGAGGGAGTTGCTGAGGAACTCGGAGAAAGGCGGAGAAAGTGAGCGGGAAAATATTAAAAGGGAAGGGGATGTTGGAGGGCGTTAAGGAATTATTATGCATGCTGGTCGAGGGAAGGACGAGAATAGTTATTTTAGTTAGTATGAGAGCAGGTAGAACTTACGAAGATATGTTGAAGGCAATAAATTAAGGCAAAAAACAGAAAGTTCTCTAGATACGTAGAAAGTAGTAAACTAATTAGGGGCTGCGCAAAATATACCTTTAAATAAATAGAATACTCATGAATGGTGGTACTTAGGGTATGGTTTTCATCGTCTAATTTTCAATGCTATTAATTAAAATTTTGTATTTTTATACATGTATCTATTTACTGCCTATTCAGAATTTATAAAATGTATCTCAAAAAATCAGTTCCAAAGATTTATTTTGCTGAAGATAAGATGTTACAGCGTTGATCAACTAATTGATCAATTAATTATATTTCCTGTGGGGCACAAGGTCTTTTTACTATGCCATCATCACAGTATAATTTTATAATTCATAAATTTCATGCTAGAGATCTCGGCTTCAACATTAGCCCTAATTATATAACATTAATTAATTTATTAAACATAATTAATAATCAATATATCATTTATATGATCGAGTTTTGGTGGCTTTAGTTGCAGTATTACATTTAAGTTAAATTGAAGATATGACGTGCCATATTAATATGCCCATTGTAAAATAACATCTTTTTTATCATCAGGAGTGAAAGTGAGCCTTTTTGAGTGTTCTATTTTTTCATTATCTTCCGCTATTGTTAATTATACAATTATAAAGGAAAATAGGCAAAAATCGGCAAAAAATGGAGTGTTCGAAATGCTACATTTTTAATCACACAGCTCTTAAAACTTTAATGCAATTTCCGAATCATTTGTGGCTCGATTCGTACGCTCCCCGTTCGTCGTTCAGTTGTAATATTCGGAACAATTTGAAAGCTTTTGATGATTTTTGAAGATCAGGGGAATTTTCACACGAAGATTGCGGTTAAGCTGAGCGTTGAAAAGGACGCTTGATTCAAGCGTTAATTGGCTGAAATATTTCATGTTTAAGGACATGAAAACTTACACAGCTCCTCCACATTAATTTTAATTAAATGCGCCCCACATTGCTTCCCGACCTCCACCCTCACCCCATTCCCTGACCCCCCGTGCTTCCCACTTACCCCTATTGCCTCGAGCGGAACCTGCCCCATTCCAACTTAGGCAGGCATCGTGATCAACTGTGCAATTATTTTCAAATGATGGAAGTTCCTACGGGCCATAGCCATAGTCGTATATGATGAAATTTAATGTAGGATAAGTTTCCAACTTCTGTTGCGGCTACGAGGGATAAGAATAAAGGAATTAAGCTCTCTTATTCAGTCTTCCAATTCGTCAAACCTAATAAGCGCAGAGATTACCTACGGAGAGAAGTTCGTGAAGAGGGAATTGACTTTTTTCGTCGTCTTCGATACCGCCATAATTATTTCCACGAGAGGAGAGCGGGGGAGGGTGATTTATGGCGCCGGCGTGGGCCGAGGGAGGAGGAGGGGATTGGAGGCTTGCCTTGAGGAAGAGCGCGGGCGACGGCCCCTCCTCGGAGAGCCTCCGGAGAGGGCGAGTGCTCCGAGCGGCCGAATCCCTCCGGCCCGCTATCGACGAGGTTCGCCGGCGGAAGGTGATTGAGTGGATAGATAGTGTGTACGTACCTGGGTGATTCGCTGGGAAAGGGACAGCTAATCAAAAAGGCCCGAGATTATTGTTTCTCCGACTTCAATCGGGAAAAGGTTTCGATATTTTTGTTTTTTTTCGTTGGATGCAATTTTCTCTCATAATCCATTGGACTTTGCAGGGACGGGGAAATAAATGTGCGGATTAGTGCTACAGTTAACAGCCCCAAGACCAAGGACAAGTTTTCACACGTACCTTTTGCCTTAGGACGTATTCCAAAATTAATTTTAAGACACTGTTTGATGGTTTCTATTATTTATAGTAATATATTTATTAATCGATTTTCTGCTTCGGGATTTGAACATATATTCACGTCTTAGGGGTATAAAATATGCTCTGATTTGTTTTCTCGTAATACGAATGGGCTGTTGCACGAGTTAACTCTCGATATCCACATTCTGATTCAATGCAAATGGCAAGTGAGTCACGCTCCGGATAAGGCCTCAAAATGTGACTAAGCTGCGTTAGTACGCTTACCCCTAAATCACCTGTGGGCATCTTAATGATTTCTTCCCCACATAAACAATCACTTCCCCGTCGCATTCCCACTACATATATATGTGTGTATACACACATATATATGTAGTGTACATATATATATATATATATACACTTTTTTGGAAAACCCACAAACGTGTAATGTAAATTCACTGATAAGTCATAACAAACACAGAAACCAAAACACAAAAGAGGAAAAACTCACTGGTTCTCGAATTTTCGGTGGTCCCACCACCTTTCTCAAGAGGAATTAGGAACAGAACTCAGTTCACTTCAGAACTCAGTTCTGTTCCTAATTCCTCTTGAGAAAGGTGGTGGGACCACCGAAAATTCGAGAACCAGTGAGTTTTTCCTCTTTTGTGTTTTGGTTTCTGTGTTTGTTATGACTTATCAGTGAATATATATACAGTCGCTTTCTTGAAAAACCCACGAACGTGCACAATAATGTAAATTCACTAACTAGTCGACAAAAACACAGAAACTAAAACATATATAAGAGGGACTCACTGGTTCACTGGACTCTCTGTTCTGTTCCTAATTCCTCTTGAGAAAGGTGGTTGCACCACCGAAAATTCGAGAACCAGTGAGTCCCTATTTTATATGTTTTAGTTTCTGTGTTTTTGTCGACTAGTTAGTGAATTTACATTATATATATGTATGTATGTATGTGTATGTATGTATGTATAAGTAAAGTGGGTATGTTTTCACCACACTATGCTGTGCCACCAATTATGTATCAAATGAATATAGAATTTATCGCTAGCATTTTAAATTAAAATGTGTCTGCATGGTATCAGAAAGTTGACTCAAGGAAGATATAACAGGTTTCGAAATGTTTCCAGAACGTACCTATATTGAGGCGCTGTACGTATATTATTGGCGGTGGCGTCGAAAATTGCGTAAATTCCACAATTAAATAGTTACAGTCATATATTTAATGACAATGAGGTGCATTCAACAATTTGTTCACCGCCATAATTTCAACAAAAGTAACAAATGTGTGCAAGTTTTATCTACAAATCCATCCAAATTTATAGAATTGGCTAGATGTATGAAAACATTAATTTTGTAGTATTCCGTAATTTAAATTACGACGAATTTATGGGATACATATTCCAAGGAAAGGTTGCTATCAACAGTGATTCATGATATTTTATATAATTAAAGACGTTAATAATTATTTACGAAAGTAAATCACCGGCTCAAACACATTATACTAGTTATGTTTCCTAAAGTTTAAGTTTCGTAATCAGTAGTTATGATATCATTTGTGTGGAAATAAGAATCAAATTCACTGTATTCATCAAAGGATTACTTCAATATTGGTTATTTAACAATGGGATTTTCAGTTAAATTAAATAATTTATTTTGGTTCGTCATCAAATATAAATTTCGTTACCATGATGCGCATTTGTGGCTGACTAAGCAGGAACAAAGGTTATCTTGAAATTTCTCAGAAAAATGTTCCTTGCGATATAAGCAAATCTCTGCATTCTATGAAATTCTAAACGCAGTTACGAAAAAGTGAAGGATAATGCTCACAACTTTTTAACCTAATTAATCAATATTTACTTGTTTTCTGCGATATTTGCTCATGTATATCCAAAGTTGACCGTCCAAAACGTTGGAATGAAAGTTAGAAGTAAACGTCCACGTATTTTTATTTAATTAGATCAAATAAAAGTATACAGGGTTCGTCCGGAAAATAAGTTTATGATGCTCATTGTCTTTTTTGACAAAAGGGGAGTCGTCCACTACGAATTTGTACCTGAACGACAAACTGTAAATGCTGCATTTTACGTCCAAGTGCTCGACAGGCTTCGAAAACGAGTCGCCCGCGTCCGGCCAGCGATCAAAAACATCTGGCGGCTGCGTCACGACGATGCGCCGTCTCACACCGCGCTTGTCGTGTCGGACTTCTTGGCCAAGCACGGCGTGACAACGCTTCCGCACCCGCCCTATAGCCTGGACTTGGCACCACCGGACTTCTTTCTGTTCCCGAAGATAAAGAGGAGTTTGAAAGAAACGCGATACGGGACTTTGGACGCCGTCAAAGAGGCCGTGACGACGTGTCTTCGAGAGGATCCCGATGATGCCTTCGCGGAAGCGTTCCAGGAATGGGAACGCCTCTGGAACAAGTGTATCGACTCACAAGGGTCCTATTTTGAGGAATATTAGCTTAAGATATGTAAAAGTGTAATAAATTTTTTTTCCTGAGCTCAGTACACTTATTTTCCGGACGAACCCTGTAGATTTTGTCTTTATTTTCCTGGAGGGCATTATTAGAGGTTGAAAACTCTGATGAAGCAATTACGAAGGTTATGTTGCATTGGGAACTGGTGTACCCAGCCATATTCCTTGTCACCAATTCCATGGAAATATGGATCAATATGGAAACACGCGTTTATTATTTCGCTTGCCTTCGTTAGCATTATTTCTATTGGTTAATAGTTTCCTTTGGATAGTTACATTGGGTCATTTTTATCCCAATGCTGCTGGCCACGACTTATTTTTAACCATGAGTTCAGATAGAAATGAGAACATTAATCTGCCAGTGGATAATATCCTCAAATACTTCAAACGACACACGTTCCGTGAATTGCTTCTCCAATATGTATTGCGCGTATGCTGCTGAATAGCTATCCATATTTCACAGATGCACAAATGTCTGCTAGTAAGTGAATTATGTTATATTCAAAATAGGTACAGATCTTATAAGTACAAGTCGTATTCGTTTCGTAAATGCAATGAATTATTTTTGGCCTATGATCGAAGTGGATTATGTAGTTTTTTTCTTGAAATGGAAAACGGGAGTGCAATAGGAACACTTTCTTCCTCTCTTATATCATCTAACTGTAACTCAATTGTATATGAACTTAGGGAACATAATCAACCGTAAACAACAGAAGGAACCGCGTTTAATTTCACAGAATTGCATCAAATGTCTCATCACGTGTCGTCGTGATACGACATCATCAGATACAAAGAATGTAATGAAATTGGAGAGTTCTGCAGAAAATTTCATTAGTTCTTCTATCATTATGGGCATGTGCATCTTCCACGAAATGAGGTCTCGACCTAAAAAGTATAGAATTAAGTTAGTTTGGAGGAAACAGGTCACCTTTGATGTAAATTACTGCAACAAAATTTCAGAATAATCTGTTTCCAAGAATACGTTCTACAGATACTCGCCGAATGAAGTAAACTGAGAAAAATATAAGAGAAAGCAGTCAATTAAAAAACGTATGGAGCAATGTAAAATCAACCTTTGAATTGAGAATTGCTATAAATGATAAGTACTTGTATGATAAAGGGAGAATGCTAACCAATTATTTAGAAAATCATACATTGAAAGAGAACATCAAGACAAATGTGTCAAAGAATATTTTTTAAATTTCATTATCATTTAGAAAATGTGTGTGATTATTTGAATATCAGTGAAATTCATTGATAAATGTTGAAAAAAAATGTCCTGCGACTCAGTTCTTAAACACTTACAGCTATGGCATGTATATATATATATAGAGATTTATGTACACATATACATTTATATATTTAACATATGGGCGGCGTACAACACGTAAAAGGACACTCACTTTCTGCCATTTGAACTTCCCCAATATCTCCGGAGTGTTGAGTTTACTTGGCTGTTATTGTTCTCTTACCATTCATCCCCGAATGAAGGAGAGTCGAGGGGTTCGGAACATATTTCAAGAAGTAAAAATACGAATGAATGACTAGGCATCATAGTCCTCTCATTGGCGTGGGGGGGGGGGAGGGCATTTGATGCTGTTACCAAAAGAACAGGATTGATTTCCATCGTTTAAGGTTCGTTTCCAAAAACAACTCTTCATCATTAATATTTCTCGGGTGTTTACTAATTATTTAGTCCCAAAATACAAAACTCAAGGATGAGAAGACGCAAGGGTAAATCACCACTCACAAAAGATGGATCATGCAACCTTTAAAAGAGCACAGGCCTTTCGACTCGGGGTCAGTAGGTGAATTTTTTCGTTCCTTTAACACCGTCGCTGCAGTCATTCTAATTTCCGAACGCCTGCTTTCGAATATTTCGAGTAAATGCCGTGAACTCTGAACAGTGAATGCGGGAAGCAATTTTCCCCACCCTTATTTCGACCGTTCCATTTATTTTTTTTTCTTTCTCACCTCCACACGACAAAGCTACGACAACCTTTATGAAGAACTCTCGTCGTTTCATTACTTTCCCCGCAACACGAGCGCACGAGGGAAGTGGATCGGGAGAGGCGGATGGTATAAATGGCCGTGGAGGGATTGGGTGCGTTAGGAGAGGAACTGGGGGTGGCTGCGAGTCTGGGATGAAGCGAGGAAGAGTGAAGGATAAAGTAGGGGATCGGGAGGGAAAAGAATGTGTAGAGGGGGGGTGGAGGGGGAGATAAGGGTGTTTGCGCATTGCACGTGAGAGTAGAAAGGAGTGAGGAGGGGAGATGAGGCCGCATCCATCTCCCCTGCGGACCCCTTCCTTCTCCGAGGGGGTAACGCCACCCCCCCTCCGACGCCTCTTCCCTCGACGGGAACCCCGCTCTCAATCCCCCCCCCTCTCGTGACGACATGAAAGCGGAAGGAAGTCGAGTGTGTCGGAAACATCGTGTTTCTCGGGAGAGCTCAATAATGAGCCCGTTCCTCCCGAGACCCTCCTACCTCCGCCCACCCGCCCCGCTCCGCAACCGCACACGAACCCACACCTCCCTCAACCCTTATCGCTCCGCGAATCCGCGCCCTTGCGAACCCCCAGTCGCCCCTCGAAACACACGGGGGAGGCTGACTCGAAGTAAGCGGCATGGGCGAGCAGCAACTTCATTTATTTTTTTAATAGATCCCGCTTGGTGTCGACCATTATTACTCCAAAATTCTATGTCCCTGTCCCGAATGTATATTACTGCAAAATTCACTTATATAACGAGGACGTTTATTACGAGATCTAGAGGCTATTATGAGAGGGGTTGGTGGAAATTTTCGCATTTTATGAGCAGCACGTCACGGTCAAAACGATCACTGCAGCAGAAAGCCTTGCGGTTGTAATGAGAAAATCATTTTTTCAAATGAACGAAGAGAGTCTAACCTTACATACCGAGCACTAACAATAGGAGATTTATTGTTATATTGTGAAACCTTTTGCCCCCATGATTTCTCCCTCATTCCTCACGTGTGTGGGTCTGTCCACATTCCTGACAGATTCGAATCATTATGAAAAAACATTTTGTTCTTACATTCACAGCGAGTCTGAGATGAAATTAATAGCATATTTTTATTACATTAATAATATATTCACGGATGTGAATAATAAGGTATATGAAGTTAGCACTAGTGGACAAATAAAAAAACCCGGAAGTTTCGAATTTTCGGTGGTCCACGCGACTTTTCTCAAGGAAGAGAAGGAGAGAACAGGCCAGTGCAAGATATTTTGTTTAAAAGGTAATCTAACTGTTAAAGTAGGTTTTTGGATGGACAAAACTACCAAATAAATATTTTGTGACTCCAAACAAAACACATTCCAGCAACCTTCTCTATATCAAGTCTTTCTTCATCTCTGTGTACTTCCTTCTTCCCTTCATCCCGTCCAACATCCCAATTCTGTACCTGCCCTTTTCTCGCTTGCCTAACGGCAAATTTTCTCCCCTTTATCACCAGATGTTTATATATATTATTATTAGGTAATCTACCGTTTAAGGTAGGCTTTTCGATGGACACAACTATCAAATAAACATTTTGTAACTCCCCACCTAGCAAACTAATCTAAATCAAGTCCCTCTTCATCTCGGTGTACTTCTTTCTTCCCTTCATCCCGTCCAACATCCCTATCCTGTTCCTGCCCTAACCTCGCTTGCCCAACATTCTCCCCTCTATTACCCTCTTCAACATTCCACTACCGCTCAATACGCCTTTCATCCATTTTTCCTGCCTCCATAGGATTTCTCTCAACAAACCCCTCTCTTCACCCACCATCTCTAGTACTACCTCATTTGTTTTCCTTTCGGTCCCATGCCTCTTTAATTATTTCCTCCACATATACGTTGAACAGCACCGGTGACAGTGGGCAACCCTGCCTTACCCCTCTTCCTAACACTGCCCATCCGGACTCTCCGTTCCCCACTCGCACCTGAGCAGTCTGAGACATGTACAGGTTGCGATTCAGTCTCCTGTCCCTCCAATCCATTCCTATTTTCTGCAATACACGCATTAATTTTTCCCAATTCACTCTATCAAACGCTTTTTCGAAATCTACAAAACAGGCAAAAACGTCCTGGTTGTATTCTATATTCCTCTCGACTAGTGATCTCATTACTGCAATGGCATCACGCGTACCTCTTCCTTTCCTGAACCCAAACTGATCATCCCCTAAGTAATCATTTGCCTTACTCTCTATCCTTTTGTTGATGATCCTGAGAATAACTTTAGCTGCGTGGGATATCAAACTTATTGTTCTGTAATCCTCACATGATATAGCCTTTGTCTTTTTGGAATAGGAACTAACACCGATCTCACAAAATCTTCCGGCCAGATTCCTTCCTCATAGATACTACGAATCAGTCCATATAGGGCCTTCTTCCCGCATTTCCCTAAACATTTCAACAGTTCTACAGGTATGTTGTCCACTCCCACGGCCTTATTTGCTTTCATCTCCTTTATTGCCCTTTCTATTTCAAGTATATATATATATATATATATATATATTCATACAGCAATAAATTTTTCATCAAAATAATTATCATCGATGAATTCACTGCCGGAAATGTCGATACAACTGATTATTTTCGCTCCCACAAGTTTTCATAATATTTGAATAAGTCATTTAAGATATTTTAAACCCCCAAGAATTCCCCACATACGAATGACCCAGATTGCTGGATTGTTTTAAATGGGCACATTATAGCCGTTTAACATTTCCCAAATGCCTCAAATTTCCGGTAATGTATTTGTGAAAGACACTCTTATGTGACGAATAATTTTTCCCAAATTCCTCTCGTTTTCTTGCCATCAACGTCCTTTCTTCGAGAAACGTATTTCATTTCCTCAGCGACCTTTCCTTTTCGCCTTGCTCTTCCTCCACCCCACCCCCATGTTCTCACTCCTCCGACCAACGGGGGACGTCGATCAAGTGGTGGGACAAGTATCAAGGTCCCAAACACCTTCCTAATGTCCACTAGTTCCTGAGTCATTCACCTTTCTCTCGCCTTCACAGAGTTTATAAAGGGCCGCTATGGAACGCTCACCTCCTCCTGTGATGGCGCGAATCCTTCATTCGTCAAATTTTATCCCACTCCTTGCTTCCCTTCCTCCACCTCATCCTGTTCACCCTCAAAACACCCCTCCCTCTCCTACCCACCCTTCCTATTCATAAATATGCACGTTTCCGAATGTTGCCAAGAGATGTCTCATTAAGGAGAAACCGGCGGCGGCATTCATTTAAATCCATAGTGCGTTAAAGTAAAAAATCTGCCACGTATTTGAATTTCGCTACTTGTTTATTTTCCACCCTGTTAATTCATCATTTCAGGATATGTCTTCCATTTAAAAAAATTCACACAATGTAGTTCCCATCACATTCAGAAATGCATGTTGAAGAAAATTCCCCCGCATTAAATCTAAATGGTAAAGGTTACCACAAAATTTAATAATGTTAGGCTAACACAGCTTTTCTAAGCAAGAATTCAAAATGAATTTATAGCAGTCGATAGCTCGACAATGCTAAAAAAAAGTTGTGTTGGCAGTTGTTCTCCAATTTTTTCGAATGATTTATAATTAGTTAAACTGCAATAAAGTTCAATGCAAGTACAATGAGTGTTAGAGGATCCATCAAACTAGTAGCTATAGTTCTATCAACATATTTATTTCCCAAATTTTCATGAAGCAAATATTAGCGAAGACATTTCACCGCGTAAATAGTTTACGTGATACAAATAGATAGCAAGTCCGCACTGCTGAAGAGTAATGGGCAGAGTCACCCTTTAGGGTCTCACTCTAACTGAAGTTTCATATTGTTTACACACGTTCCAGTTAAAATAGTTGGCTTCTAATTCAACTCGCTTTATGTCATTAACACCTGCTATAAGCTTTTAGCCTTTTGTAACTGTCGATAAATAAAACATCTGTATAATTATATGGAATTGATGGGATACAACACCTGAGTTCTCTCATGCGTCGTCATATTTTCAGAGGAAATAATTGATATACACCGAAGGTTTTAGGAAAGGTATTTAGGTAACGGGAAGATAAAAGTTACTCTCTCCCGAAAGCAAGAGTAATTATAATTCATGATGGCATGAGGTGAGTGAACATTCATTTTTACTTGCAAAAGAGGTATAGGGGTATGACGTGGGATTAGCATACATTTGAGTATTTTGGAGTATATACAATGGTACTTATGTAGAATATGTAAAAAAGAGCAGACTACAATACAGATAACATTGTATTCGTTTGTTTATTTTCTTTCATGAATGAAAATTTCTCTCTAAAGTGGATTCATCTCCTGGCTGTGTTAATTCAGTAATTGATTTCAATGATCCCTTTAGTTTATTCTGTCGGTATGACGTGAGATTTGGTATATTTCCTTTGCAACATTGAACTACTTTAATCAGGCTTTCCGTCGTTGTATAAGACTAGCATGCTGTCTTCGTGCTCCCAAGGGTTTCCTTCGAAATAGTTGCTATTGAAAGTGCAATATCATCCCCTTCGACCCCCACCGATAGTTTCATTAAATAAATTGGGGACTATTCGTGCAGCATTAACAGCGTAACTATGAAATAATGCGCGGATGATCGCTCTCCCCGGCATCCTCTTGTCCCCTCGGCCGTCAGAAGGGTCGGCGGGGCCCTCGACGGTTCAATCATTTCCCCTCCGCGTTTCACCCCGAGGTGTCTCGGGACCCTCCGACCCCACGCGATGCCTCGCCGAGTGAGGGCGACGCGTGGAGTAAGTCGACGCGAGGGTACATGGGCATCGAGAAATCTGCAAGGCGCACGCAACGATACCAACGCCCTGCACGCACGAACCCTTACAAGGATTCAATAAGTCTTTCCCCTTATCGCACGAAAGGGGTGTGTGGACATCGGTTTCATGTCATGGGCCTTAGGCTGGTCTCTCGCAGCATAAGTTTAGAAGATCCTCACGCACCTGATTTGGTAGAAAAAGAAGTCGAGATATATCAAAAGTGTACCGATTGACGGACATTGAGAAGGGCACTTTCTGGGAACTTCTCCATTTAAAATTAAAAGCGGACGTAAAAATTATCGTTTTGTTGTTGCATTTAAGTGTTCAGACTGTTCCTCTCCACTGAGTATTTATTTAATCAACCATTTGCGTTTTCTCAAACGGTTTATGTGTCATTGCACTACTCATTATCATCCATCAAGCTATCCATCTATTATTAAATACGTAATACTCATTCGTAAAATTACACGCTTGAACATTTTCATGCATAATTGTAGGCAAAAGCAGTACGAAATTTAATTTTTCTTTGTTTATAGATTGAAACGGTAGAGAATACAATTTTCGGAAATAATTGAAGTATATGCAAATTAATTCAATGCCAGTAATGGGAAAATGCTTTTCGCTGGAAAGCAGATATAAAATAAAAACCTAGGTCTGCACTATGTAAAATGAAACTCTCAATCCTACATGTTGATAGGAAAGGTTTACAGAGTTAATTGATTTTATAATATTTGATTGTATTAATGCTCATTTTCTTTTGACACGATTTAATTTGACTGCTTTCTTGTGACATATCTGAAAAAATTAGTGGAGAATACTAAGATTAGACAAAACATAAATTTATCGTTTTAATTAGCGGGAATCTGATTCATTGACGTATTGAGGTATTAATTCTACGAGGGCGACAGTTAACTAGATATTTCGTTTGAAACCTAATTGGAAGGTTCCTACAATTGAATTAAGTATAAAGTTATTTACTTATAAATTCATAAAATGTTTATCGTTTAGAAGAGTACTGCCTGCATTTTTAACCCAATTGTGTAAAAATCTTTATGAAAACTATATTATATTATAAATAAAATGGTAGTGATTGCATATTTTATATATCTACTTGCGTCTTCAGCACTTGTTAGCCAAAACCAATATTTCTTCCTGAAATTATTGAGAGAGGTTGAATACGTATTTATTTAGCTTACACTTACCGCCGCCAGTTAAAGCCCGCTGAGTAGGTGCTTCAACCAGTTTGGATTCCGCCACAATGTTATCTCCTCGAGAGGAAATTATCTGACTACCCATTTTTTACAATATAATTTCCTCGTCTCGTCCCATTCATCCATATCCGTTTGGGCTTCTCTACACTTCCCTTCCTTTCCTCCCCAGCGAGGCAAATTGGGAGCCTGATTAAGGCCTCATCGGTCCTGCCCACCCCCACCCCATGCCACCCAACCCCTGCCACCCACCCCCTCCCTCTGCGATACTCATCTTTTCCTCATGTTACTCCGGAACCCCTTCTCTCCTCCCTCCCCCAAGCCACACCACCCTTCCTCCCTTCTTTCACCACCTCCGTCGACCCCCGATCGTGATTTCGGCCTTAAAAGGAAAAGTAAATAAAAAAGTGATAAGATCCTTGAATGAATTTAAGTCGGATGTAGTGCCATTACGATATGATTCCGCCAGTTTTATCGGCTGTTGACCACGTCTTCGGCCGAAGGATCCTGAAGGGAAGGAGCCGGAAATGTTTTATTCGAAATGGAGGGAGGGGTGTTTGTGTGTGTGTGTGTGTGTATGAAAGAGAGAGGCGTAGCAGACGGATGATTATGCGTTTTCCTCCTTCCCTTCATTCTTCGAAAGCCCGGCCACGGAAGACTTTATGATAATAAATCCTTGTTTTGTTTCTCCCCCGTGCCACCGTGCGCGCTCATGTTGGAAGGATGAGAGCGAGTTGCTGATAGCGTCGTCGCTTTTCGGCTCTGCTCCGCGTCCGCCATCCATTGCGCTTCCGCTGATGAATTTATGAGACGGGGGCCGCCGCTCACGTTGCTATCTGCTCGTCGCTTCGTCCCTTCGGGGGGAAATGTTCAGATAGGCGCAAAGAATGGGATTAGCGACGGCGGCTTTAACCCCATTCAGTCCTCTGGATCAAGATCCGGGTCTCGCATTAGGGGATAAATATTTCAATTCCAAGAAGCAAGAAATTAGAGGAAAGCTCGCAAAACGAATGTTTTCCCGCGCCGATAAATTCACATGTACATACCGCGCGATGTGTGCTACGCAAATAGATGGAGTGATCGGAGCTCAGTTTCAAATGAAGGCAGAGGGATAAGGATACTTCGGGCGCGAAGTCAGGGCAAGGGTCTCTTTGCCATGTCAACCCAAAGGCCTCCGGTTCTGATCCCACTTCTGGTACATACTATGCTTATGCCGAGGACATTTAGTTTGATCAGTTTCGCTATATAACCGGGTGAGCGTCAAAAACAAATAGCATCTCCTACATTAGTAAAACAGAATTGGACTTTAATGCACCATAAACCCATTTCAATTTATCATAAAATATTACGGAGTTAATATTCTTTGCAGTTGCATTCAATAAAAATGAATCAAAATAATTATTTAAATTATTATTTTGCGAAATAATAGTTGGTTTAAGCATATTTGGCTACAAAGTTATGAAGTTACATGAGGCACCAGGGGTACAAATAAGAAAGGGCATAGTTCATCGAATGGCAAATTATCGACTTATGTGTCCGAGACAAACCATTTCCCTTTCGTCTAATTTTTTGGAATTTCGTGTTACTCCGTTCCCCAGCAGCCATCCCAAATTTTGATGTTTGTTGGATAGAATGCAGAAATTAACTTTCATGAGGCAATGGCATAGATCTACGATTTTTTGAAATCCATGAAGTCGCACGTTTGAATCTCTATCCAAGGGCATCACTCGGGACTTGAACCCGAGGTCCTCCTGTCAGTAGCCCTAGCGCCATCAGCACCATTCATACCCTGGCCAACTGCAGTATTACTACCAGGTGCATATTGGGAAGGACACAGCATGGATGTATTCCCATTTGTGCCCAACTTATTACGCAACAGCCTCGAATCGCTTTCATTTTCTAAACTCAGGATTGCTTGAAGATGTAACTTCACAATGTTAGTATGAACGAGTATTCCCCAATCTTACGTTCTCAAATAAGCGTAGGGAGCGAGCTTAAGTGGTATTTATGAGTACTTTTAAGTTCATCTTAATTTATTTTCTTGTAATTATCAGTGACCAAAATTATACTACTAATCCAGCTTAAAAAGCGAAATGGCAACCCTTCACTTGTGTCTTTTTATTAATTCATCATATTCAGGTTAGTAATAAAGCGAATGCTTCTACGTCACGGAAAATTTTTGGAATTATAAATAATATCTATTAATCATATGTTTAATTTGCTAATTGAACCTTTCAAAATCGCCATTTGCTTGATTATAATTCGTCTCTCGGGACTATATTAGCACGTTGTTCGGAAAAGGTTTTGGCGACTCGTCTTCATTACGTGAGATTTCATCAGAGATAGAAAATGAGGATTCGACTACCTCGGAAACTTATTTTAATTAGCATATCTGCAAATCTTGTCCTGGGTAACGCATTTCAGATTGCAAATATTTCGAGAACTCGTTGGACCCGAAATACGCTAAGGGGGAACATAGGAAGGAAGATAAGTCTCTTTGAGCGCCTGAAAGCCCAAAAATATATATTCTACGGAAGACGGCCGTTTTTATCCCCCCCTTTCCTCTTCCCGTTCGCATAGTATTTCTGAATTTTAAATAGATGGCAGGATAGATCCAAGCAATGCCACCTCTTTACTCGAACAAATCCAATATTACATCAAGTAGCTTTAGAAGTATGCTCATGTTAAGTGTATCTATGTAGGTCCAAAGATATATTTCCACGCTTATGTAAAAATTGATGGAAGGGATATATAGAAAAACACTATGGTCCCCTGCCACACACCTTTTTGGTGGCTCGCAGGGTACTTATGTAGATGTAGATGTATGGTAAAGAACTTAGGCCGACAAGGTTAGACATAGAAAAGGAACATGACGTAGAAGAAGATAGCTTATGTCCAGGCATACTCGACGTTGAAATAGAAAGGGCATTAAAGGAGATGAAAGCAAATAAGGCCGTGGGGGTGGACAATATTCCTGTAGAAATGTTGAAATGGTTAGGGAAAGGTGGGAAGAAGGCCATATATGGACTGATTCGTAGTATCTATGAGGAAGGAATCTGGCCGGACGATTTTGTGAGATCGGTGTTAGTTCCTATTCCAAAAAAGGCAAAGGCTTCGTCATGTGAGGATTACAGAACAAGAAGTTTGATATCCCACGCAGCTAAAATTATTCTCAGGATCATCAACAAAAGGATAGAGAGTAAGGCAAATGATTACTTAGGGGATGATCAGTTTGGGTTCAGAAAGGGAAGAGGTACGCGTGATGCCATTGCAGTAATGAGATCACTAATTGAGAGGAATATAGAATAAAACCAGGACGTTTTTGCCTGTTTTGTAGATTTCGAAAAAGCGTTTGATAGAGTGAATTGGGAGAAATTAATGCGTGTAATGCAGAAAATAGGAATGGATTGGAGGGACAGGAGACTGATCCGCAACCTATACATGTCTCAGACTGCTCAGGTGCAAGTGGGGAACGGAGAGTCCGGATGGGCAGTGTTAGGAAGAGGGGTAAGGCAGGGTTGCCCATTGTCACCGGTGCTGTTCAACGTATATGTGGAGGAAATGATTAAAGAGGCATGGGAAAAGCTGGAGGTAGGAATGAAAGTCGGAGGGGAATTCGTAAAATCGGTTAGGTTTGCTGATGACCAAGCATTAGTTGCTCAGTCAGCCAAGGGGTTGCAAGCATTGCTGAGTGAATTGGAGGTTCAGTGCGATAAATATGGGATGAGAATCAATATTAATAAAACAAAACAAAGGTTATGCGATTTTCCAGAAAGAAAAAGGCTAAACTAAATATTAAAATAGGCGGGGAAAGAATAGAGCAGGTAGAGCAGTTTACATATCTCGGAAGTGTTTTGGACCAATACGGTCAAAGTGGTAGGGACGTAAGGAGAAGAATTGCGCTAGGCAAGGAGGATTTCTCAAGGAGGAGGGAATTGATGACGGGGACGTTGAGTATGGATGTTAAGACAAGACTCGAAAAAACTCTGATATGGAGCGTAGCTATGTACGGCGCGGAAACGTGGTCACTGAAGCAGGAGGATAGACGTAGATTGGAGGCTTTTGAAATGTGGATGTGGAGAAAAATGGTGAAGGTGAAATGGACCGAAAGGAAAACAAATGAGGAAGTACTAGAAATGGTGGGTGAGGAGAGAGGTTTGTTGAAAGAAATCCTATGGAGGCAGGAAAAATGGATGAAAGGCGTATTGAGCGGTAGTGGAATGTTGAAGAAGGTAATAGACGGGAGAATGTTGAACAAGCGAGGTAAGGGCAGGAACAGGATAGGGATGTTGGACGGGATGAAGGGAGGAAAGAAGTACACCGAGATGAAGAGGGACCTGATATAGATTAGTTTGATAGGTGGGGAGTCACAAAATGTTTATTTGATAGTTGTGTCCATCCAAAAACCTACCTTCAACGGTAGATTACCTAATAATAAATAATAATGTAAAAATAGCTTACTGTGTTGGGGACCCAACACCTCGGCCACACGCCCTCTCGGCGGCTTGCTTGGCATTATGTAGTTGTAGATTCCTCGCGAGTGGCTCGACAATGAAGGCTGAAGTGTAGTTCTGTCTTGAAGATTGGCGCGATATTCATACCTTGACCCTCCACCAATTGGCCCGATATATCGCGAAATATAAAAAGTGATGGAATTTAAAGGACAAGAAGAAAAATGTTGTTATCATAATGTTGCGAAATAAATATGGGCTATTACTGAATAAATTGAAATTTTCAGTTGTGGGGAGGTTGGAGTTGTGCATGATCAGTTTTTGAAATGTGTAAGTTTTCAAGGGATACATTTTTTCTTCGACCTGAGTTTCGATGAATTACATCAGCAATTAGCTGATAGTTAAACGCAGGTGTGGAAATCTCAAGTCCACTATCCGATATTCATCATTTTTCCCACTCAACGGCCTCCGCTCCCTTCCCACGTGGTTTAGAGCAGTAGGAAATTGCATTTTTCGGCAACTTATTGCCGTATTGCATCCTAGAAGAGTATTTTTTCCGGCCCTTAATTTCGAGACGTTATTTGGGCCTAAATCAGATGGTGCCGAGGGGTAATTTCGCACCGTACCGAACCGACCGTAACCCCTCAAGCCGTCTTTGCTTTCATCCAGCAGGGGGTGCGTCTGCGGTCGGGACGAATCCATTGATCAGGTGGGGAATGGAGATTGCGGTGCTGGGGGGCACGCGTGGCACTAACCCCCCCCCCCATCCAATCCATTCGCAGGAGAGGGGGTGCATCGGGGGCGTGGGGCAAAGGGAACGGAGGGGAGGCCCTCACGCACGTGGGAGAATACGATGCCAGCGGGAGGGAGGGTCACCCTGCCCGGCATATATCGTGCGCGGGCTGTTGCGAGGGGATTTGTTGACACTCTCGGCCGACGGCTCGCCCCTCGCACGGCGCGATGAAGCGGGGTGTTCGTGGGTGGCGCCGGAGGAAGCCCCGCGGGGTGAGGCCTCGGTGTTTGCGATTGCATGCGCCAAGAGAGGGAAGTGGGACCCTAACGACGTGGGATTGTGTGGAATGGTGGGTCGTAATGGTCGTCGGTCGTGATTCCTGCGGCTTTGCGGCTAGAGGAATGGAGCCCCCGGCAAGAAGGGCTTCCTCGTCGAAGGGGGGCTCAGCAGCCAGGGGTGTTCGGTCCCAATGAGATCTACTGATGAGCGCAGATGAATCTGCCTTTATTCCCGTGACGACACTGCCTGTAGAGCTGCTTCCACCGCGTGCCTTCCCTTCCGGTACTGAGCTGGACCATGTGTTTTATGCAATCGTTTCCCTTAATATGCTGCTGGAGGCATTCACTAATGAGTGTTAAACGAAATAAATATCTATGTACACCGTAGCATACTGCTCAGATTACGTTCCAAGGATTGGTAATAAAGGTTCAAATAATAGGTTGGGGGAAATAGTTACCTCTTCTAATTTAATTGAAAGTCTTAATTAAAGATGATGACTTAAATGATATGGATGTTACTTGGTATATTTAAACGGTGTTAAATGAAAGACTGGGCAGCTTGCCGCAGAAAGAGATATTTTTGTAAGGTAATCCACCGGTTAAGGCAGGTTTTGCACAACTACCAAATATTTCTCTCGTCTCTCCTAGCAAAAAATAAACCCAGCATCCTTCTCCAAAACAAACCCCTCTTCATCTCTGTATACTTCCTTCCATCCTCCATTCCATCCCTATCCTATTTCTCCCCTTTCTCAGTTTGCCTAACATTCTCTCCTCTTTTTATCTCACTCGTCAACATCCCATCGCCACCAATCCCCACCCCACAATACCTAGCACTTCCTCATTTGTTTTCCTTTCTGTCCGTTACACCTTCTCCACACCCACATTTCAAAAGCGTCGAATAAACGTATGTCACCCTATTTAAGTAACCATGTTTCCGCGCCGCACATAACAACGCTCCATATAAAAGCTACAAAAAAATTAGGATTTATTAGAAGAGTACTAGGTAAACGTGATGAAAAGGTCGAAGAGAAATTTTATCTGTCGTTGATTAGGCCTCGTTTAGAATTATGCTGCATGTGTATGGGATCCTGTCGAAGATTGATTGCCCAATTGGATCGCGTGCAGCCTAGAAGAGCTAGATTTGTAAAAGGTTGTTATGATAAACTTAGTAACGTATACAAAATATTAGAGCAGCTAGGCTGGGAATCACTCACGGAGTGAAGGTTAAATTGCATATTGCAGCTCTTACATAAATTAGAAGGATTTCTCTTTGGCCATGGTGTTGAGGATGTATTATTACCCCCTTCGTACTGCGGTAGGAGAGATCATGCCAATGAAATTAGAGAGATTAAGAGTAAAACAGATAGATATAAAATGTCTTTTTTTTCCACGAACGAAAGGGGATCAGAATAACATCTGACCGCGGTAGGGTCATGTTCGGGTAAAATCATTCTGGTGTGTATTCAACCCCTGCCACACACCCTAACTTACAAGATACTAAAATATCTAAAAAGTAAATAATATCTTGGTCAATCTCGGCCCAAAGCCTCAAGAGTGATGAAGTTTTTCTGCTTTGGCGATGGTGTTGATTATTCAATCAATTGATGGCCTTGCTTATTTCAAACATCTTTCTATATGGGTTGTGTCCAGATTTCTTCTTCCTGCCTCGTGACTCCGAACCCCCAGCGTTGTTTCTTTGCCCACGCGTGTTAACCGTTTCCCCCAGTCAGCGCGTCAAAGTTCTTCCATATTTATTTGTAGTTTAATGGTAAGCAGGGCAGTTTACAAGGAACTTATATAAATAACTTTAAACGGGACTTAATACGTAACTAAATCTTCGGCTTAAAATTCTCATTCTAACGACTTCCAGAAAATCAATCGTTATCAATTCTTCCAGAAAGCAACATTCGTAGTCTTGAAATCCGTAGTCTATTAGTCTGAATAATTAGGATAATTCAAACTTAGCTTTTTTTACGATAGTTAAGATGCTTATTTCAGTAATATATGCATTCCTAAATGCATCCTAGTGCATTAGTTGGAAAGTCAACTTGTAAATATTATTATTTCGGCCGCAGAAGGGATTTCTTTGGTAAATTATTTCGTTTTGATATTAAAACACACTCCATAACATTTACAAACACGCCTTTTGTGCGTAAGTGCAAGAAAGTATCGATGAATGCAGTTGTCTGTGTTATTTCTCGCCTCGTTTTGCGAATGCAGTTAGAACAGATGTATGCAACTCAGAAGAGTACGTGCGATTAGCGGGTTGCATAACATCCACAGCCTCGTTCGATCGACCCGCAGAAAAAATCGTCGGCAGAGCCTTGGGGAAGAAACTCATCTGCAATTCAATTGTAAATTATTTACGTTGGTTTTCACAGAATCTCTAATTCTCGATGGTGATGCAGCACATCATTCTTTACAATTCAACGCAGGCAATGAGGGGCAGTAAAAAGAGTACAATTTGAGATACATAATTTGTCTAATTGTAATCTTGATAAGAAAGTACATTATAACCGTCTTAAGAATAAAAATCAAAGGTCTTCCTTTGTCAGTAACCCAATTGGCATTTAATAGTTGGCTAATTTCTTCTGATCATTTTTTAATCTTTTTTTGTAATATAGTTGAATTTTAATTATAATTTAATTGGCCAATTTCTAATGATGAATTCAATTCCATTTGCCCTTAGGTCCATCATCCCAGGAGGCTCGTTGTACATCTGCCATCTTTATTCTGTCACCTCGGCTACCCTTCCTCAGTCACATGTGAGTAACATTTTATATTTTATTTTCGCGAAAAATTTGGATCGAGCAAATCTCGATCGGCAAATGCTAATTTATCAACGTCAGAACAATCTGTTCCTCCTCTCCAGCCACACACCAAGTACATAAAATTATGAAAAACTCTCTATTCAAAGCAACTGATGTGAATATAACGTATGGATTCTTATTTTAGAATGTAGTAATACTTTTTTATTATTTACTCGAAATTCTTTCAAATCATTGCATTTGTGTTCGACTAAAAGTAATTAAAAATGAAGATCACGTTGAAATTACACCTCCAACTTTTAGAAAAATTAGGAAACTTAATGAATTTATTTAAAATATTTTGCCTTAGCAAACTGGAATAAATGGTAATTATTCGATAAATATGCCGCAATTGAAGTCTAAGGTGCACCGTTTTTGACGCAATCGACTCACGCGTTGTCAACGTTTTAACCTTATCATTAAATAGTTATGTTTTACCCTTCATCTCTCAATTTTGACTCATGTCACATTATAGTGTATATTTTTTCTGTCAGTCGTATCTTTATCTTGGGCTAATGGCTTTTCATTCTTCAGTGTTTTTTTCGCGTCGTGGGCTCGCATGGCAAAACTTTCCGAGAAACCCTGTCCGACTATTTGGACGCTTTGATATTTGCGTGGAAGAGGATGGGCACGTTTTTTCCCGCCAAGCGTTATTGCAGCATTCACGCAGGGAATGCATTTATCGTTCTTTCTTGGAGAAATGGGAATGCGAATGTTGAAATTCCATCGAACGAAGCAAAGTCATTCATCCTTGAACCACAGCGTGAATTTTTCATGACTTCAAAGAAAACTCGTGCTTTTGTTGTCTATCACCCCCGCGCGAGTTATGGATGGCGTGATCGCCAATGGCGGGGGTCGGGGGGGGGGGGGGGGAAGGGCCGAGGGAAAGGTTGTGAAGATCCCGTTTCACCGGAGGCTCGAGGGACCGCTCCCCCCCGCGGGTGAAGGAATGGAAGACCGCGCCCCCCTCCCGACATGACTCGCCGCATTTTATCAAACCCCCACCGAAAGTACCCCACACTTCCATTGGACAATTTATGCGGCCCCGTGGATAATGCACGCCTCCGCGACACGCGCCGCGGCCCGCCGGCCCGACGCCCCTCGGAGGGCACGACGGGTAGGTGCATGTGCACGCTCCACCGAGGAGGCGTGAGGCCATAACTCGTGCGCCGCGCGTCACGGCCCGCGCCTTTGAGTTACGACCTCCGGGGGGCCGGAGGGGATGGGGGCGCGCATCCCCCCTTCCCAATCCCCCTGCCCCCACTCCGCTCAACCTCCGGCGTGCCCCCTCACGAGCTCACACTCCTAGCGCTGTGCGGAAGAAACGTGTCACGTCTCAAGTTATGCACAAAGGTGGGAGAGGTATTGGTTACCGGTGCGATTATTCATAATATCACATTCCCCCTCTCGCATTCCTGCAAGCATTGAGAGGGAAGGGACTGCGAATCCACATTTCAATGACTCTCCAAGTCTGATATTCAGTGGCGGGCTGCTATCTACTTAAAATATTAATCGTGAAAAGTGATTATCATAAAGTCTTAATTGTCCCCAAATCCCTGCGATGTAACTGAATGAAATGCTGGTTCAGTGATTTCAACTATTTATAATTAAGCCTAAAATCTGATGATTAGATAACGTCTTTTACGACACTCATATTATTATAATGGGGTTGCACTTGTTGAAAAAATAGAATTTAATTAATGTAATTTTAAATTAAGCACCACCAATATGTAAGATAAATCCACGAGATGAACATTTTTGTGTTTCCAAATGCAATCACACGAGCGTTGACCCCCGAATCGTGACTGCTGACTGGCGATAATGATGGCTACCATTGAGACTTACAATTACCTACTGTCGTTTATGACTCCATTGCTCAGAGTAGTACTTGCAATGGCACTACCGAACCCCTCCAAATATTTGTGCTCATTAAAAGTAGTTACGAGTCCGAGGAATCTGTTTTCTTCAGGTCTTCCTTGTTTTCTTGTCAGCTAATTACCATTTCTTCATAACCGATTATGTTTACTTCTTCCATTGCCTTTTTTTTAATAGGTTCGGTCCTTGGGCTTTCGTTGTAGTTTTCCTCGTCGTCCATTGCTCTGTCCATTTGGTTGTTATAAGTGTGTACAAACAGTTTGTATCGCCTACGTGTTACTTTTAGTTAAAACTACTTGGATTTTCATTTCTTGTCTCTTCATTCTCACTTCCAAGGATGGGAGCATTCTCATTTGGATCGTAGTTTTCAACATTGCTATAACATGTACAATGCGTACCATACCCTTTGTTTCTCAACGTAAAGTTTGGGTCGAAAGTAGTCTGGGGTTTAATCACCTCCTGCCACACAACCTAGCGGTGGCTTGCATGGTAATATATAGTGTAATAAAAAAAGATGCTATGGCCAAGGATTTCAAAGACCAAAGTTACGTGCCTCTTGAGTTACTTTTGAGGATTTCAGCTGAGTACTTAAATTATTAACATTACTAAATTACCGATATGTTTGGCCTCCTTATTTCCTTTGGCAAATTCAATATTTACTAAATAGTAAGCAAAAATATTTTAAATAATTATCATTGAGGATAATTGACGTTGGGAAACCACAATTAAAATACTCTTCATTTCCATTTCCTTAAGTATCTCCGCTGATTTGTGTTCAGTACTTCGTTCCTGTAGCCTTCGATGCAAGATGGATTGTACCCGTTCGGTGTTCTCACTTCCCGTACGTGATCCGAGCTCGTCTATGTTTCCTTGGTGTTGTCGAATTGCCGTCGGGACATTTTTTATAAAATGTTTTCCATTTGTGCTGGCTCCCATGCAACCAAATGCGTAGATTTTCCGAGTTACTTTTGAGGATTTCAGCTGCAAACTTGACAGCTGAAATCCAAACTTACCCGATAACTTAGTTTAGACTGTCCAAACCCTCAACATAGCTTGGAAAATATAGCGAAGGATTACGCTGAGGGGACGAAAGATATTGATTCATTAATTAATGTCGCACTCTTAATTTTAAACTCTACTGTTGCCTAGGCTGCTCTTTCCCGCTTTCCCGAGTTCCATGCTTTGCTCCTCTTCCATACGTACAGGTGGTCATAGCCATTCCGGTCGGATTTTTTTATTGTATTTGAATATGTGCGCTTATTCTCATACCCATTGTTAAAAGATGCTTAGTTGTACGTAGCTCTACAGTCTAATTTGGATGGCGGACAAACAATGACACAAAGTTATTGGGATATTCACATTCAAACTGCATCCATTCATACGAGGCGTATCTGTAACTGAGGATATGAATGGCAGGGACCGCAGTAGAGAAATAATGGGTAATCTCAAGGATGACGGACTGGTGCTTGAGGATTTTATCACAAATTATGAAGCAATGAATTAATCGCCAGTGTAAGGATGTCGCGGAGGATGTTTCTCGGGCATTTCTGAAATCGACAATCTATGACTTTATCGTTTTCTTCCTTTTTGTGATAGAGAATGACAATTTTTTGATTCCAAAAGAAAATATACGAGCTATTATTGAAAAAAAAGCTTGTACTCTTTTCGGATTGTTTGATTTCTTATTCCAAAACATCTTTTTCGTTGATTATTGAAGGTTAAATTGCAGATTGGGAGGGGTTGGGGGCACTTGCATAAATTGAAAGGACGTCTCTTTAGCAATGATGCTAAAATGCATTATCACCCCCATTGTACTACGGTAGGCGGCATCATACCAATAAATTTAGATAGATTAAGTGTAGCACAGATAGATTTGAGACGTCATTTTTATCCACGGACGATGAGGGATCAGAAATGCATTTTCCGACCGCGGTAGGGTAATATTCGAATCAAAATTAGTCTGGTTTGTATTCACTCTCTGCCACACACCCTTGCGGTGGTTTGCAGAGTACTTAAATTATTAACATTACTATATTACCGATATGTTTGGCCTCCTTATTTCCTTTGGCAAATTCAATATTTACTAAATAGTAAGCAAAAATATTTTAAATAATTATCATTGAGGATAATTGACGTTGGGAAACCACAAATAAAATACTCTTCATTTCCATTTCCTTAAGTATCTCCGCTGATTTGTGTTCAGTCCTTCGTTCCTGTAGCCTTCGATGCAAGATGGATTGTACCCGTTCGGTGTTCTCACTTCCCGTACGTGATCCGAGCTCGTCTATGTTTCCTTGGTGTTGTCGAATTGCCGTCGGGACATTTTTTATAAAATGTTTTCCATTTGTGCTGGCTCCCATGCAACCAAATGCGTAGATTTTTCGTCCTTCATACCCATCGGTGCAGTTCTATTTATCCTTGGGCATACTCATCAGAACTTTCCTTTTCTTATTATCTTTGCATATCAATTGTTTATCTAAGTGTGACTAAGCCATCTGGTTTCTTACCAATATGCTTATGGTATGCTTTCCCTTTTAATCTCCATTTCACTCTTTTACTCTTCGATCTTTATCGTTTCTCACCTTATCTCTCCGTTTCTTTATCAGCATCCTCCGACGGCAGGACTGCATGTCTGTTTTCCCCTTCTCGTCTTATCTTCAATCGCCCACATCTCTGCTTCATTTAGCAACACACGCACTTTAGCAACACGAATTATTTTGCCCTACGCTTCCTCTTCTTTAACCATGTCTTCTAAAATTTAGCACTTCTTACCCATTCTGAACTTGCACTGATGTTGTTTTAAATAACAAATCTTTTTGTAAAATCTTCCATCAGCTTCCTCTTAAATTTTTTTACCTTGGTAATCTTTTCCATTTTTATCCGTGAAATATTCTTTGTTTGGTTTCAGAAATACCCGTTGGTCCCTTAAACATTCTTTACTATAACGGCAATGCCATATGAACCGTTTCAATTATTTATCAATGTACCTCAATTCCCCTGACCATTAGGTTTTATTCTTGTCTTCTTGTCTCTTCCATTACTACGTACTAGATAGTAGCAGAACAAATGTTTTTTTTTTTTAATTTTTGGCCTTCGTCATATGCTAGTGGGCTTTGTAATAGAGACTTGGACCGGTGCGACATAATTCCCATTCTGTGCCTACAAATTGAAAAGGGTCAACGGTCTCGTTGGCACATTAGGTTCTTTCTTTGCCATTAGTTTTCACATTTTTGAATGCTCAAATAATAAGTATTTACATCACCTCGTCATTTAAACTCGAGAGTAATTTGGTAGATTCGAAAGAATTATGCTGCCGTGTGAAACGAACGTGTATTCAAAAGATAATGGCAAAAAAAGTTAATGTTCTGTAAGTATTTTTGTAAGTGGTTGTTTTTTGTGTAGCTTTATTATAATTTCGTATCCAAAACACGATTCTAAGTGATATCAAATTTCACGTAAAAAACTTGCGACATATTTCAAGTTCCATGAATTTCCGCGTAAGCAGCTTTTTTCCCGGCCTATGAATCGAGGATGAATGGATGGATAGGGACAGAATAAGTTTTTGAGTTCTCATCGCAAGGAAGTCTTAAATAACATGGAATGACATGATGTCATTAATGCTACATTACTTCCCAAATATTCTTAAAATCGCGAAAAGAGTTTTTCCATGTAGAACTCTTGCCAACCAACTGAAATAGTCCTACGACACAGTTTTTGATACGGTGTCACAGTTGTTGACTCACCGATTTGACACGGTCCTTTGATAACTTAGTAGCGTATCCAATATATTAGAGCAGCTAGGCTGGGAATCACCCACGGAGCGAAGGTTAAATTACAGATCGGAGCTCTTGCATAAATTGGTAGGTGATCTCTTCAGCAGTGATGTTGAAAATGTGTTATTACCCCCATGGTACTATGGTAGGAGGGATCATGCCAACAAAGTTAGACATATTTAGAATAAAACAGCCCTAAGTCTTAAGAGTGATGCTTTTTTTTTTGCTTTAGCGATGGTTTTCCATCTATTTGGGTTGTGTCCAGATTTCTTCTTCCTGCCTCGTGACTCCGAACCCCCAGCGTTGTTTCTTTGCCCACTCGTGCTAACCAGTCGCCCCAATCGGCGCTTCGAAATTCTTCAATACTACTTATTTGTGGTTTAATTGTTAGTAGTGCAGTTTAAAATGAATTTATATGAATATATTGGAACGGGACTTAACAACTAAATCTTGGCCTTGAGGATATTAAAATATTTTTCAAAAATACATAAATTAGAAATTCAATGAGGAAGCAGCATGGTACACGGTGAACTCCCTGCCGAATATTCAGTGGTCGAAAAACTTTGCGTCATATTATATCCCTGGGGAAAAATATGAAATGAATACCATTAATATGAAAATATTCTCTTGGGGAATTTAAATTTTGAATGAAGATAGCAAATTACTAGATATTCATATTTATTATTTTATTCCAGCTGTTTTCTCCATTCGCTTTTGACTCTCTTTACTCGGGTAATAGCCATTTAGAACCAATTAAAAAACTGTTGCCCTAGATTACGTATCGAAAAAGCATTCATTACATTTTGATTCATATGAAAATTTGAGAAGTCAAACGTATTAACAGATTCATTTAGAGTTAGATTAGAGTTTTATATGCATTTATAATTGGAGAAAAACTGTTTTTATTTCCTCTACCACTTGGCAGATCTGCTTCCGTTGCCCACAGTAGATATGTTGCTCACAGTAAAAGGTTATGTCTCAGGTGGCCAGGAAATATCATAGGTAAAGGTTTTAGGCCGCCCTATCTCACTCATTGACACTATCACTGACGGAACCGTATATTTTCACGAAGTGATAACGTTATTAGAGTTCTTGACTAAAGTGAGACCAGAGCGTAATGTGCTTTTTCAATTTTGCTTAATTCGATTGCGCGTATTTAATGTGTACTATCTGTTAAAAGGTCAGTAACAAGGACACGTTGTAGAATTACGCACTGGATTTTGCGCGGAGGTTGTACAAAGCGTTCATTTTGCTACCTTTCTAATACGAGTATGCAGTGGTGACGCCAAGTAACGGCTGAGAACGTTTCATTTTATGCATTTCATGTTTTGTTTGTTGTTCATTTTGTTGTTCAGGTGCATCATTTTACATTTATTAAACTTTAGATACATAAAGAATGGAACAATCCCTAGAAATTCGCATCCACTCTGGATGAAATAGAAATCGCCGCCTGTGGGTCATAATAATGCGTTGGGCACGACCTCTAGGCTCCGGTTCGCTCGAAGCGAGTCGACCGACGGCGTGAACCACTCACCCTTCGCCGCCTCGCATGTGGCGAAGAAAGTCTTCGCTTGGGGTCCCGTTCCTCGTGAGGAGGGAGGGAGGGATCCAGGCCAAAGCAGGCTGTTGGCCTGAGAACCAGGCCAACGGCTTTGCTTTGCTTATTTATTACACTTTGATCGTTATAATCTTCATAAAAGCAAGCAAAACGCTTTCTTATGCTCAACTTTCTTCGCACCATTACTGTGGCTCAATGTATATTTATTAAATTTGTGGTCAAACGGGATCTTCTGGAACGCCATAAATTCACGTCCAATGCCCACCTGTATATCTCTCTCCCCCTCTGACTCTCCCCGCCTCTCATTCCGTCTCCGCACCGTGGGGAAGTGCCCGATGCCGCCCTGTTCATGGATGGATCCGCCCACCCTGCCCCTATCCCTATCTCTCCTCCTCTCATTGGGAAAGTCCACCCGAGGGACGAGTGCCCCTTCGCCTCGCCGCCTCTCCCTCAACCGCACCCCCCCTCACAGCTTCCACTCTCCGTCTCCTCTCTCTCTCCGCTCCTGCGGCAGAACGGGATTCGCCTTCCCTTAAATTTATGTCCCAATCCGCCCGCAAGGCGTAGTTAATCATGCGCCATATTCATTAAAAGGGATTAACTTTTTCGCAGGTCGCCTAAGTGACTCCGTCTGGTGAAGATTTGTGTGTGAGACTCTCCCTTAACTCGCTAGTATACCTCTAGAATGAGGATACGTCTCCCGACTTTTAGTGGTGGCATTGACTCATCGCGTCGCTGTGTGTCTCATTTAAAAAGCATTCATATGCCAATTCCTACTCCCTTGACTGCAGATATATTTGGCCAGGACGTTTAGTAGAGAGAAAATGAGATACACATCAGGATATCTTATGGCCAGGACTATTTAGACTGCTTACAATTACTATTGGAAATATTTAACATTATTTGAAATAAATTATAGCTGGAGAATCACTTCACAATTAATTGGAAAATCGAAAGGAGAGTTTTGTATGCCGTGGTATTTGTGAAAGGGAGTTTATTTTGGCGAGAATTCAGGAGATGATTCCGTGTTTAGAAATTCGAGGCAAGGCAAAGCGAAAGTGGATGGTATAAGAAACTGTTGAAGTATAAGAGGATATACAAGGGTTGTATAAGAAGTATCGGTAGCAATTGTTTCCTGATGTTTGTGCCAAGTGCTGAATTCAGACCGTAGGTTTAGTGCGCGCATGATCGCGGATCGTATTGGCACTAATAAGATGACAGTCCGCGCCATTATCATTGAAAATTTTATGTACGTTAAATTCATGTCCTGAGTCTTCTTTTTAGTTTGTTTTACATAAGATATTTTAGTACCCTCCAAGCAAACGATGTGTGGCAGGGCGTGAATACCAAACTGTATTCAATTGTTTCAGGCTCAACTTTGAGGAAGCTCATGTCCATTAAATGAAGGACACAATGTATTTTGAACAGTGAAAATATACATTGCGTCCTTCATTTATTACACCCCAGACTAATTTTGACCAGAATATCGTATCACTCTACCGCGGTCAGACAATATTATTGTGGTCCCTTATCGTTCGTGGACAAAATGACATCTTAAATCTATCTCTTCTCCATTTAATCTCTATAATTTTATTGACACGATCTCTCCTATCTTAGTACGATGGGGGTAATAATATATTTTCAACAGTAACGGCATCACGGCGATTCCCCAACCCCCTTACAGTCAGTCTCGACTTGGCACCAGCAGACTATTTTCTTTTCCCAAAAGTGAAATCCTCCCTCAAAGGGCCCATGGGGACTTAATTGCCGCTTTCACGCATACCCTTAAGGACCTTCCGGAATCGGCCTAACAGTGAGCATTCGAGTTGTGGAAAAGTTGCTGGCAAAAGTGTGTCGACGCTGAAGGGGTGTGCTTTGAAAGAATTTTGAGGCAATACCTGAAATAAATCTGTTTTTCCGCAACTTTTCCCTGTGCATGTTACACAAACCATGTGTGTTAAAATTTGTACAAAAAATGCTTGCCATATCCATTTATATATCATTTAAAAGAGCTACGTTGAGTAGTTCTCTTTCTTACCGCATTCGTCCCTATTGAAGTATACGTTCAAGTTTATTTGCTATGCATAATCACTCACGATCTCTCCTGGGTGAAACACATACGGGGAATATGTGGACAAGCTAACCAAAAATTAGGATTTATTAGAAGAGTACTTGGTAAATGTGATGAAAAGGTCAAAGAGAAATAATTTATCATTTATAATATGCTGCTAGTACATGGGGTCCTCAAGAAGTTGAATTAATTGTCGAATTGTATCGCATGCAGCTTACAGGATCTAGATTTGTTAAACGTTGTTACTATAAACTTATTAGCGTATCCAAAATATTCGAGCAGCTAGGCTGGGATTCACTCCCGGAGCGAAGGTTAAATTACACATGTAAAGTTCTTGGATTAATTGGAAGGAGGTCTATTTAGCAGTGGTGTTGAAAATGTATTATTACGCCCATCCTACTACGATAGGAGAGATAATTTTAACAAAACTATAGACATTAAGTGTAGAAAAATTGATTTAAGATGTCATTTTTCCACGAACGATAGGGGATCAGAATAACATTATCCGACCGCGGTAGGGACATATTTGGGTAAAAATTATTGTGGTGTGTAGTCACCCCCTGCCACACACCCTAGCGGTGGCTTGTGGGGTATATATAAATAAGCAAAACGGGAAAGAAAAGATATCTAGATTGATCACCCATCATCCTGATTATTAAACCGAATTAAGGTCAGCAAAGTTTACATGGATATATTATGGATAGTTATGACGTGGTATATTACAATTAACTCATCGGTCATTAAGGGGTGCGCATAATTTTATTGGTCCGAAATCCTATCTTACCTTCATTTATATCTAATTGTTATGGATACTAACGTCAAAAGAACCTTGTGGCCTGAGCTTTATCAAAAATGTCGAAAGTTTGTTGCTTCATTCACACTCTTCTACAATTAGCTTTGAGAGCTAAAAATTAGCAGTTATTATATTTATCGAGTTCTGTTTTGCTTTTAACCATAACCAATGGATTTGAGAGAATTTTACACAAATAAAAAGCCTCTTCTCCAGTTAACAACATAGAAATGGGAAAATTATTTGACACCGGATTCTCCATTGTATTCATTCCTTATTTGAGTCATTTCCCGACTTCCTGGCACTTTTAGCTTTCGAGCTGCATTATTGCCATAAGAATAGTTCGTGACTGTTCATCTCCTTCTGATGTTAACCAAGGTAAGGTTCGTACCGCAATATTTTGAAATTATCTACCGTGCGTGAATATTGATTTCATTGAAGAATGTGGTCAACGGTCGGCGTACTAATATTTTAATACGCTCTCAATCTCTATTAATAAAAATCCAAAGAGTGAGGGGCTGTTGCTGAATATAACACCAAAACTTATTTGATGGCAAGATTTATTTTACAGATCGTGGTTTCTAAAGACTGGAACGCCAACTTCTGAGGATAGAAGCAGGCGTGAATAGATGGAGGGAGACAACGCGTGAGAAGGACGTCGGGAGAGGAAGAGAGAAAGGCGCTAACTGCGTCTCTGTTTGGCGATAGGAACCTCCGCGACTAGCAGTTTTTCTAGGCTTTCTACTCGGTTATCTTACGATGTCTCGCTAAGATATATGGAGATCCGACTCCACAGCGGAAAATGCGTTTTCAATTAAGCACAAGCCGCGCGACTTGTCTCAGCGACGGAGTCTGTTCGTCACAGCGGCCGACGTGGAGAAAAACTCAACTTTTTTCCTACCGCCGCAACAATAACTCAACCCATCTGTCAAAATTCATTTTTCAAAGACAAAACCCACGCAAAAAAAGGACAAAATATCCCCTTTCTTTTTCCACCCCCCAGGCAGGGCAATTACTTTTTTCGGCCGCGACACCCTAAACGGAAAGTGAACTTCACTCCCCCTCTCCTCGCGGCGGAAACTGGGGAGGAAGAGTCGGAAAGTTGGCGCTTCGGTGCAGTGGGGTGGGGGCAGGGGACGAGATGGGAGTCCAGATTTCCCCCTCTCCTTCCCTGAAGGACAAAAACCCAAACGATGATTTTTAGTTCGAGAAGAAGAGCAAGTAATCGGAGAACTTAAAAAGTTTCGTTGAGAAACGAGAAGGAAAAGTTGTGGGATCCCAGGAGAAGACTCTGAGGTACCGCTACACCACAGGGGCGGGCAGGAAGACAAGGAAATACGAATGGTGGGGGACGTCTGCGGGCCACATGTGAGCTCAGGAGATGTGGGGGAGCGTCTTCTTGGGCCACCCCTCGGTCCGTTCCCTCTCCTTTCAGTCCCGTCAATCCCCTCTCTTCCACCCCACCCACCACCTACCAGGCCTCCCCCTCCCCACCCATTTCTTTCCCTCTTTTGCGAAGTCTAGCAAGTTTACCTCCCTCTTGCGTCTGTAGCTGGAATGAAAATGAAAAACAGGCCAAGGGATGGGGTAGTTTTAGGGTTTCTTACACCAACTGGGATCTGGAGGGATTGGTTTGGAATATATCAGACGTAAAAGCGTCTTCCTACGTGTTTAACTACAGTGCTGTATTACTCACCCCTGCCGCATGACTCCTTTCTGGCTAGCAGAGCACGGTGTAATAGTGGATGTACCTTGGGAAAAAAACTTGCTTTAGACCATCATGTTAGAGAGCGAATGTATATAAAAACGGAAAGTTGAATAAAACTAAATATTTCCAATTGCATTGTATTATTGGTCAACAAAGCGTAGTTGGGTGGGTGCTGACGCCAAGCGAGGCACATACAGTTAAAAAGACATTGAAAATTAGTTACCTCAGTCTTTCAAGGTATTCTAGTTAAAATTCTTATTAAAGATTAAGATTTTGGACGGTCTACAACGGCTGCTTTATCTACTTATCTCGATTACTTCCTCTGGTTGTCGACTTCAATTCCTTCTTTAGTTCACCATTGTCTCTACCCACCTTCATACTGTCCCAAATAACTGACTACATTGTCTATTTATTCTCTTCCTTCCTCCAGCCCGCTTACCTACGTAACAGCCTTCCTTCTCTAACATTCCACACGCTTTCAATATGTCCTGTGCTCCCTTGGTCTGCTTTTTTCGGATGATATTTCTAAGAGCGTACTTTTCTTTTCCCACCCTGTACCTCACTAAGCTCAATCTCCTTACCAGGCAAATAGTTCTCCGTTTAATTCTTCCTTTCCTCAACGCAATGCTTCTCCTATGTTCCCACTACTACTATTCTAATTTTTTACTAAAATACTGCCAAAATATGAACCGAACAGTCAAACTGAACGTAGGTTTTTTGACATCCAATCTCATTGTTTGACTTGGCTTTCAAATAAAGTGCCTTCCTTTCGTTTTGTGAATTTCCAGGCAGTGAAGGGAACAAGGTGTCATGCTGAAATAGCGTAAATTCAATGGCACAAGTGATCGTAGTTGTGCGCACTGTTGCTGCCAATCTACACGGTATAAAGACCAACGTTTAAAAAGAAATGTGGTTTTCTGGACTTAATCAAAGAACTGGCAAAGGAAGAATGAGTTTAAACTCCTGCATTTCAATGCACTTTCGCGGATAACTCCATTAAATTAACCTTCATGGCATTTCCCTCATTTGTTTGAATTTGCCTTTAATATTTCTTGGTACTCTCATTCCCCATCTTGTAACAAATAGCCGTATGCACATCAGTGTTCCTGTAAAGCACTCAAGCAATAAATGCAATCCCTGAATATTATTTCAAGTAATTCCAAGCATGCTTAGGATTCGAACCCGGGCCCTCCGGTCAGTAGTCCAACACTCTACCCCTGGAATACCACGACCCACCTATGTATTTTTATTAATTTTTATGTAAGTCGCAGTAGTTCAGGGGTAGAGCGTTGGACTAATGACCGAAGGGCTCGAGTTCGATTCCCGGGCTAGCCTCTCTGGGCACCGGCAGCTCCACCCAAGCTGTGTATTTTTCGGGTACCAGATCTTCCTTGGAAACCATAACGGGCACAGGGAAAGGAACTGGCCCCCCTTATTACCCTGATGTGTGAATTTCATCCGCCGTATAGGGCTTAGTACTGGATGAACTCTTCACTGGGTCAACCCTTCCTCGGTAGTTTTACAGTATTTTGGGTTTGAAAATTTGTTTCGCAGACATGTCTTTTAAGCAAATTATTTTTGTCTACTAGTAGTCTTTGCACAATCGCAAAAAAATTTTGCAAGGTATATATTACCAAATCAGAATATTTCTTTAAAGGGACGGACGCATTAAGACGAGATTTGTTTCAAATTTGAATGAATTTTCATTGTCCAAGCGTTCATATAAGAATCACCTAAATATGCACAAGGAATTGAAGCCGATCGGGAAGTCAAAGCGAAAAAGTGCACAGAGAAATTTAGGGCTAGGGTTGTTGATACGGTCGGATTGTGAAATGTTTACCTTATATATAATGTACGAGATTTTTTTGGGATGATTCTCTTCACCAGGCAAGCGACGGAATGGGGTGAATGGTTTCGGGGATCCCATTGGAGGAGAATATTTTGCGGTGCCCACTGCAGAAAGCGTCTTCTCCGCCATGCGTGCCTCCGGGAACACTGGTGACGGCCCCCCGGCGTCTCTCCTTGCTTCCGCTCGCCATTCATCCCCAGCAGACCCCCTTTCCCCTCCCGCCCCCTCCAGCTCCCCTCCCCCCACTCCTCCACTCCCTTCGCCCGCCCGCCCATCCATCACGCTCTCCGCCACTTCTCCCTCTCATTTAATTCCCTCTCCTCCGCATGCATTCCCCCGTCTAGCCCCCCTCTTTCTCTCTCCCCCTCCGGGCCCTCCCGTCGCCCCCTCCTCCTTTTGGGCCCCCTGGCGAATTTCCGACACGCCCCCCACCCTTCCCTTCCTGCTTCCGACCGCCTTCGTCGGTTGAAACCGTATCTCGGGAGTTTTTAAACGGGTAAACAAGAGCGTGGACCACTTTGTCGCTCGGTTTCTCCCCCCCCCCCACCTCTCACGGTTCACGGCGAAACTTTACCCTCTGGGCATCCGCTTAACTCAACATCTCCGTGAATGCCCCGAAAGCCTCACGGCGGTGTGCGACGGGCACCCACGGCGAGTGGTGATATGGGGAACGGAGTTTAAGGGATAGGATTAAGAGGCTCGGTTTTGAGTTGATGATGATGCTGCTGTCACTATCGCATATTGTTACTGGAAAATTGGGAGTCCGTAAATCCATTATAGCCGGCATCTCATACTGTGTGTTTATATTCGTGCTCCGGAGTGCGATTATGGTGTTGAGTTCTGAATAATTCTCGGGAATTCAAGCATCCCGCTCCGTTCATACATCATTCTTGCATTAAATCCTACATTCCTTATCTCATTTTAATGCCACACAAGACTGAAAGTGTTTTAGTTAATGATATGACTCATATGAAAATGGCAGAGTCAAATAAACTGCTTGCCCCGGTCTAGATAAAATTATTTTGTTGCGCCGTCAAATCCTCGCGTTTCTGAAAATTATAGTGTTAAACGAATTAATTAAAATTGGCAATTTTCCATTTTTTTTGGAAAATTGCCAATTTTAATTAATCATGACATTCCACCGTATAACGCCTGAAACGTCCCTTTTTATTGTGTTAAACGAAGTTGACATACCTATCGTTGAAACTTATTGGTGTCACGAAATGGGAATATGTCGAGTGTGGATCCTCTGGACTGGACGCTTAACCTGAATGAGCATTACAAAAATAATAATACGCAAATATTTCTGGAAACACAGAATGAGTGTCTCTTACATTTCAATCACTCACACCAAAAATCAGCCTGAAAATCCGAATAATTTTAAGCTTGCCACTAATTTTACTTGGGTGGAAACATCATATTGTAATGCAGTAATCTTCCTTTGAATACAAGTAACATCTAATAAGTACTACTTCATCTAGTTTTAAACTCAACCACGAGGATTCTTTCGTGTCAAATTCCCTTCGCCTTTATTATAATTTAGTAGCACTTTTTCTAGATACGACTTATGATCGTGTCCAATAACAATGAGTGCTTCCACAGAAGTTACTGTATGATGCATAGAAATTTAAATTTAACTTAACTAAACTAAGTAATTCAGGTATTTTAACTTTTATTATTCCTGAAGCAAATGTAACAACATTAATTGTTTATGAACGATGTAATAAGTAGTAATGTAAATTGCACGACGACCTCCAGCAAAGGATTAAGAAGATCATGTCCTTTTTGTTATTGAAGTCACGTACGTGATTTAGAGGAGAGGTGGCCCAGAGGGTGTAACCCGAGTAATAACCCTGGGCACACTCATCTCCACCACAATTTGCTGATTTTATTCGCACCAGGGCTTCTTGGGAAACCGGCGAAGGGAAAGTACCTTGCCCCTTTTTTCCTATCTGTGGCTTTCACAAGTCATAGTGTTAAGAATACTGTACCTAGAATTGGTCAAAGTATTTTTCAGATGATGACTGTTGTTTATTTACCTATGACGTGCTTTTATGTTTGATGTCGGTTTATCATCACGAAAACCAAAAGCATACTTCCTTTCAGCCTCCAGGTCTGCCCTTGATACTCGCAATCTGGAGCATCCTGCTCTCACACGCCTGGTATTATTCTCTTATGTATTTTAACCTAGCCCTTTTTTGATTTTTTGCATTATTTTAGATACAGCCGCAGAATTTTGTAGGTAAATATTTGGTCTTTATAGTATACCCAGAGTTTCCAAAATTCTTCTTGTACTATTCAACGGAAAAATTCCATAAAAAAATAGGTTATGTTTGGAGATAATTGTGTAGTGCCATTGAAGCATTACTGGCAATTCTCCATAATAAGTGGGGATGGCGAACAATTCTTCATGTTAAAAGAGTGAGTATTGGAAAGAGGAAAGTGAAATATGTCTTATTTTACAAGATTAGTAAGATTCGATAGCTAGCTTCAAAATTATAATGAAAAGGTTGATATTTATTGCTTTTAATAATAATTTGCTAACTAATGCCAAGAGTTAAATACAATGCTTATGAACTTGTCCGCCTACTCTCGTTTATCTGTCATTTTCTCTTAAAAATATATTAAAAAAAGACAGTGTGGTTTATGTCCAAAGAAAATTTTCCATTGGAAAAAGATGACAACGAATACACATGTAAACATCTCCCTGCTACAATCAGTGGCGGTAACTTGCTGGGTAAGATGCAGATGTATCCATATTTTCATATAATGCTGTATGTAACTTGTAACGAAACTGCAACCACACGGAATCCTTTAAAATCAACCATGTAAAGGCTTAAATATCTAATATTGACGGCAATGAGAGCCATATTCTCATTTCGACAGCAAAAAATTCATCATCATACCTAACGTATCAATACAGAAACTAAATGATGTGTTGACGACCGTTAGCCGAAACTTCTTCATTGTCAACAGCATCCAATGAGAGACAGCATCAAACTGCACTCAGTGTTATTTATGCGTTCCTTTGGGCAATAGTCTTACCTATTTCTTACTGCTCGCCCTATTGCCCTCTAATATTCCTCTACTTTCGTCCATTCATCGGCCATCGGAATCATCGGCCGATGCTTTTCTATTGTGATTCATAATGCTTGATATAGATCACTATTCCGTTTCCTTCCTCTTTACCGGCTTTTTACAACAAATTAAAACAGCAAGACATCATGTATATATGTTTATGAATAAAGTTTATTTTTCCAAAGCTTTTCATAGTTTCGATAATTGTGACACATAGTACTGAGTCTTATAGAGATACGGGTATTGCGGTGCTGGTAGCTAAATCTGTATTTTTTTATCAGTCAACATTGTAAAAAAAGTCAGTCTCTCATGAACTATACGAAAATCTAATTCTAAACATAAACACTTATTTCAGATGTCACAAAAATCAACAAAATGAAATCAATATTCAATTGATGTTGCAGATGAAGAGGTAAGGGGACTCATAAAGAGAAACAAAGTTTCTTCCAGTGAGGGAATAATTTCTTAAAAAGGAACCTTTTATCAAGTACAGTTTTTGATGATACACTTGAGATCTCTGTAGACCCTTTGGCATTGACTTATTAAGAGTGAGGCTCGCGGGAAGGTCACATCCGTGCAACTCTCCACCCTGACCCTCTCCTACCCTTTGCCCTGCCCGCCTGCTCTCTCGAAGCACCCCGCCCTTTCAAGAGTGACGGGCCGACACCCGGGAGTGAGGGCACAACGGGGCAGGCAGACGCGCCTCAGAGTGGGACGCCCCGTTGAGTCTTTCCATGGTTTTTGTAGGAGAGGCGCAAGAGTGGCGGGGTCGGCCCTGACGGATGCCTCATTCAGAGACGTCTTCGGGTGAGGGAGATCAGGGGCGGCGCGAATTGTGATTCATGTGACAGCGCGGTGTTCTAAATTTGTTTTACTTCTCTCCGCTCTGAATTAGCCAATGCCCCCCCCCCCATTCCCCATACCACACGCTCGTTTCCCTCGCAACCCCCTCGCACAAATTCCCCCTGAGGACTCCTCCGAATAAACCTCGAGCAGAACACTTTTATTTTAGTCCTGACTCGAAGGCAGAGTGGAATTAGTGTTCACTGACACAAATATTCTTTTAAATTTTCCTCAATAAATAAAAATGTGTAGCACTCTGCTAAATATATGTACTCGGTTGAAAATATTTCGACATCGAAGGGAATTGGTAATAAATGTTGCCGGGCCTCCCCAGATTTCGATTTTGTCACGACTAGTTAAGTCTTTTCAAACTATCCTGGCATGACGGTAGAAATATGACTAAAATTTCGGCTTTGGTGTTTATTTTTTCATCATAAATTTCACCATATTTATATTTTTTTCATTTATTAGGTAATCTACCGGTTAAGATAGGTTTTTGGATGGACAAAAATGCCAAATAAATATTTTGTGACTCCTAACACAACACAATCCAGCAATCTACTCTGCATCAGATCACTCTTCATCTCTGTGTACTTCCTTCCTCCCTTCATCCCGTCCAACATCCCTATCCTGTTCCTGCCCTTTCCTCGTTTGCTCAACATTCTCCCCTCTATTACCGTCTTCAACATCCCACTGCCTTTCATCCATTTTTCCTGCCTCCATAGGATTTCTCTCAACAAACCCCTCTCATCACCCACCATCTCCAATACTTCCTCCTTGTTTTCCTTTCGGACCATTTCACCTTCTCCATTCTTCTCCACACCCATATTTCAAAAGCCTCCAATCTACGTCTATCCTCCTGCTTCAGTGAGCGCCCTACATAGCTACACTCCATATCAGAGTTTTTACAAGTCTTGTCTTTACCTCCCTACTCAACGTCCCCGTCATCAACCTCCTTGTGAAAGCCTCTTTGACTAGCGCATTTTTTCACCTTACGTCGCTACTGCTTATTTATAATTTGTCTCTGTTTTCATTAGAACTCTTCTCTGGATCATTCCATCTCGCAAACTGGAGTTACATGATAAAACCCAAATTATGTTAAAATACTACATTTCATTCAAACTCAGCGCAGTTTAGGAGACACTAGCTACTTTTTGCTTGCGCGAATCCTATCTTTCATTCAGAATCAGTTCTAAATTCTGCCGTATTGGGTACTTCCACTATTGTCAAATCCTGCCCTCAATTCCTAACTATTTTTACCTCATTCAGTTACACGACACTTTTTATGCTTTGCTTATCACACGCGCGGGCAATCTTTTCGTTTCACAAATAATTTCACGGATCAACTCTTATTCCTTTTCACACATAACTCTTGCATTTTCCATTTGCCCAGTTGTCGTTAAGTCCGTTTCTTGTCTAGGCGATCTCGTAATATCTACGCCGCACTTAATGACTGCGACCGTCTGAGCCATTTTTTCGACTGTTGTGCGAAAGTTGGGTAATGCCCCCAAGATTTTGTAGTGCCCATGCTTCCTGTAACAATCCTTGCTTACGTTTAAAGCTCCCAACCGTTAAATGTTTGCATATTTTACCGAGTATGTCACAAGTTAAACTGAAATATCAAAATGTCGTAGGCCTCCGATGACTCTTCTAAATAAATTAATGTCCCTTCTGAAATAGATATAGTGATATCCGGCTATTGATGTAGATTTGATAGGCTACAATGATTGCCATATTCGATTACCTTTGTTCGAACCCACTACGAGGAGGTGTATGCAGTGTACTGACAAATTGGGATAACTGAAGTTAATTAGTGCTGTACTTTGTGGGGGAGACGGGGTTACGTCCTCGCCTGACCACTCAAGAGGTCGCTGGTTCAATTCCTGCCTTGGTTGCTTTTCCTTTTCCTAGGGTTTGCGTGTTCGTCATTGTCTTTAATGCAATATACATAGAGTTTAGGTGGAAGAAGGGACTATAAAGTCACAATCTCGCCCCAATTAAGTGATTGAATAATTAAACAAATAAATAATAAATTTGATCTGTAACTAAACAGTGACAGGCGTATCCACGGTGAACTTCTAAGAGATTACGTAAGTGATTATTGATTTTTATTTACGCACAAATTTTCACTGGGAGGAATGACGCCTTCGGGAATTCCTAAACATCTTCAGGAAATGCAATTAGCAGCGTCCGTCTCTCGTCTGCCCCCGGCGGACGACGGCCATCCCACCGCGAGGGAGACGGAATCGAGCGCGATTAACGAAGCGCCACGCACCCGCGAGTCCCACTCCCCGGAATACGTCCAACCCCCTCCACGCGTCCCCCCCCGCACGCACCCCTCGGGAAGGATAAATAATTAGAGAAGTGTTGCGTTGTAATGCGGGGAGGGGTCGAATCGCTCAGGCACTTAGGGAGCTAATGAGGTGGGGACAGATTTAGTTCCTGGTGGAATGAAAGTCAAAAAGGGTACCAACTATTTAAGGAAACCTTTCGAGAGAAGAGGGTGAAAGTCTTCGGGAGGAGATCCGGTGGCGGGATAAGGAGGGAGGGGGCGCGTGTGGTGCGTTTTGAGGGTGAGTTCGAGGGGCGCGCTGCGTCCATCCTCCCTTTGAAGTGATCCGGCTCCTCCCAGGGGTAGCTAAGGGGGGCGGGGGGAAGGCCGGATGAGAGACGAGTGCCTTTCGAAACGGTCGTCTCGTGAGAGAGTGAGTGCAGCGGCACCCGAGCGGGGGCGAAGCAGGCGTGGAGTTTTAATGGGCACCGCTTTAGAGGCGAGACGAAAGGGCCCACCCCCCTTCCTCGTCTGAACGGGAGGCAAGGGCCACCCCGTGGACGGAAGGACGTGCACTGGAGAGGGTTGGTGAGTGAGACGATGGGTCTTCACAATTTGGCGCATCACCCACACGTCACCAATTGAGGTCTCCCACGATATATCGATATATTTGGCACGTCAATATATTTACGAAGCACCTCGATAATCATTCGCCAGTAATAATTTTTATAATAATATGTACATAATTTTTTTATGTGTATTGGTTCGGAAAAGTTTTCGAAATGTATACTTGTGTCGAACAGACAACACCCGTTTGATTAACGAATGTATCGCTTTTAACGGGAAACTATTACAGGCGCTTCTTTGATCCAGTGAAATTCTCTACAGAACTGAAATCATGTGTCTAGTATTCTAGGCATTTTCAGCATATTCCGTAATTAATAAATATGAAATGAGATGAATACCAACTCTTCCAGGCATTGACTCTCTCTGGGAGGCCAGTCAATTAAAAATAAATTGCGTCCCAGCAAATATTTATATCAGAATTATTTACATTTACAAATACTAGGGGATATGGTAAACGTTTAATTATTACTAAAAGAAATCGAGACACTATCTTTATTCTTATCTGTTTCTATGAAGACTTCTGCACTTAGTCACCATCCGGAGTTATACATTTCTCCCAAAGTTTCTCTTGACATTTTGACGGCCGTTATTGTACAACTCAGCGGATTGCGTCGAAAACCATTATTCCACCTCTTGAATGATGTCATTTGTGTTGTCAAATTTCCCACCCCACAATGATTATTTGAGTTCTTTGAATAGAAAAAAGTCGCTTGTTTGGAGATCGGAAGAATAGGGCGGATGTGGCAAAATTTCAAAGCCCCATCGCTTTGATTTGCCGGTCATTTTGTGTTTGCCTCTGAAAAGGAGTCAGTGGGAACTGGAGGAGTCAAGGGAACCCCATCGTGCTGGCACCTTTCACGTGCGCAGTTATTCGTGAATATTTTCCCCCTGGATGGTTGCTCTTCGGTCTCATAGGATTAAGTCCTTCACTTTCTTCGCCTATGGCAGTATTATCCATTTCTTGCATCGTCAGTGAGGGCCATGTGGGCATTTTGAAAATTACTTTTCCACCTAACAACTTGGTCATATGACGGGCTATCGCTTTCATAAACAGCCACAATTCATCGTGTATTTGCTGGGTACTTGAACCTTTCAAATAAAAGGCCTTAATCACTTTGCGAACCGATATCTTCTCTATACATAGAGTAGCTTCAATCTACGTGCACGGTTTCTGAAACAAAACAAGCCGACATTAATAGCTGGAATTTACAACATATGGACAGAGTCACTACATGTATAGAATAAATTTTATCTAGATATCTCGATTATTTCTTAGTAATAATTACATAAAAACAATATCCCCACGAAATTTCCTTTTTACGACCCAAAATTGCGTTTCATATGTTTTTATATTGCCCACTCTTAGAAAACATCGTAAATATTTTGTAAGTGTACGAAAAAAACTTGTAAATATTTCGATATCTTTTACATTATCCACGTACGACAATAGTTACGCCACTCAATTCGATATTTTCCTCTTTGTCTCATACGCATCTATGCGTGTTTTTTTATTCATTCCAACCAACAGCAAACTCCCGAGTATCTCGGTCAGATTGGAGAGGGCGAATTGTTTTCGTTACCTTAATGTTGGAAGGTACGGGTCTCGTAAAAGGAATGAAGCATCATGGGACGGCCGGGGATGTCTCGTTTCCCTCACTAATATACATTTACAGCATCCGCCACTCTTTCATCGTCTTCTTCGTCGTCATTTCCTGTTGATGGAACTGGGAACGAGGTCGGGCGTTCATTGGCTGCTGCGCAGAAACTTCACCAAATTAGCATTTGGTGGGAGTGCTGAAAGTTATTTCTGTCAAGACTCCCGCTAATTTGTTCAGAAACGCATAAAGGGCGAAAGGATTTTGTCGAACATCTCCGTGGGCAAGCAGGAGTTGAAGAACGTGTCTGTTAATCTTCATTTCGCCACGATACGGCTTCTTTCACCTCACATCTGCATCTACTTGTCGAAGACTATCATCTACATCTGCTTAATACCTCGCAAGCCGCCGCAAGGGCGTGTGGCGGGGGGTGTTAGGGCACCACCTGTAATTAAGAAAAAAAATCGCATGCAGAAGCCCGACTTTAAACAAAATTGTAAATTAAATGTATTTAATGTTCTTAAAATTACTTCGGTTTCTTACAATTATGGTTTCTGATTGTTCTGGGAAAGAATGAGTATTTGTATCTATCTGTATTGGAATCTATCTCCCTTATTTTATCTTTGTGGTCTGATCTACCTAAGTAGTGTGGGGCCATTATTATTCCTTTTGTGTCATCGCTAAACTCACTGGTCCTGAATATTTCTAAAAGTATAAGACCCGCTTGTTCTCTTTATATTTCAAGTGGCCCCCAGCCTAAATCCCCTAAAGAGACTGTCACACTTGTGTTCTTATTGTAATAATTTTTAACGAATCTGGCGGATTTTCTCTGAACATTTTGGCAAATTTTCTCCCGATGATCCCAAATACTTACGGCATATTCTAAATGTGGTCATAACACCTCTCTTTAACTTTCTCATTACATTTCCCCACAACCCGTTCAATGAAGCCGAGTTTCTTTAAAGGGGATCCGCATATTGTTCTGATATGAGCTCCCCATGGAAGATGTGGTGTTAGAACTACCCCCAAATATTTAACTTGATTGGCCGTAGTTAGTACTGAACCCTCTATTTCGTAGTTTATGTCCTGTACGCCACTTCCATTTTTTCAAATTTCAAAACTGCGCATTTGTCTATATTGAGCATTAATCCCCATTTCATGCACCAATCCGAGATTGTGTCTAAGTCTCTAGAGAGTAGTTCACGATCTAGTTGGCTCCTTATTTCCCTGTATACCACACATCTACGAGTACATCCCACATGTTCCGCGATGGCGGAAAGGTGGAACTGTTTTTATTCGTGGCCCTGTTCGTGTTCCTTCAGTCTGAAAATCTCCCCAAAGTGTGATTCCAAAACTTCAACTCGACACACTCTCGACTTGGTTTGACCGTAAATTGAACGAAGCCCAAAGATGCTGCTTATTTGGGATAGCATTAGGGTATAGAACCTCTAGCAATCATGCCCTCACTGTTATAACTGGGATCTCACCAACAACTCTATCAATCATGGGACGAAAACTATTTAAGATCAAAAGAGAAATGGGGTAACTAACCTACTAGGCAATTGAACAATTTGAACAAAACCGATTGAACATATTTGAGAGACAAATTAGAACCCTGGTCTTAAACGAACGGTAGAAAAGATGAGATTCAGGAACAACGGGAAGGCCAATTCACCAATTCTTCCCTGACATTAAGACACGCATCGAAATAAAATTTGACGTGAGCCAAAAGTTTACGGAACTTTTAAAAGGACATGGGAACTTACGGGCTTATCATAAACGTATAGGCAAAACCAACTAAGGGGAATGCAGTTGCAGAACGGGCGAAGATACGGTTGAACACCTTCTTTGCCCAATATACACAGAAAACCAGAGACAGCTGGAGGAAATAAATAGAGGCCCATAAACATCCCTGAAAGACATTGGAAAATTACTGCTGACAAACTCAGACATAATTGAAGAATTTCTGAAAGACATCCAGGTCAGTGACGAAGACAATCTAGGAATAAGAACAAGAAAATTCTACGCTAACTATTTATGAATCAAGATAAAGTTACATCGAATTGTACTGTATTGTAACCAATTAATTTCTTATTATTTATATACACGTATAATATGCATGTATGTACAATAATTATGTAATATGTATGTGTATGTCAATTAGATATGGGTTAAGACAAAGGTACTTGAAAACTATGTAGTTGAGTGAAAAAAATAAACTCACGGGGATCAACTGGAGACGAGGGGGAAGCGGACTAATCACCCTTCAAATCCATATAGTCTCATGAGGTAAATTATTAGCCAAAACAAATAAATCTAGATAAATACATGTTTCAAAAAGAAAAGGTTTCGACGACAGATTTATTTTGCCAAAATTTACCAAATTATCATCCTCGATTAGCAGTTTGTAACTAATATACTTTAATAGATACACGATATACAATAGTGTATTTCAGGCTAACCTAGTGTATCGAGGGATAAAGGTTCCCTGTAATAGCCTCTGCGAATCACTAAGTTTTCCAGTTGAATCGAAAACCACATTTTATTATTTTAAATGTTTATTTATGTACCCTGCAAGCCGCTAGAGTGTGTGGCAGGTGGTGAATAGACATCAGACTAATTTTTTCCCGAACGTGAAACTACCGCAGTTGGACAATGCTATTATGATCCCTTATCGTTCTACACTTAATCTCTCTAATTTTATTGACATGATCTCTCCTACCGTTGTACGATGGAGGTAATAATATGTTTTCAACATCATTGATGAAGAGAATTCCTTCCAATTTGTGAAAGAGCTTCAATCTGTAATTTAACCTTCGCTCCATTGAGTGATTCCCAGCCTAGTTGCTCTGATATTTTGGATACGCTTCTCAATTTAACATAACAACGTTTTACAAATCTTATCTCCTCTATGCTGCATGCGATCTAATCCGCCAATTAATCCAACCCCTTGAGGATCCCATATACTTGCAGCATTATCTAAATGAGTCCTAACCAGTGAAAGATAACATTTCGCTCCGACCTTGTCATCACACATACCCAGTACTCTCCCAATAAATCCTAACTTTTTGTTAGCTTGTCCAAATATTCCTCGTATGCGTTTCACTCAGGAGAAATCGTGAGTGAGGGAACGCCTAGGTATTTAATTGAGGCAAATCATTGGCAAATAAACGTATCTTACTAGTGGCTACGGAGTCAATATCGCTACCGTAAAGTAGGAATTAAAGAGGCCTGATAGCTCTTCCCTGGGAAACACCTGAAGTAACTTCTATCTCCTTTCAGCTGACTGAATCTATCACTACTCTTTGTATCCGACGATTCAATACTCGTAAGTCTTTAATCCAACCCCAGATATTTTCATCTCTTCCATTTATGCTTCTATCTTGCGAGTAGTTTACTATGAGTAATTCTGTCGAAGACTTTCTTAAAATGTAGAAAATTCGCGTCCACTGGAACATTGCTATCTCTCGAAGAAAGAAAATAATGAACGAAAATCGCAAATTGTGTATCGCAGGATCTACCTTTCCCGAAACCGTGCTAATATTTCTTTAATTACTCCTGATTATCGAGATGTCTCACGATCGAACTAGCTACTATATATTCAATAAACTTGCACGAAATGGATGTGAAGGAAATAGATCTATCATTTCTTGGATCCTCTTAGTATCCGTTTTTAAATATTGGTGTTACGTTAGCCGTTTTCCAATCTCTGGGAACCTTGTAATCCACGAGTGACCTCTTAAATATTGCATGAATATATATTTATATATTATTAGGTAACCTACCAGTTAAGGTAGGTATTTGGATGGACACAACTATCAAATAAATATTTTGTAGCTCCATAAAAAACACAATCCAGCAACCTACTCTACATCAGGTCCCTCTTCATCTCTGTGTATTCTTTCCTACCTTCATCCCGTCCAACATCCGTATCCTGTTCCTGCCCTGTCCTCGTTTGCTCAACTTTCTCCCCCCTATCACCTTCTTCAACATTCCAGTACCGATGATTACGCCTTTCATCCATGTTTCCTGCCTCCATAGGATTTCTCTCAACAAACGCCTCTCCTCACCCACTATCTCCAGTACTTACTCATTTGTTTTCCTTTCGGTCCATTTCACCTTCTCCATTCTTCTCCACACCCACATTTCAAAAGCCTCCAATCTACGTTTATCCTCCTGCTTCAGTGACCACGTTTCCGCTCCGTACATAGCTGCACTCCATATCAGAGTTTTTACGAGTCTTGTCTTAACATCCTTACTCAACGTCCCTGTCATCAACTCCCTCCTCCTTGAGGAAGCCTCCTTGCCTAGCGCAATTCTTCTCCTTACGTCCCTACACATATACGTTGAACAACACCGTTGACAATGGGCACCCCTGCGTTACACCTCTTCCTAACACTGCCCATCGGGACTCTCCATTCCCCACTCGCACCTGAGCAGTCTGAGACATGTACAGGTTGCGGATCAGTCTCCTCTCCCTCCAATCCATTCCTATTTTCTGCATTACACGCATTAATTTCTCCCAATTCACTCTATCAAACAATTTTTCGAAATCTACAAAACAGACAAAAACGTCCTGATTGTATTCTAAATTCCTCTCGATTAGAGATCTCATTACTGCAATGGCATCACGCGTACCTCTTCCTTTCCTAAACCCAAACTGATCATCCCCTAAGTAATCATTTGCCTTACTTTCTATCCTTTTGTTGATGATCCTGAGAATAACTTTAGCTGCGTGGGATATCAAACTTATTGTTCTGTAATCCTCACATGAAGAAGCCTTTCCCTTTTTCGGAATAGGAACTAACACCGATCTCACAAAATCTTCCGGCCAGATTCCTTCCTCATAGATACTACGAATCAGTCCATTTAGAGTCTTCTTCCCACATTTTCCTAAACATTTCAACAGTTCTACAGGGATGTTGTCCACCCCCACGGCCTTATTTGCTTTCATCTCCTTTAATGCCCTTTCTATTTAATCGCCGAGTATGCCTGGACCTAAGCTATCTTCTTCTACGTCATGTTCCTTTTGTATGTCTAACCTTGTCGGCCTAAGTTCTTTATCATACAGTGTTTCTATGTATTCCTTCCATTTCACTTGGTTTTTTTCTGGTTCAACTATTATCTTACCCAACTTATCTTTAACTGTTAGCACAGAGCTTGCCTTCTTACTTCTCGATAATAACTTAACCTTGCTGTAAAGCGCACCAATTTTACCCTTCTTCTGTAAACTTTCCATATCCTCGCATTGCGTTTTCCACCATTCTCCTTTTGCTTTATTTGTGGCCCTTCTCAATTTATTATTTAACTCTGTACTTCATTTTGCCTAACTCTGTGTTTACATTCTTCTATCTTCTTCTCTCATCCATCTTTGCAATCATCTCATCCGTTACCCATGGCTTCCTTAGGACCCTACATTTCATAACGACTAAATTGTGGTCAGAGTCCGCATCCGCTCCCGGGAAACTGTGCGAATTTATCACACTGTTCCTAAACCTGTGCCTAACCATAATAATCTAACTGATACCTTTCTGAATCACCTGGCATTTTCCATGTATACCTACGCCTTTTGTGGTGTAGAAACCATGTGTTGGTGCTGACTAACCCCTGCCTCCTGCAGAATTCAATTGCTTTCTCCTCGCGTTCATTCCACGTGCCTAACCCATTTTCCCCCACATCATCACCATCTCTTCCTTCGCCTACCGTCGCATTCCAATCCACCATCACTATTACAAATTTCCCTGCAGGAACACACGCGATAATATCCCCTAAGTCGTACATCGTACATCCTATCAACTTCTTCCTCCTTGTGGTTGTTTGGTGGCATGTATACCTGAACAATGACCAAGTTCGTCGGTTTGTCTTTAATCTCTACGAGTAATATTCTATTAGTTGCTTGCTCTATGTTGACTACGCTTCTTCCTACCCCTTTATTTAATGTTACGGCAACTCCTCGTTGGCTCTCGTCCCTGCCGCTGCATATTAGTCTATAATTATCACTCCAGTAATCCCCGCTATCCTTTCATCTCACCTCGCATGGACCTAAAACATCTATATTACCTTTTTAACGTGACACCATCACTTAATGGCCGCCCCACTGGGGTCAGACGCCTTTGCAGCCGCCTCACTGAGGAACAGACGCTGCGTGGACTACTTTTCCTCTGGCTCCTAACCTTCGACCTATCTGGCATGAGTGACCCCACCAGGAGCAATTATTATTACTCCAGCCAGCACAGCTCTAGGGGTCATCGGAACACACAAGCCCTTCCACCACGACAAGGTTGTAGTCCATGGTAGGGATATATATATATATATATATGTTAAATAAATTTAAAATCTTAATTGTTACATGTATACATAAAAATGATTTCACGGTATAGTGTCAGAGCTAACCTGAAATTAAAATACTATTTCTTCTTAATGTAATTTTATGACCAATCACCACCAAAATGTAATTTCTGTATCTTCTCTTTTATTGTAGATATAAACAACATATTTTAGCAATATGTAATAGAAAAAATATTGTTTTGGCCGATTTTTTCGAAATAACATTTTAATAACGTTGATTTAATATTGTAATTCATTGATGGCAAAATGATCGAGTGTTCGCATGAGACAGAACGACCGCCTGAATGTTTGAAGCGAAGTGTCCAATTGACGGCGCCCCCCCTCTGATTAATCTCTTTGCACCAATGGTGAGCGATCATTTAAAATGTCGAAGCAAGGCATCCCGATACTTTGCAGTATCCCTTCTGGGAGGGAACTCGTAAATTTTGGAGCGCACCCTTCCGTCCTGCGGAACGGTGAAAGTCGAGTTGAATTGGAAGGCCGGGTGGAGGGGGGCGTTGGGGGTGGGGGGAAAGGAGTTGAATGGATTGCCCCCGCCCCCTGCACCCGCCCACGACGCCCACACTTCAAACGAGGCCGAAATTCGAGGGCGCGAATCGCCGCGCCGCTAGAAGTGCGCGCGCGACTTCGCCGTCGCGTCGCCTCGAAAGCCCTCCAGCGCTCGCATAAATTCGCGCCAAAAAATAATAAGAGCAGCGGAAGCCGCTTCTGCATCCCCCTCCCCATCTCCATCATCCCCCCCTCCCCATCTTATTTCGCCCTCGCCTGTGCCGTCCTTTGACTTTTTTTCCGGGAACGCTAAGGGAGGGACTCGAGGCGAGCGGGACGTCCTTCCCCGCCCCATGCCCCCAGCATCCTTCGCCCCCGGCTGACCCCATTGCATAACAAGCAGTCAATTTTCATGACTCATGAATGCTGGGAGATGTATCCCAGAGTCGCGACCGTTGGGCGAGGACGCAATGCAGGCGAGATTATGATTTGTATGGGGCTCTTAATTTTGTAAAAATTCCAATACATTTTCTTTCATTTTAAAAATGAGTGCAATGGAAATTAACCCAAATTTATATGACTGCGTAGATTTTCGCGGCGGTGGCTTGAAGGATTCTGCATTTTCGGTGTGTGTGTGTGTGTGTGTGATCAAACGGTATTCGTAGGAATGATCGAATATTCATCATTAAAGCTTAATTAATATGAATTATATGCATGCATATGTTTGAGATATTTTTCTAGAGCTTCAGCAGCTACTTCGGGACGTCATAATTTTTTCTTTGGAATTCCAGGACTAATTTATTAATTGTTTGAATATGAGTCAACAGTCATGTAGATATAATTAGGAACACTGCGTGGGAATGTCTCACACTGTCGAAATTAAATGAAAGCAATTTATGATAATTATGAAGTATCGCAGAGTTACTGAAATGGCATCTCCTGCCACGTTGCTTTGCAAAATATGAAACGTGTTGACGGAAGGGCAGACGAGGCGTTTACCTCGCTCTTTCACAATCAGAAGACAACAATGCTCATTCTCTTTAGTATTTCTAATGTTTATGCATATCCCCTTGTCATAAGAATACACTAATTACGTAACACGGTAAATCTATGGTGACATGCTTTCATGTCCTACGCACACCTGTACGTATGTAGTGATGTCGAAATCAATTATGTGTATGAGTAGATATCCTACAAATACGCATAAAACCGAACGCAAATTTCACAAATGCAATTAAATTTCTCGCGAAGCGTTGCTGTGGCCTCGTTCCAGGAACGTTTTCATAGGTTCGATCACGAAAAACGGAATTCCGTTTGTAGCGAAGCCGCATCTATGTTAAATTAAATCTGCAGATGACGTTCAGTGGAATTAAATAGGCGCCATCGACAAATTGAGGGAAATTTTTCAAACGGAAAAAAAGATATGCTAGCAAGAGTTGACAGCGATGAATATTACTACCAAAAGATAATGGTTTAAGTATTTAATATTTAAAAAATAAAACAGTTTCTGGCGTAACTATAGAGTAAAGTGGTTTGATTATTAAAAGTCAGTATTTAATATTTGGTTTCCCAATTTTCTATATGTTTTTCTTCATTCTCGGGAAGTGTTACATTTTATGGAAGTCTAAATTCGGGTCATGGAAGGCGGAGGGTTGGAAGAGGTCAGAGGAAAGGTGACTCCGGGCCGACTGAGAGCAAAGGTGCTCGTCGGAAGATCAAAGGAAGCGGAGGCCCACGGGAAAACGACGGTTTCAAGTGGACAGATTCTCTCCGTTCTTCGTCCAATAATCAACAAGAGTCATCCGCGAAATCTTTGAAGTGTGTCAATGCCTATCTATTTCAGCAGAATAAGGGAAAGAATTATACAATCGTCCCGTGGAACACCTCATAATAGAAAAATCATTAAAAATTCTCAAAATCTGCTATTTTGAAGCATCGACATTGAACGGAGCCGAGTATGAATTATGGTAATGTTATTCATTAATAATAATTATAAAATGATATTTTGTTTTATTTAAACTTAAAATAATTAATGCATTAATTTTATGGATTCAATACCCACGAGCGAATTTACTATTGAATTTTCTGCCGATTAAATATGCGTATTGTATTAGTTGTGATGAACTCTGCGACAGTTATTCTTTTGATTATGAGCCTTGATCTAGGTATCATTAGATGGAGATCCACATTTATCGCCTCTTTTATGAGAACCTTACGTTAATTTCCCTGAATAATCTCTTTTCAGACTGCATCGATGGCGTAAGAGATGATCTCCATACTTAATTGAGAGATAAATAGACAAGCGCATTGAAGGTATTATCATATTAGTAACGGACTCAAATTTAATCATGAATTATAGGGCGTGAGTTGTATCACAGATTTTGCATATTTAAATGAGCGGAAGTAAAAAAAGGTTACCATTCTCCAGCTCCGGTAAGTTTTTCCCCTTATTTGATGATTCTTTGAAATACATTTATACGCAGAGAAACATCTATCAGATTTTAACCTTACCCTGGTGAATGTTATATAACTAAATGTATATTTAGTTAAATTCCAAGAAAAATCATTAAAATTACTAGTAGCTGTACTGACTAAAGCACTCGGCCGTGCTTCGGTCAGTTAAGCTACCGAGGCGTCCTCTAACACTCGGGGATTTTGGGGCTTTTAAGGAACGAGATCGGACATGAAGGGATTCGAGTTCGAATCCTGGTCAAGGCGAATGATTTTTACATTCTGAAAGTATTGCATTGTATAAGTAGTCGTCTGTTTAACCGTAAGTTGTCATGTTCAAGAGAATTGCTTTTGAACTTTTGGATTTTTTAATTATTATTATTATATAAATCTCGTTGCAAATAGGGTATTGTCCTGGCGGCAACGTTCAAGTCTGGTCAACGGTCACTCTTACGATGCACTTGCAGGCATAACAATGAGAACAAATACAAGACAAAATGCTGTATATAAATACAATGACACCTTCAGGTTACCAATCGCACCTTTATCATCCCACAAGGGCTAGGTTCACGCATACCGGTACCGTCCATCGCGTCACTCCGTCCATAATCACGCATTTTTCAATTCCATATTCCGTTCAAAATCAATGCACCGTTAACACATCATTCACCTTTGCAGTACAAATTCTCACGCCGTCCACATCACGTTCAAACATTTTAATAAGGACAATAGTATAATAATATCTGATCAATGAAGTTTATCTCCCAGTGACTGCTTTACACTTATTCTTAAAACTCCTAAAATTGGATGGAGATTATAAATGCTTTCCAGAATTAATTTGAGAAAATGTAGAGTCACTGGATGCCAGTGAACATCGAACAACGGGCTTCCAAATACAGCGTCCTTGGTGAGATGGCAAGGATTCAAATGCACAAGACTTATGCTTAAGACCATTGCGCCTCAAAAGCGCAGATTGCGGTATTTCGTCGCCATGCGCTCTGCGCCAGGGCTTTCCCAAACTGGCTCACGCATTTTGGAGGTGTGATTCCTGAGCATGAAGATCTACCTTCCTTCTTTAAGCCAACTTTCCGTGTGCCTGTGTGTTATTCCCTCAGTGGATCCGCGTAGTAATTTCCATCCATATTGTTGCTCCAATGTTGCAAATTGTTGTCACGGCGTTGGATCACGCGGCTTCGGAGCTGGGTCCAGACAAGCGGGGCGAGCGATTCCCGGGGAGTTGGGGAGAGAGGGAGCCGGGAGAAGAGGGGGATGGGATCGGGGAGGAGAGTCTAAGGGGTAAGTCGAGGAGAGTGTTGTCGGCCGTCTTTAAGAGAGTGGGGTGGGAGGCGGTCTCGGGGTTGGATGGGGCCACAGTTTCCGGAATGCCGAACAGCTATTGGCGACTCATTACCGACTTCTCGAGGTTTACCCAAAGGAGGAAGAGGGGCGGAAAGGAGCCCTCGGGGCACCCGGGAAGATTGGCTGGGGGTAGAGGGTGGGCAGATGTTAACTTTGGGAAATGGCGCGTGTGCCGTCGACGGCTCGGGATGTGCGGGCCGCGTCTTGCGGGGATGGATGGGGAGGGTCTCGCAGGGTTGGGCGACGCGGAGGGACGGGAGATTAATGTAGGGGATGGTTGGGGGGGGGTGTGAGGAAGCGGCAGTCGGGAGGGTGGGCCTCCGCCCCTTAAAGAAAGGACTAATTAGAAGACAAAGGGGGTGTGGGGTTCCTCCTTTGGACCCCCTGATGACGCGGAGGGGACGGGCGGAGCAAGATTACACGTTTTACGATCCCGCGTGCGACGATGAAGCGTTTCCTGTTTCTCGACGCTCCCTTTTGAAGAGACAATTGAAGGTTATTTAATTCTGAATGAATTTATAAGGGTTAATTGGGGCGGATAAACAAGAGAGAGGCCTCGAGTTAGGTCCCCGGCATTTTCAGGTTCGCTAAAGCGCCGAATTCGAACGGAAAAATCATAAGATCATCGAGACTGGCAAGAGGGAAATACTATACAGAAATGCGAGTTCCTTATGGAGATGAGGAAATCTTCACGGTTCAAGGAATGTATTTTCGTTTCCCTCCTCATTCGTTTCCCAATCAGCGTTTGGTTTCCCCGAACGTACATTCTTCGCCTTTTGAGACGAGGAGGCCACTGAAGAATGCATCTGATTTTATGTAATTACGGCACTTTAAAAAAATCGAAAATGTACCATCTGTTTGCTGGCTCCCTAATAATTATAAAATTGCACTACTCAACTTCATTGAGCATCTTATAACGATCCCTTTTTATTCGGATGAACAAATTTCTAACAAGACGCTGAAACTTTTGTAACCAGGGGGAAATTGGCTTCAACTTTATTGGCAGTAGATATCTCCACAGATTGAGCCCGTGGCATATCATCCACATAGAGGCATCATTATATGGCATGCCTTAAAAGGAATGAAGGGATATGTCTTGTTAGCTTTACCTTGGCCAGGAATTGGGGATCAAAATTCCAAGTTTCGATAACAGTCAACCTTACCTTTGACGAGGAATTCCTATAAAATTCAATCATGTGTAAAATATGCAAACTTAACCGTGTCCAGAACGATTCATTTGGAAGACAACATTTGCGACGAAATTAAATTTTATCCTGTGGGTTTACTTTCTTCTCGGAATGAAAATATTAAATACAAACTAGATAAAACTGAAAGAAAATTATGATGTGAATGATTTCAAGAATCAGTGAGTCCGATTGGAGTAAGAAATACATTTCACTGTCACAATTTAATTGCAGCATGCAAATACATCGTCAAAAAATGGTAGATTTTTAATTGTAAGTGACATCTCTGCGCCACACGTTAGATTATTCATTTTCTGTTGACCAGGTTTTCGTGGTGGATAGCAGCGACCCCCTCTCACCTGATACTATATTTGAATGGTAAATGTCATAGGGTTAAATTAGGCGTCTGCCCTCATTGATGAAACTAATAATTTCTTAATTGGTAGGTGTAATGTTGCCATCCCTCTCTCAAGTTACCTGCTGGCCATGGCCACCGATCCAACTCCATAATCGGCTATTCTCCTTAGTTACAGTTCGCAAACGCCACCTCTCCTCTTTTTCTTTTGTTATGTTTTCCGAGAGTTGAAGGCAGAATACTTATGGGAAGGAAGCATTGGCATGGTTTTTAAATTCATTTCCGCGGCTTGCATTTTTCAGATTAGGTGCGAGTACTTGGGACCCCAGCTCATGCCTTTTTTTTTGTTAGATGCAAAGCGAAGAATTGTTCCGTAGGAAAATGGTCCTGCTGTAATTCCCTGTGGCAAAAACATTCCAAATGGAAGTAGGCATGATAGATCATCATTCAGTCGTAGTATGTGTTCGTAACATTCTCGTCTTGTGTTTTTCCATCTGAATGTAAGTGTACCATCTTTCAACTTAACACATCTTACCATCATGTCACAGCGCAGTCGCGCGTTACACGTTCTTTTTTAGAATCTTCTCATCACGTACAAAATGTCTTTTCATATATTCATCGTGACTCAATGTGATAATTGTAACTGCAAGTAATCAGCTAGAACAGAATCGATGTGTAAGTTACACAACATCACCTTAATCACCTCAGTAGCTTCGCATTATTTGAAATCGGTGGTCAAATGTAATTAATTGAAAATCGTATCTTTATTACATCCGGACTTGGTTTCCGGGCAAACAATTGTAAATAGGTGTGTCGGAATCAGATCATTTGAGTGATTTGTAGTGGACAAGAATCAACCAATTGACGCGACATGTGACTGAAATAAAATTAGTGTCCTGGTCTCATATCAATCGGCTAGCCGGTAGAACATTTTCTGTCAGTATTTTCTTCAAACTAGTCGTCAAATTAAAAGAAAAAGCGAAACATCTCTGAAAAAGGGTCCGGAATGGGTCGCGATGAGGTATCCCACATCCTTCCTTCCTCCCTTGCATTTCGACGACGATCGTCTTGTGTGGTCCCCCCTCTCGGAAGAATAAAGGATCCCCCGTCTCCAATAATGGCCCTTAATCTCTTTTTGGGGATCTCGTCGAAACTGTCCGCGCTTCCCAGTGCGGATGTGGGGGAGGGGGGATCCCGGGCGAGAGGGGGACTCCCCTTCCGTCCACCAGAGAGACACATTATTGTCAATTCCGGATTTTTATCGCGAAATTCCTTTCCCGGAAGGATGAACCGGTTTTTTTTCGGTGGGGACTAGGAGGATGGCCCGAATACATTATACGTTGTGTGTGTTGCGAACGAGGGAGGGGAATGAATTCGAAACGGAAAGGGTTGGAATGGTGTGGGAGTGGCGCAAGAGCGGTCGCTTCGAGAGATTACCACCAGATAGAGCGGAGAGCGGCGATGAGAGGGCGACGAAGAGGAAGGCATTTCCCCGTGGATAAACTGTTGGGAGATGAGAGATGAGATGAGGGGGGAGCTGTGAGCGGGGCGGCACCAGGGGCAGTTGGCAGTTAGTTGGCTGGCAGTCGATGTTGGCATTCCACTCGGGAGGAAGAGTTTAATTTACACCGCCCTGCGGACAGGCGCGTAATCTACGTCAACGTGTTGCCCTACGACGGGACTCACGGGCGTGTGGCAAGGGTCTTTAAACACATTAGCCATTAGTTCAGGGTGGGGTAAACAAGGGAGAAGATACCGTCGAAGGCTCGTAAATATCGAGGAAATGCAACTGAAGTAAATATTTCACCGAGTCTGGTGGATTCCCGACGGCTTTTATTCACTAGATTACTTTCGGCGATATGATGGATTTGATCTGTGATTCGGCCTCAGAGGGAGATTTAAATCAAATACATTGATGGCCCAAGTTGTTTCACTTATTATTTTCCGGAGGTCTTCTCTCAAGCCGGTTGTAAATACCCAGTGTTGTTGAAATGTACTTGAGTGTTGCATCACTCATCGAGTTTTACGTCAACTGTTGGAAGAATTCCAAATTAGTTTTACTAGGAAGTGAATCCCGTGATTTAAGCTACACAAAAAGTTGCCAACATTCTTAATTCAGTGCGTAATTTGAAATTGGTGAAGGAATAAGAAAAGTTACATGACTTCTATCCATCTTCATAATTAACCGGGACAACTATAGGAATACAAGTACTGTCCCAAAAAAAAGTAGAATACATCTGGAAAAAAATTATTGCGGATCAAAGTACTAATTGCTAAATTTCCTCACAAAAATACCCTTATGTATCAACACAACAATGCCAGTGCCTCCGCCAGTTGTGGTATGCTTCCTGTAAGGCATCAACAAAACCCTCGTTCAGGCACGTCGTCATGGCCTCTTTGACATAATCCAATGGTCCAAAATGGTATTCAAAAGGGTTATACTTGGGTCGTACTCAAAGACCCATACTATATCTCGTCACCAGCAGCTTCTTCTTCTACAGTAGTCAACCTGTTGGTTGGTTTGCTGCAGTTCTCCAAGCCTGGCGATCTCCTGCCAATCTCTTCAGTTCCATTGTATGAATGGCAGCCGAGATCTTTTATTACCTGGGTAATGTACTCCAATCTAGGTCTGCCTCTGGCGTTATTACCCTCTACAGCACCCTCTAGTATGGTGAGCAGCAGATCATCATGTCTCAGGGTGTGACCTAACCATGAACTTCTTCTTTTGGTTAATGTCTTCCAGAGACTCGCTACTTCTTCTGCTCTTCTCAATACATCCACGTTAGGCACCTTGTCTTCCGAGGTAATTTTGAGAATACGGCGATAGCACCATAGCTCAAAAGCATCTACTTTCCTCCTGCAGTCGACTCCAAGCGTCTCACTTCCATAAAGAAAAACGCTCCAAACAAATGTTTTAATAAACTGCTTCCTTACTTTGGTGTCTATATTGCTAGATGTTAAAATCTTACACTTACTATTTAAGGCTGACTTAGCTAATTAATCCTGCTAATAATATCGCTAACGCTTCGTCCATCTACAGTTATCTTGCTTCCTAGGTAAGGGAATTCTTTTACATTTCCTAATCTTCGTTCATTTAACTTCACATTAGCAAGAGTCTCATGTCTACTGGTCACCAGGATCTTGATTTTTTCATTGTTTATGTTCATTCCGTATTCTGTACTAAGAGTACATTCCATCATGGTTATACATTTCGTTAGTTCCTCTTCAGTCTCTGCAAGGACGGCTACATCCTCTGCGAAATGGAGGAAATATACTCTCACTCCATATACATTCACTCCACCAACATCCCTCATTCACATCCAACATCCCCAACCTTCATCTAGCCTTTCCATAACTTCGTCTAGATCCTTTTGTATGTATAAGTTGAACAAAGTCTGAGAGAGCGTACAACCTTATCTAACTCCTTTCTTACACCAGGAACTACCTGCTCTAAAATATTCGGATCATATTCAGAGTGGTCCCAGAGGAGATTTTCACACAAGAAGTCTTTCGACAGCACCTTGACCATTTGGCACACCTTTCTCATGGCTAAATCTTCCTCAAGAATGCAGTTTATTGTAATTTTCTGAATATTTCACTCTTCTGCTGACATCCTGACACTTGGAGGTCAATCAGAAATGAGCGTGTGTCTCACTTTCCTCGTTACTTTCCAGAGCCTCCTGTGCACATGGCAGAGAACCATCACTTGGTACATTTCTCCATCTCCATAAGCATCATTAATCTTGGTCATGGTCTCCGAACCCAATTTTCCAAGTTTAATTCACGACTTTCTCATATCATTGCTCCATTGATAGTGGCATGGTAAAACGCTGACGTGACCGTCGAACAGCAATCCGTCCAGTCTAGCAGCAATACGCACACTGTAAATGCCCAGTTAACTGACGCGTGTCGCGTTGCTTTTCCAAGATATCCCATTACCTTTCCCACCTCAAATCACCACACTCCAGCATCTGCCTCGGTGGCAAAAAACCGTCTACTTATTTCTGGGAGGAACAGACCCTGTATAAGTAATTGGTCACATGCTGTGCGTAGATATATCCGTTCTAAACAGTTGACCACAATAATAGTATAAGACCACGAAGCGCACTCAACAGTTCCTTTAATCGAATAAATATTACAAAATTCCTAAATGAATCCCTAAAAATACATTCGTATTCTTATTTCGTTTTGTGATGGGGCGAAATACCGTTTAGTGGTTTACTGTAATCAGATGTAGGCAGGCATAACATGTATTCCCTACGTCTGGTTACGCCTTTGCTTTCCGAAAATTAGCATCCACCCTTTACGCGTATAATTCCTGGATTGCCCTCTTGATTTTCAATCTTTGTTTTTCTAACAAATAATTCAAGTTGAACTTCGTCAACCTACCGCTAGAGCACTTGGAAGAGTGGATTTTTTAAAAGAATGAATCATAGTGGACTCTTCTCGAGTCGGAAACGCTCTGGAACGGTGGTCGAAGGACGTGGCGCGAGTGCCTCGCACGTTGTGCCCTTCGGGTGGGGCGAAGGGTCGCGTCGTGGTCCTTGAAAGTGGCGGAGTGTGGGAACGGCGTGGGGGATAGAAACCAGAAGCTGAGCTCACGAAGTCCACTTGTCAAATCTTGTCCCAATATGCCGGCCCTGAGGGGAGGGGGAATTCCTCCCGCCTTGCCCCACGGGCCCTTGAGAGAGGCCACCTGCCTAGAAAGGGGGCATTTGGCGTCGGGGATGAGACAGTTTCTTCTTTCGCGCCGTGGAAAAAAAGAGAAATCACCCCTCGACTTGAATGGAAGGGCCAAGCGTGACGATACCCAGTGCCTCGGAATGCTGCCCCCCGCAATACGATGAAGGGTACATCGGGAGAGGAGGAAGTGGAGAAGAAATCCCCTCGTCTCGCTCCCATCTTGCAAATGCTGATCATCTTGCCCCGCTCCAACGATGCGGGAAGACGTCATTTCTCTCTTCTCTAGACTCTGCCAAATGTCCAAAAGTTCGTTTCGTGAACCATTTTGTGAATAACTTTTCTCACTCGCTACAGCGAGCTTATTCAGAAGACAATGGATTGCTGCTGCTATTGTGCAGGCCCCTTTCCTTCCGATAATTATATTTTTGTATCGGGAAGATGGGAGGAAATATCATGCAATCATGACAGGGGAATAGCATCCACAATTTTTCGTCGCTCTTAGCAACAAAACTTCGCTCTTGAAGTAGGTATTTGTAACTTGAGAAAAAAATTTAATCATGACACGCAAAGCGAACAGAAAACATCACGTGAGCACCGACAATCAATGCAAGAGGCTAGGATCTTTATTTGTCTTTTCCAATTGGTTCTCCAGAGTCCCAGGGATTTTTTTCATCCCAGAACATACCAGGAAGTACAAGTGAATTTGATGTTCTATTTAAAACCAGTAATAATTTGTCATTGAAGTAATCGTGCCAATTAATATGTACACTTTTTTCCTTATCCAAAGAATATATTCCTATATTATTAGCGTTCTTAGATTCTTTCGTATATACATTCTCAGTCGGATCGAATGAGATTACTTCGACTCAGGAACAATAGTGAAAAATAGCTGTATGGAAGTTTTCCGCAGTGATTTTACAGACGGCACCAAGAGTTTCCGGTGACTCTCATACTTTTCCATCCGGTTGGATGACTGTTCCACTGCCGTGCAGTCAGAATCCTGGGGTCTGAAGTTGTCAAGACTTGAAGATACCAGGTACAACACAGTTGTCAATCTGAGCGTAGTTTTATGAACTCATCATACGTAAGGACAATAAATATTGAAATGGTAGGTTAATAATGAAAAAATTCAACTTCGTAATCTCACAGTGTTTTATTTCGATGCGATCCGGGTTCAGCGTCAGCATTAAGTGGACCTAATCCAATGATAACGTTGAACGTCGAAATCCAGACCGTGTATAAATAAAATATTTTTAGATCCCAAACTAAACTTTTTTCACCATAAAAAGAATCGAGTCCATATAGTCACGCTTCAAACGACAAAGTTAAGAATATATTTTGGTTTGTTTGCCCTGGAGGCCGAAACTGCTGCCAAAACCAACCCCTTTATAATGTAAAACTATTGTTGATGGCGTGAGGACCCAATCCGCTATTTTAAAATGATCGTACTAGTCTCGCCATTCTAGTTATGATTATTTGGGAAAATATTTTTCAATTGAGACTGTGGTGACATTAATTTATTGTAAACTTTTTGTGAATTTAATCGAAGTACCTCGGAACGAATTGGTTCACGCAAAAGTACAAATACGGATATTAATTCATTTAGGTTGTCAACCTTTTAAGGTATATTTTTGATAGACACTGACCGGACTACATTACTTTTTTCGGAATTCCATGGGCATGCTATATAATTTTCTATGGTAAAATTAACGGTAGTGAAAATATTCTGGAATTAAACCATACCTCCGTGTTGAAACGGAAAAGAGACGACCACCGGAGAAAAAATGTTTCCCCAGTCCCTAAAAATAACCGGGGTTGGATTAAAGACTTTTTAAATGGTCGGGTTGAAAGAGTAGTGATGGATGGAGTTGGCTCAAATGCAGTGGAAGTTACTTCAGGTGCTTCCCAGGGAAATCTCATCGGACCTCTTTTATTTCCTCTTTACGTTAACGACATTGACTTCGTAGTCACTAGTAAGGTATGTTTATTTGCCGATGATTTCCCTCAATTAAATATCTAGGCGTTACCCTCACTCACGATATCTCCTGGGTGCAACACACACGGGGATAAAGTGAGCAAGCTAACAAAAACTTAGGATTTATTAGAAGAGTACTGGGCAAATGTGATGACAAAGTCAAAGCGAAATGTTATCTACCGTTAGTTAGGCCTCATTTAGAATATGCTGCAAGTATATGGGATCCTCACGCAGTAGGATTAATTGCCGAATTGGATCGCGTGTAGCGTAGAGGAGCAAGATTTGTAAAACATTATCATGGTAAACTTAGTAGCGTATCCAAAATATTAGAGCAGCTAGACTGGGAATCACTAATGGAGCGAAGGATAAATAAAAGATTGAAGCTCTTGCGTAAATTGGAAGGGCTATTAAGCAGTGAGGCTGAAAATGTATCATTGCTCCTATCGTACTAGGATAGGAGATACTATATCATGTCAATAAAATTATAGAGATTAAGTGTAGAACAGATAGATTGAAGTATTCATTTTTTCCTCGAAAGATAGGGGATCATAATAACATTGTTCGGCCGCGGTGGGGTCCTGTTCGGGTAAAATTATTCTGGTGTTTATTCACCCCCCTCCACATACCCTAGCGGTGGCTTGTAGGGTATATCGTATTTTAATAAAATAAATATAATCATTTCCTACGATTGGAGCGCACTGCCTCCCATCCTGGTTGATTCGGTCCCATACGTGTCATAATTCTCCTGAGTTTCTTTTTTTAAAACATTTAAAAAACACTCACTTCTGATAATTGGTTCGACTCTCTTGAAACGAGAAGCGGTGTTTACATGGTCGAAATTTCTCCGGTGTGGAGGAAGCACACCACTATTTCTCGCCCCCCCACCTCTCATGCTTTATCGCGGCCCACGAGAAAATTCCTCGTGAAGACACACCCGGACGGGTAATTGAGAAAGATGGCATTCTTCCCCACTCTCTTATTTCCTCCCCCTCCCCACCCCCTACTCCCAAAGAACGTTTTCCCTTTAAAACCCTCGTGTACTTGAGAATCACTCTCCCTCCCTCTCTCTCTCTCTCTTCTCCTCGGAAGCGAACTCCTTCCGAGATGGGGGCGCCTTGGAGAAGTGTCGGCGGGAGTTATGGGGGGAGGGAGGGGGTGGCTTAGTGGAACATGGGGAGGCTGGGGGGTGTGGGGGTCGGGAAGATGGATGCCCCCTTTAGAGGAAGGATGTAAGCGCGCACTCTCCACCCTCCTTCCCTCCCTCCCTCCTCGGACTCTTTTCCTGCACTCCTTCAACCCCCGTAAGTCTCTCCTAACCCCTCTCCACACCCCTGACACCCTTGCGTGAGCCATCTGGTTTCTTCTCGTGCGCTGGGGACACCAAGGGTGGTGCGAGGATGGGGGCACGTCGTCTCCCGCGACCCACATCCGGAGGGCGGGCGGGGCAGGAGGGGTGTCGAGGAGGATGTGAAATTGTTTGTGGAGTCGGGGGAGGGTAGCGGGGGTTCGGGCGAGGGGCGGCGTGAGGAGGTGTCGAGGCGGCGAAGGCTCTGATGCGAGGGGTTTACGGAAAGATGGAAACTCTCTCGCGCCATGGCAAACGGAGGATAAAAGGTTGTATATCTGTGGTAACCGACCCCGGATGTGCGCTCATGAGGCTCAGTCGAATCAAATTCCAATCAAAATCAAATTTTGATATGAATGGGCCAACGTTTTGAATAAAGAACAAAATATATCAAGCATGGTTTTAGACTCCCTTGTGTTTCGTAATTGTTCTCTGCCTGATTGATGTAATTACCTTTTTTCATTTACGTCTCAGACTCAACAAACTCATTAGTCGAAAATATTGAATGAAGAACGGAATCAAATTGTCTAACTTGGTTTAACTTTCATCTTTTCATAAAAACGCAATTGAAATCAAGTTCATTATGTAGTATATTTACTCGAATCAGATAAATTAAATTTCTGGATACTTTACTGAAAATATTAATTAGGATTGATTTTAAATTAATACACAAATTGAAATCTGTGACGTTTTGGTAAGGATGCGTGACCATTAATTTTGTGACTAAAATGCTGTCACGCGCAACACTAAAAATTCACATTTAAAATATTTCTATTTTAAACTCCTTCCTCTGTATTATGATTTTTTATTGTGTCAAACGACTATTGATAAAAATGTGTTTTCCATAAAAATACACGAAAAGCTAAATTCATCTCATTGAATAATAATGGAATAGCTGGTCAACAGTTTGCCCATAATTTATTCCCGAAATTTCACCTGTCGGAATGCGTAGCTTAACTGAGGACAAAATGTATATCAGTCGTAAAAAACGCGTTATGTTCAGCAGTTTTAGGCACCAAGGTAATTTTTGCTTTGCTTAGCTTTGGGCTAAAAATTAGTATCCTAAATTACAAATCCTATAAGCTGTAACACCCATTAAAAACAACCACTCAGTATTCATGGCCTGGGATTTTACATACGTATATATTAAAACATTAACCTTTTTACTCATACCAGCCGAGTGATGATATGGCAAGTTCAGATGATCTATCGATCAAGATAGAAAATTAGTGATCCAGATAGACCAGATCGTACGGTGGATGGGAGGAGCAGTACATTAAAGGGAGGTGTGTTAAATAATGTAAAAAATACTCAGTCTTAGTTAGCATGGATACTTAGAATAACATATTTCGTTTACGAGGAATGTGATTACCTCCATTATTAGTAATATTTTGTATTTCAATTGGTTAAATGGATGGAAGTCAAATGGGTAGAGCACTTGGTTATTGATAAGAGGACCGGTGTTCGATTCTGGTCGAGGCCTCTGGACACCCTCAGTTTCACCCAAGTTGTGTGATTTGTAAGGCATTAGGTCTTACTGGGAAACAACAGGCGGAATATGGAAAAGAACTGGCCCCCTACTCAGAATTGTAAATTTCACGCGCCATTGGTCTTAGTACTCGTGCATGTAGTAGGTGACCTCTACCCTCACTTATCAACCGAACTTTGGGTTGACTTCTGTAATTTTTTTAATGGGAACTAAAAATTAAGTAACACTTTGAAGTAGCACGCCTGGTGTGGAATCACCCCATGCCAAACACCCTAGTTTTAACTTGGAGGTTAAAATGTAGATGGAGGCGACGTGCAGATGGAACTATGTAGGTGCCGTGCGACAAAATGTTACGAAGGCCTTTGAGCAGCTCGAATGACATTTAAGTTTAAGTGCGACTTCAATGTTGGTAATGCAAAAACTACCAGTGGATTGGAGGGATATATGACTTATTTGCAATCTGTACGTTTCGCCGACTGCTTGGGTGCGAGTGACGAATGGAATCGGGATGGGCAGTGCTAGCAAGAGCGGTAGGACAGGGATGCCCTCTAACACCCGTACTTTTCTACTTGCACGTGGAAGAAATGGTAAAAGATACATGGAAAGAACTGGAAGTAGGTATGAAAATCGATGGGGAATCCATAAAATAAATTAGGTTTTCTGATGATCAAGATTTACTTTGCCAGTTATTCAAAGGATTTCAAGCATTGCTGAGTGAATTAGAAATTCAGTGCGATTTGTATGGGACGAGAATCAATATAAATAAAACAAAGTTTATGCGGTTTTTGAGGAATGGGAGCGCTAAATTGAATATTTAAATAAAAGTTAATAATCTTGAGCATGTGGAACAGTTTACCTATTTCTGGTATATTTTGGACCAAAATCATAAAAGCATTCGGGACATATGAAGAAGACTTGCGATAGCCGAAGAAGCTTTCACAAGGAGGGAATTGATGACTGGGACGTTAGATTAAGGACGTTAAGAAAAGGCTCTTTAAAATTTTTAGCATGGGTCGTGGTTTTGTACGGCGCGGAAGCGTGGTATTTGAGGCAAAAAGACAGATGCAGATTGGAGTATTATGAAATGTGGGTGTGGAGAAGGAAGAATAAGGTGAAATTGACTGAAAGGAAAACAAACGAGGAGGTTTTATTAAGAAGCATCGCGAGCGAAGAGAGATGATTGGTGGGAGAACTCTAAAAGAGGAAGAGCGAAGGCATGTAATAAGAGGGGAGAAAGTTAGGCATGGGATGAAGGAGAAGGAACAGGATGCGCATGTTGGACGGAATGACGGAAGATCGCTGAATGTAAGAGGTTGGATGTGTGGTTGTGATATATCAGTAGAGGCAAGGCAATATGTCATTGTATAGTTACTATATAAACTCTGTCCATACGAAACGAAACCCACCTTGACTAGTTGAGTATCAATAATAGTAACACATTCATTGTACAGATAGCATACATCACAATAACTTGTGTGCGTGCGTATGATATACGGGTTTAGGTGGACAAAAGTTCAAGATTAAGGAAGGGAAAAGGGTGTGGAAGGCGCGAGCACTCAGCCGCAGTCAGGGCCCATTTTGCACTGCCCCAGGTCCAGATCGCCAGCCTCCGACCGGCCCGCGGGCTTTGGCAATTTTCGAGATTGACCGGGCAATTATTGGTGTATGAAGGAAAAGAATAGGGTCCTGGCTACCGGGTTTCATTCCATTTCGGCGGTCATCATGCGTCATAGAGAGCGAGACTTGGGGTCGTCGGCAGTCGCCCCCCCCACCCTCCTCCACATTGAATGCGGCAATGCGCCGAAAGCCTCGCTCCTCCTCTGGTGGCGCCCCTCGAAAAGTCACCCTCGTCGCCCCAAATCCGCGCTCGGGTGCGGTGAAGGGGTGCAGGGGGAGAGTGAGTGAGTGAGGGCGTAGAGGGGAATGGAGGGCGGTTGCGGGGGCGGGAAGCGCGCGGGTTTCCTCGAAAGCGGATACTCTTTAGTGCATCGCCCACGTTTGCCCAGCGTCGCGTTTCCCCAGAAGGGCAGCCATTATTTATTTTGATTGAGTGGAACGCGCCCGTTAATCGCCATCTGTGCAACAGGCAGTCCGTCACCGGTGAACCATGTGAAATCCGAGTAGAAGCGATTCATAGAGGAAAGGGGTTTTATTCTTTTGAAAATGTGCAGTCTGATAAATAAAATTGTATCGCAAATGTGTTACAACATCCACGTTTTCATATTTCATTTCAAATGTTTGTTCTACTCATTTTTCGATTTGCTCTCGCGAACGCGGGCTCACTCTACGTTGAGTGAAGGGCTCAACGGCAGCGCTTAGGGCATTCTGCAGCATATTCCGTGCCAGGCCACCTCGAAGTCCTTCAAGTATTGAACTAAATACGACAAAAATGAAGAAATGAATTCAGTTTTACCGTTATAATTAACTGTTGATTTGAAAATTTCTTATATTTTTCTGTTGACTTTCTTTTTTGATTTTAATAATACATGTAACGCATCTGCATCTACTTAATATCCCGCAGACAGCCGCAAGGGCGTGTGGGGGGGATGTTATCGCACCACCCGTAATTAAGAAAAAAAAACTTTACACACCACACACATCCAAACACACAGACTAATTTCACGAAGTATTCTCGGGTCTTCCACTGCGTCAGGGGTTCCTTTTGGGCCGACGTTTCGATGCTCGACTCGTTCTTCGAAACGTCGGCCCAAAAGGAACCTCTGACCCGGTGGAAGACTCGAGAATACTTCATGCAGCAGATACGCCGGGAAAGCACCAGATCTTACCACACAGACTACCAATTAACATGCACATGTACCTAAAAATATACCTTGCACTTGTCTTTGCAATATTTAATTTTGTTCCGATTTGTAAATTAAATGTTTCTAATATTTCTAAAGTGACTTTGGTTTCTTACTATTATGATTCCTGATTTTTCGGGGAAATAATGAGTATTTGTATCTATCTGTATTGGAATCTACAGGTATCTCCTTTATTTTATCTTTGTGGTCTGATCTACCTAAGTAGTGTGGGGCCATTATAATTCCTATAGTGTCATCGTTAAACTCGTTCGTTCTGAATCTTTCTAAAAATCTAAGTATCGCTTGTTTTCTTCGTATTTCTAGGGGCTCCCAGCCTAAATCCCCTAAGATACCTGTCATATTTGTGTTCTTATAACAATTTTTAATGAATCTGGCGTATTTTCTCTGGAATTCATCTAATAATTTTTGCCAATTTTTTTCTCAAGGATCCAAAATACTTGCGGCATATTCCAAACGAGATATAGCTAGAGCTCTCATAACACCTCTCTTTAACTTTCTCATTACATTTCCGCACCATACGTTTATAATGAAGCCCAGTTTCTATAAGGCGGATCCGCATAAACTCCTGATATGTGTTCCCCATGAAAGGCGTGGTGTTAGAACTACCCCCAAATATTTAACTTGTTTGGCTGTAGTTGGCACTAACCCTTTATGTCGTAGTTTATGTTCAGTTCGCCATTTTCTTTGTTCCAAAATCCAGGTGTTCCAGAGGAAGAAATAGGAAGCACTTCACATATACTAGGTTCGACTCCTCATATCCGAACCTGTCATATGTTGCACGTTTCTCGCAATGCAGTACTGCTGATACTTTTCCTACTATTTATTTCCCTCTTTAATTGAACATTTCTCATTATTACACTGTTTCATTTTAATTTAAGTTTATTTTCTTTCAAGTAATGCCACTGGTAGGCATTTATACCTAGGTTATTAAGCGTATGTTTTTCTCTTCTAAGGGCTTATTCGTAGATACCAGCACACTCGAATTGTGCTCACTGCTGAACTTCGGGGAGGAACGAAGGAAATTCAACAAAAATCATGCATGGAATCAAAGATAGAAAACTAGAAACTTCAAAATTATATGATATTAGTGTTTAATGGTGCCTGGATGAAGTGTTCTTGAATCGCCATGCTGGTTGAGAAGTCGAATACTGACGTTTCGATTGACAGCACAACCATCTTCTTCTTGAGTAAAGAGAAGACAGGTTCAATGTACTCATCTCGAAAAGTAGCTCACTATTCTCAAAACCTATCTGAAAATAATGAAACATAAAGACACAGTGATTATTTCAATATAGAGAGGGAAATATAATATTTTAAACAACGAAAAGGGCGATTATTTCTGTGCAAAAAAAGCAAGACATGCGAGCAAGGCCTTCGCTTTATTAAATTCCAGGTATCTTGGAACGAGAGAGAATGGTTCTAAATCCTGTGTTTATGGGGCATGTTAATAATTAATATAATTCGTCTTAAACTATGTTATCACAGGCCGTCTGTTTTGTCTTCGTATTTCTCTACCAGCTTTATTCTCGGTTACTTCTTCCATTTGTAATTATGCTTCCTCAGTTATTAGAAATGTTTTTCACTTTTTGCTAAAATTTAAGCAATGCTAAATGTTAATTTTGCATGCCTGGTGTGGGATCACCACCCCTTGCCACACCCCTTAATGGCTGCTTTGAGGATACCTTGGAGATGCATGTTTGTCCGGTCTATAGTATACTATATACCTCAAACACTATACTATATATTACATAATAGCATCATTTGGGCTTATTTTCCTTTTTTTTTTAGATGTGCTTGCTCCATTTAATGAAAGACTCGGGACGTAGTGCTCTCCTGTTTTTATAAATATAATTTCTTTAAAAATTGGATTTGCCTCTCCAAAACGGCAGCAATCCTAAAACTAGTAATTGTACTTTACTTCAGAATAAAATACGGATTTCCAGTTATTCTTATAGAAGTATGTTCCAAAGAATTACGAAAAGAGGAAACTCTTTCCGTAATTCTTTATCTCATCTTCTCCCTTCCTTATTTCATGAATTTTGTTCTATAAGGGGTATCAAACGTCTATAAATTTGAGATGAGTGGGGGCGCAATTTGGTGTTCTTCCTCTGCATCAGAAGCATCCTGTTAACATTCATTCAAAGGGACGCGCCCTCAATTCAACTCCACACGTATGTTATAAAGTGAAAATGACCAGAAAATTCCTCAGGTTTATCATGCGGCTTGGCAGTTGAGGATCCTTTTTTCCCGTTCATTTTAAATGCGCGCGCAGGTTAAAATCGACCAAACCAGATGGCGTCGAAATGTCCGTCTGTCCTTCCGCCCTCTATAAAAAAACCCTCTCCCTCTCTCAATCTATCTCTTTGGAATACTACACTTCGGATATCTCCCAAGAGGAGGCATAAATCGTCAGCGGGGACCGATTCAATTTTTCTTAGAGCGCCCGTGAAGATGGAGACCGGGATATCTTCCTTCCCTTCGGTGCCCTATAATAATAATAAAATACGTAAAGAAGGCTCTTACGAGCCCCACCCCAATCTCCGGACCGGATCCTACTAAAGATTTGACCTTGTCCTCCCCGGGGGAAAGATCTAAAGGGTGGAGGGATAGGGCACGGGCCCGCTAACAGGGATACCTTTTAAGGGTTCGCCCCATCTCTAAACCCTCCCCCCCAACCCCTCCACCTTTCCCTTATTTTTATGCCCTCCCATACCCTGCCCTCAACCCTCCACCCCCCCATCACACCTGCTCTTCCCCTTTCATCAGAAAGGAAGGAGACTCGGATGAGCTACCGGAAAGTTCCGGCAGGGGACGCAATGGTAGAAGGAATAAAATATTCCTTAATCCGACTCTCAAAAGAAATCCCTGGATAAAATTTCATTGAATTAGATTGAAACGTCTCCACCGGCATAACTCTTTGAAAGTGCGGATGATTAGCTGCTCCTTTTCTTTCTGGGAGGCGCTCTGAAATTCCCGCTCTGGTAAGATATCTATCGCGGGCAGTCAGTCCTCTCTCCTCGCCGTGCAGAATATAAGGATTTTTAGTTTCCGAGCGTTCTTTGCAGCGTCGGTTCATCGGGAAGGCACGTTGTCCTCCAACATCCAAAATGTCGGTGAATGACATTATCGAAACCCTTTAGCCTTGCAAATGTGGATTTTCTTCGTTCTTTGAACTTTACCGTTCTGAACAGGGGTGATTGGCGGTCCGTACGCCATCGGCGGACCAGCATGCTTTGTCATTCCGCCCGCATAGTAACACAATTTCATTTAGTGCTTTGATCCCAGTTTTAGCCTGCCTTCAGCCTAATAGTATACGCACACTCTAGTTGTTGTAATATATTCAATTTACATACGTTAATGTATCATTGAAATAAGAATGTAAAAGTCCTATGGGGAGAGGTAATTTTTCAGCATGCTTTCACATGAAACACGAAAGTAACACTTCATGGAAAACGCTAATTCGAAACAAAATATCGACGTGAATGTTTTTTTTCTGGAGCGAGAGTAGTTAATCACTTGAATACCGGCTCGTGTACCGTTTATACCGAGAGAATATAATATTTTGAATGAGGTGAATTGGTTTCATTGGCCATTTGAAAATGATTGCAAATTGACGAGGCTGGTGACGTGAATAACCGCCTAAAAAGCCACGCATAGGTTGGAATTTCAAATTTGGAGTCTCTCCGTTAGCTACTGCGCATATAATGCGGCTTCGCAGATGATAAAGGAGATATTAATCAAACAATCCCTACTTATATCATCATTAGTTCACAATTTTTAGTCCGTGGCCCATTTAAAACGAAAACTAAACGATTCATGAAATTTATGTCCACATCTCTAATATCTTTCGCTAGCGCTACGTGACCGGAGGGAACTAACTCATTTGCATATTAAGTGGATCATTCCGTACGTCTGAGGAATGGTAAAAGTATATCGAAGCTTTTTTCACTGCGTGAAATCAAATACGAGGCCATGAATTTCAGCTGAAATGAGGCTACTGGTTGTGGGCGGTAGTTAATAAACGTCCCCCGAATGAAGAGGGGCAATCGGATGGATTGGTTAGTATTGCGCCTGCCAACTTGCCACCACGCCCCCGACCGAGTTCCCCCTCTCCCTCACCCGAGCAAACCGCCCCCAAGAAAGTCGCCCCCATCCCCCCGCTCTCTCCGACTGCAGAAAAAATGGAGGAAATATAAAACATATAGGCCTTGATTATGTCCCAAGGTTTTTCGGCTCGTTCGAGCGCGGTACCATCCCCTCTAATTTATTCACGTATTTTTTTAATACTCTTTTGATCAATCAATTTTTCGCTTGATGACTTCGGTTTCCCGAGAGGCCCCATGTCACCACTCACCCCCCGGGGGGGCAGTCGGGCCGTTTTCGGAACCGGATCGGACGTCGGTCACCCATCGGGTGGGGGTGGTGGGTCCTTCCCCTCCCCCGGTGGTCGCTCTGTGGAGGCGGGAGAGCGGGGGCCGTCGAGTGAGAGGAGGATGCCGGCGCACACACACGATCGCACGCACAAAGGGAACGACGACAGATAAAGGGAACGGATGGGGAGGGAGGGGCGGGCGTGGGGCGGGAGTAGTTGGCCGGCGGGTCCTTTGGGCCAAGTGGGGGCAGATGGGACGCCACCGCGGGAAGGAAGACCCCAACTCAGACGACCCCTGAACGAGTGACATAAACACCTAATGTAAAACAATCGGTCTTGCCTTCGAGGACTATGGCAAGATTCAACATTGGACTACATAATCCTTTCAAATTAATACCACGAAGCGGTCTGTCATAATCGTGCACAATCCCCTATTCTATGCTGGAATCGCTATGCTGTAAATTCAATACTTGCAATTCCACACAAAGTGTGTGGAATTGCAATGTCAATAATTTCATTTCATTATGTTATGTAAATTCCATAAAGTTACGCCGGAGACAACAAACCCCTTATTCTGTTTTTAATTATTATTTGGATAATAATTATTTGTTTTTAATTATTATTTTGATACAAGTTGGCAGTGGCAAGCTATAATATCCCTTGCCTTCGTATCAATCATAGCCTTATCTATTAAATGAAATAGAAAACGCACTTTTCCACAGAATTCATTTGGTTTGATACATTTCACGTTTCACCGTAATATGGCATTATTCGGGTACGATGATGATGCCACAATGCGCTGAAACACCTTGTACCTAACCAAATAAATCCGTGGACAAGTACGTTTTCTCTTTCATTTGATGGATGTACAAAACTCCCACGAGTGAAGCCTGAACATGTTAGCTTTTATCATAGCCCTGTGTAAGCATTGCATCGCCATGACGATTAAACGAAATTTTGATTGAAACAAATAGTATTGACATAAAAAGTCTTTAACTCTCCTGATTATTACATATCACAATTTCAGTTGCATTTTTCAGGAGTTTAGCGGTGGACAATTCCGTTTTTACGTAGGGAAAGGTAAAATATAATGTGAACTAAAGGTCGGAAGAAGGTGTCAGCCATTAACGAAAACATTGTATTCTAATGTTTGACACTTCTTATGGTCAAATGCCATAATTAATTCTATTTCATTTTTGGATTCATTATATAAATTCATATACGTTGGAAAATATATAGAGCAAGTGATCACCTTTATTGCAAAAAGTTAATGATTGAGTGGGACGGTTTTTATTAATTTGCTAGATTTTTTTCGTAAATACAAAGAATCAACTATTGATTTCTCGGGTTATGATCTATTGCACCAAAACGATTATAGGAATCCCCACATTGCTGGAATCCGGGTTCGATTAATTTTTAAACGGGATGAAAATATTTAGTTTGTATCCTATTGTTTATTTTTTAAAAGTTATCGTATTTATTTAAATGATGATTAAAGTTATTTTGGCAAATTACCTCAACTGCGAACCCGATAGTCTCAAATATTCATTTAACCATTCAACTTTGCGGAAGACACAAGTATATCGGAAATGTTGCCTCTTTCTCTAAATTTCAACAAAGCGTTCACTTTCTTATTAGATCCTTCGTTGTTTCAACTATCCCTAATGATAATGATAGCTAACTGGATGATTATCAACTGAAATGTAATTGTTTTATTTAGTACTTCGATGTCAATATGTGACATTCGCGTTCCTGTTAATAATAATAATTAGCTGCTACCTCCTGTCGTGACTCGTGACCAGCTGTTCATATTTCTCATTACCGTTCGTAGTAGGTTTTGCGTGCATGTCAAAGTCAATAACAAATGTATTTCCATTTGCTGCTGACGTATAAGGTACATACATTGTGGGCGGGGAAAGAAACTAAGGGCTCAGGGAAATGGTTCTGGGGCCTCCCAGGGCCCAAAGGTTTGAGGAGGCAGGACTTGAGGAAGGCTAAGGGGTTTGGCGAGCGTGGGGGAGGTGGGGATAGGGGATGGTGCACGTCTCCGGGGATGTCGGAGGTAGAGCGAGGCTTGGGGGTGGGCGGTGGACTTCCTCCCACTCTTCGTGTCCGTTGCCGGGAGAGATTAAGAGTGGGTCTGGCTGGACGGTATCCGGGGACGGGCGGGCGGGGGCCGGCGGGGGCCGGCGGGGGCGGAGACGCCCGGGGGACTGGCGGGAAGAAGGAGGAGGGCTTACGGGGTGAGCGAGAGGCTTTGGGACGGAGTCGAGACCACATGCGCGGGAGGCGCTGCAGCCGGGTCACTCGAGATGAGGAAAAAATCTCTTTAGCTGGGCTTCGAGGCACGAGGAAGACCGAATTTTCTCCGTGCCTCACATTGGACTATCCCATAATTTAAAAGAGATTGGCAAGGAATCGAAAGACTTGTTCTGATGGCTGGCTTTGACATGAAAATGTAGTCGTTTAAAATGATGTACATGTTTAATGTCAGCGACGTTACCATGATTACAATTGATCTAAGTGCGTCATATTATTGCTGCAGATGTAATTTTAACAACGCAAAGGGAGCTTCATTTAACTGATATATTAATGCTAGAACACCTCAGTGGATATATTCTATTGTTTCAGGCTTCACTTCGTGGAAGTCTTTAATATCCATACCAAAAAAAGAAAGACTTGTACTTTTCCACAGATTTTATTAAATGGTACAACGCGTTTCACAGACTTGCGGCATCATCAGGTACCTCTGTGGAGAAGTACAAATCTTTCTTTTTTTGGTATGGACTTCAGTGGAGTTGTGCCAGCATCAAGAAGTGGTTCATTATTTCACTTACTGGCATTGAATTAAGAAGTTGAAGGGAGGGCGGGGGGGAATAATAGGTTAGGACCCATAGAGACTATGGTGAAGTAGACTTAAATTTCGGTATCAAAGCATCTTAACGAGTGACTCTTAGCACCATTATGCTTTGTTTGTTGCGCGTAAAATGGAAATAAGTGTGAGATGGAAGAGTTGCCACACCGGAAGGAGATTCGCATTTGATTGGGTATAATCTAGGATTCACTATGAGTCAGGTTTGCAATGAAACAGAACTCAGGTCATTAAAATTTACGGTGTTATTAATATCATGAAGAGTTGGCGCATAAAATAAAAATGTTGCTCTTGTCTTGGTTTTGAAAAACCTTTATATGTAGAATTATGTGTCAGCTCTAGACATCGGCATGCTGCGCACATATTCTTCCGTTACTCACGACCCCGAAAATACCCTGAGGTTTCACTCCTTAAAATATTCTGTAAACATTATAAATGACGAACTAGACTTTCATTTGACCTTTTTAAACCAACATCTTCATTTGGCACTCACGGTTCGCCACTCACGCGGAGATTGGCAACAAAGACGGATTAGCTTCACCTAAGACACATTTAGAAGGAATAAGCCCAAAAAATCTCCCGATAAATAATTTGAGCATACTGTTTTGCATGTTTTTCTTTTTTTTTGGAGAGTTTTCGAATGTTACCGATTGTTTATTATTTTAGTTTTATGTCCACTTTCCACGAGATTTATTAATGAGGAATAGGTGATGGGCCCCTTCAATGTTGCCGTCCCCCGTTCCTGTTTCGCACACAACACCCGCGTATATCGGACCTTCGATATAAATGCAGTCCTTCCGTCCACATCGTATCTCTCCTTGCCTCGGCGCCATCTCGTAACGCCGTCTCGTTCACCCACTCTCTCCCAATTCTCCGCTTTCGTCTGCCCAACTCTACCCTTCCGTACGGGAGTGACATTTATTTGTTTGGCTATATCACTCTCTCTCTCTCTCAAACGTACTCCTCTAAATTCCCCATTTTATACTCTTACTGCCTCCTGTGATTCAAAAAAGGAGTTATGGCCAAGAAAAGTTGATCAACTTTATTGCGATTTCAAAATTGGTATCAAATGTTCTCTAGTTTTTCAGCTTGATTGATGGAGATGTATTCTTTATCGTCCCGTTTGAAAACATCTCTCATCGAAGCTTCATCTTAATTTCTAAACGGTTGTTTTCAATTTTCCATCAGGTCTTGGAAACATTTCAATGTCGCTATTAATTTTCAATATAATCTCATTTACTCTTTCAGTTTTTTATTGATATCACTTCAGTGGCACACATGAATTTTTAATTGTTGTTTTCGTGAAAAAATCATAGATTTTGATACGTATTATTGAACAAATTAGTAGTCATCTCATACATTTTCCGTTGATACTGGTGGTGAGGGAGATTTGCACGCTTCAATATTCCAAATACTACCCAAATTCATCTCCCAAAACACCGGAAGAAACATGAAAAAGGTCTTTAAGTGACACTGAATCATTAGAAATTATCTTTGTTTACGGGATACTATAACAGTTTATTTACATGAGCAAGTTGCACGGCAGTGCTGACTCAATAACGAACTGTAGCAGTGACTATTCCATTGGACTTCCAGGAATCATTTGTAAAAGCTCATTTATTTCAGAATTCTAAGCAATTAGCATCACAACTGATACGCTCCAGGAGTGAAACAAAATTAGAATTTATCCGTTTAATTTCTGTCTCACTGCGAAATCGAGCAAAAAATACGTTTCACTAGCATTACCAGGTAAACATTATACGAATTCGCAATTTTCATTTCGGTTGCACGAACTTAAAAAGGATAAAAAATAATGAAACGAAAACTTTCACAAAATCTTTCACAAGTAGTGTTGCCACTTTTTCCCACGGTCAAGATAGCCAGTATGGTCGGTTTTTTTATTTGACTTTGGCAGTTGTACTCGCCGTACGCAAGACTCTCTCGTACACCCTCCATCACTTCTAGAACAAGGAGGACGATGGCTTTTGGGGAATATGGGCGTCCAAGAGATTTGGATCTGGACAAGCGAGGAAGTGCTCTTGAAGAAGAGGGATGTGTGGCGAGAGAGCAAGTGGGTCCGCGTGAGCGACTTTCTCGTCCTCCTTGCCCCTCCGGGTCGAGTGCCCCCTCCGAGTAAACACGTCGCGCAGGGCCACCGCCAAAAAAGGCGGCCACCCCTCCCCGTGTCGCCGCTCAAGATTATGACTCAACGGCTGGCAGTTATGGAGTTTTGGGACTTCTCAAAAGTCAACTCTACGGACGTTTATAGTGTCTTTAAGGGCCATTTCTTGTTTCTGCTCCGCGAGTTAGGGTGTACGGAATTCTCGGCTCACTCTCATCCCCCCACACCGCGCCTCTCTGGCCGCCTTCTGTCGGAGTCGGGTTTTATCGGCGACCATAAATACTCTGCTCCGTCGTCATATTCTCTTTGAAAATGTTGCTTTGGAGTTTATGTTTCAACTGTCTGTTTTGGTTTGTGTGGAATTGTTTTTCTGCTTAAGAGACGAGAGGCACATATGAAACCAAATCTTAGAGGGCACCTAGGCTGAAATTGTCTCAATGGTTATCAGCATACGCGAATGGATCAAGGATTATGAAATAAGTCTTTTATTTCCTTCAAATGAAACTACTGCGTGGCTAAATCTTTTCCCATTGATTTCTTAACTCGTGCAACGGTGAGCACTCAATGGCGTACGTGATTATAGTGACATTTACAACGAGCATGAAATGCTGAAGTTGAATACTACCACTACGCCTTTCATGGGGAGCACATATCAGGACAATATGTTGATCCGCTTTAAATAAACTGGGCTCAATTAAACGGGTGGTGGGGAATTGAAATGAGAAAGTTAAAGAGAGGTGTTACTTTGCTGTAGTTAGACCTGGTTTGGACTATGCCGCAAGTATTTGGGATCATTGGGAGAAATTTTGGCAAAAATAATTAGATAAGTCCAGAGAAAATCCGCCAGATTCGTTAAAAATTGTGAAAATAAGAACACAAGTGTGACAAGTCTCTTAGGGGATTTGGACTGGGAGCCACTTGAAATAGGAAGAGAATAAGCGAGACTTAGACTTTTATAATGGTTCAGAAAAAACGAGTTCAACGATGGCACTAAAGAAATTATTACGAAATAGGGATGCCGTCGGAAAATCCTGCCACCTCCGGAAGTCGACCTCGGGCCTTCGTGGAGTGATGAGATCGATTTCCATTCCGGATATTTGCTAAAGAGGGACTCAGTGAGATATTCCGACTTCTTTCTTGAGAATTAGCACCCCGGATAAGCTTCGCCGCAATTAATTTAATTCCTGTCCAATTCCCATGTTGCTTCCTCCCGAGCGGTCCTTTAAACCTTCGTCGGGCTCCTCATCGCTGGTAGTCGCGAATGAACGCAGCTCTCTCGTCCCCGCGAACACCCCGCGGTGCCATCTGGCGCAGTTCGGGGGTGGGGACCCCCGGGGGGTGGTGGGCGTACCCCCCTCCTCGGGGCCCCCCTCATGGGCCGAAGGGAGGGCGAGGAACGGGAGGAGATAAGGGCACGGGGGCACGCACTCCTCCCGATCGAAAGATAACCGGGGGGGGGGGGTGGAGAAGGGAGTCGGGGTAAAGGCGGTGAGGAGGAAGGCGGCGGCCCTGAAATATGAGAATGCGCTAGGTGGACTCGGACCGCAAGGGGTGCGTTTGCGCTACGACGCGAGCGCCCTCTTTCGACGAAAACCAGGTACCATCCACTCAGGACGGGGGTGAAAACGGAATGGTTTTCCGAGAGTCATAACTTCCCGCAAAGGAGCACCGGGGGGGGGGACGGAGGGGGAGGATTGTCGACCGGAGGCGAGGCCCTTGAAGGGAAACGCGTGGCTCCCCTCTCGAGGAGGCAAGGCGTCGGTCGGTTAGATAGAGGTCACTTCGCTCTCGGCAAGACGTTCGCCAATTCACGCACGCGGAGCTTTCCTGAGACGGCGATTCAGATTCAACTACAACTGCTGCAACACTCCCGTTGCTGTTGGACGCCGCTCGGTAGTATTCACTTTAATGACTATTACATGATTGCATCCCCTAAGGACTATTTATAAAGATATATATATTTTCCATTCTAAAAAGACGTTTACCTTACCACGGATTTTTACTGTAAGGTACTTTGTACCTTATGATAAAAGTATGTTTTAATGTTATTAGTATGCATTAATGTATTAGGTACTTGTACCTTTTCATAAAAATCTGTGGAAAAGTACAAAGTCCTTTTAGTATGTATAATAAATACTTCCACGATGTGGACTTCCTGGAACAGTAGAAAATAGTTATTTTCTCTGAATACATCAACACGAGAATCATTCTGTAATTTAACCTTCGCGCCGTGAGTAAATCCCAACCTGGTTCCTTTATAATATTCTTGATATTGTGTTATCACGACGAAGCGTATAAGTGCACGTTAAAGATTAAAATGCTGGTGCCCTAACAGCACTTTTCACATTCCCTCGGTGCGGGGTATTTTTTAGATGTAGCTGCTGAGTACATGTGAGCACTGCTCACAGAGGGACAACTAGAAAATTATTGCCGCCTTCGTCACTTCATCTAAACTATTTTATTATTTGGTAATCTATCGGTTAAGGTAGGTCTTGAATGGACACAAATACCAAATAAATATTTTGCGACTCCTAGCAAAACACAATCCAGCAACCTACTCTACATCAAGTCCTTCATTTCTGTGTACTTCCTTCCTCCCTTCATCCCGTCCAACATCCCAATCCTGTCCCTGCCCTTTCCTCGTTTACCTAATATTCTCCCCTCTATTACATTTTCAACATCCCACTACCGTTCAATATGCCCTCCATCCATTTTCCTGCCTCCATAGGATTTCTCTCAACAAACCCCTCTCCTCACCCACCATCTCTAGTACTTCCTCATTTGTTTTCCATCCGCTCATGCCACCTTATCTATTCTTCTCCATACCCGCATTTCAAAGGCCTCCAATCTACGTCTATGTCCTGCTTCAGCGACCACATTTCCGCGCCGTACATACGTTCCATATCAGAGTTTTTACGAGTCTTTTCTTAACCTCCCTACTCAACGTCACCGTCATCAACTCCCTCCTCTTTGCCTAGCGCAATTCTTCTCATCACGTCCCACTACTTTGACCGTGTTGGTCCAAAACACTTCCGAGATACGTAAAATGTTCTGCCTGCTCTTTTTCTTCCCCTCATATTTTAATGTTTTGCTTAGCCTTTTTCTTTCTGGAAAATTGCATGACCTTTGTTTTATTAATATTGATTCTCATTAAATATTTGTCGCACTTAATTTCCAAATCACTCAGCAATGCTTGCAACCCCTTGGCTGACTGAGCAACTAATGCTTGGTCATCAGCAAACCTAACCGATTTTACGAATTCCCCTCCGACTTTCATTCCTACCTCCAGTTCTTCCCATGCTTCTTTAATCATTTCCTCCACATATAGTATACGTTGAACAGCACCGGTGACAATGGGCAACCCTGCCTTACCCCTCTTTCTAACACTGCCCATTCGGACTCCTGTTCCCCACTCGCACCTGAGCGGTCTGAGACATGTACACGTTGCGGATCAGTCTCCTGTGCCTCCAATCCATTCCTTTTTTCTGTAATACACGCATTCCTCACATGATGTAACCTTTACTTTTTTCGGAATAGGAACTAGCACAGATCTCGCAAAATCTTCCGCTCAGATTCCTTCCTTATAGATACTACGAATCAGTCCATTTGGAGTCTTCCTCCCACATTTTCCTAAACATTTCAGTAATTCCTCAGGAATATCCCATATCTATAGCACTGAATTTCTAAACTAGGTACCATGTTTAAAAAAATATCGGTCGATAAAATCGATATTTTCATACGATAATTGTATTAAAATAAGTTTTCATGTTCCGCTTACAAATGAAGTTCCTTTTCATATGAAAGCCTGTAAATAAAACGGTAAGCAACCTACCTAGAGGGCTACCATATCTTTAATGTTTTGCTCTGGGTCCTGATCCGAAATAGAATGGGACACACTTACGGCTATAGGGTTGAAGGTTGCCGTCGGCGAGCGGGTCCTCGTCGGCGGCTCTCCTTTGTCATCCTGGCTATGGATCTAAGCACTCCCAGCTTTGAAATACTTTTGATTTTGAATACCAGAACTTATTGTTTGAATAGCATACGAAAGAAGGAAATTCACTGAAATTCATTCTTCAGATGTCTTCGGTGAAGTAATCCTCAGCCAAATCGACTTTTTTTTGGCGTCTATATTTTGTTGCAATTGGAAAATACGTTAATTTGGTATGGTGTTATTAAACCATCTGGGTCATGGATCCATCAAGTCCACAACTTACATCTGGGTTCTTAAGGTTCGGGCTTGAGAGAAATGAGCCCTGCATCTTTAAATTCTAGATATAAAGTCAAGAATCATTGATGTAATGTCCAAACGCACGGAATACTTGAACCGTTTGTGACTGTTCGAAACATTAATTTTGAATGGAGGGTAACTCGAAGGCTATGAAACAAAATCAACAGCGGATTTATGCCTGAATAGTCAAATCAAAACATATTGCAAGTATATATTACGTCTTCTGATGTCTCTCGAAGCAGATGTGGAATCATGTGGACGTGGTCGCAAGGATCAGCGAAAGTGAGCCCGGCGTGACACGGAGGATGCGGGCGCCACGCCACTCCCCGCGGCACTCCACGGGTGGCCGGCCGACGCGACGCGGCGTGGGCGGCGGAGATCCTTCCCCTCCCTCTTTCCCCCCTCATTCCATCCCCCCACTCTCCCCTTCCCTCCGTCGCGACGAGGCGCGAATCGGGGACTGCACTAAAATTCGAGGCTGCAGCCGTGGATTTTCATCATTTTACCATTCACCGTTTACGCCGTCATCTTAAGCGATCTCCTCGTCGCATGGGTCAGTAAACACATCGAATTATGTACGCGGCAATGTAAGTGAAGGCGTTCCTTGCCATTGGTGAAAATTTAAGATGAATCGAATTTGAATTTTTTAACCGAGAAAATACAAGTGGCTCCAAGGATTATCCCTCAATTTACAGAATATACTGCTCCATAAGTTGAAGGCGGACGAATGATTAGGTGTAATTAAATGTCAATTGAAGAATATCAGTGCTCATAATAAACCCTACTACTTTCATGTAATATAGAGCGCAATGAACACCACTTGAACATTCTCATAAAAATATTGCTGATTTGTTTTCATAGCATTCGAGTTTATTTCCATTCGATCAAAGCCAGCACACTAAAGCACACCTTTTTCTAAAAGATAAGGGCGAAGTGTTTCTTAGAGCGGAGAGACGAGAGTGTTGCAATGATTTTGCTCTCCAAAAAAGTTAATGCAATTTTTCTGGTAGCCCGCACACATTTTCAAGCAGAGCTTATTTTATTTTTAAGTACAAATTTATTCATCAAAACGCCCTTCAAGTACTCGTTCGACCTTACACTTTTTGTGATTTTCAATTTAACATTGGCCAAATTACGATGAAGTGAAAACAAATTGGTAATAATCATTCGTTCTTTTAGGAAGTGACTTCAGGTACACAGCCAGTTGTTTCACTACATCACCAGAGCGAGACCATAAGTCACTACTCTGATTGCCAGTCTTCAATAACCAATTTCTATCAAGTAATGGGTAACTTTCCCAGCAAGCTATTACTTCTGGAGGTGGAGACAATGCACTGTCTTCTTTATCAAGATATACGGCTGTTGGCGAAGCAGCGGGGCTTGCACATAAATACCAGTTTGACATCAGCGACGCGTGGAAAGCTAATAGGAAAAGTTTTTCTGGAGAAAGTTTTCCGTTCCCTTCTTCCAAATCCGTTCGTAAGGGCCGCGTGGTGGGAGACCCGCCTTGCGGCGACGCCGCCGACGCTCCTGCGACTCTTCGCCCCCTGCCCCTCCCCCCACGCACATGCGAAGCGCCAAGAATAAATGCTAATCCACGACGGCAATTTTCAGCGTCAATTTCTTCGAAATTTGCTTAATGTGTTCCTCTTCTATCTCATAAATCTTTTGCTCCTCGAACCTTAAAGAACATTTAACTGAAGGGAAGCAATCAATTTGCGCGAACGACCGGGAGAGTGTTTAAAAATTTTAAATCCTAGGTTGTCGTGCAAATGTGCTTTCTACTGCATAATGGATATTGGTAAATTGAATCCAATGTCAAAATGGCAATTCTTAAAAGACATCCTGTCCAACTAAAAATTTTCAGTTTTGTTTTTTCGTCAATATGCGACGTGGTGTTCCTTTCGGGTCGTACTGCTCTTGTACAAATTCGTATTCGACCCTCGAGTTTCAATATTCAAGAAAAAACATCCTGCTGAGTTCTCTTAATTATTCACACACATGCGTGTGCATCCCGATAACCTTCCTTTTTGCAGCAGAAACACATAATTATTTCAAGTAAGCGTCTATATAATTTGTCAAAATAAAATCGATTGGTGATAATAACAGTGGTTTACTGCTGACGGTAAAATTATAAACATTCATTACACTGGCAATTCATCTGTATATTTCCTCAAATAATTGTTATGGCGTTCCATTATTTTTATGATGAGTATTATTTTCGATAAATTAAAAATGGAATTAAATCACTTCCTCATTTGAAAGACACAGAGCATTCACTCTTGTGTTTGGTTCCCTACGCCGAGAACTCATTTTGTACTTTCCTTCCCTTGGCTGTCAATCAACTTCACCAGTATTTTTCTCGTTGCGAGCCATTATTGTTATTAGATTGATTACTATTATGAGAAAATCATGATCTGTTTTGTACTATGCATGTGATTTTGATCGCAGCCAATAAGCCTTCCCTTCCGTGGTTCTTCCTCGCATTCGCTTCGTCTCCCTGAGCATCCGCAATGCTCGAATCACGATCGGCACACCGCGTGACGTTTAACGTTGGAAATATGAAATTGAAAGGCGGGGCATGTTTGTTTGAGCATTGCCCCGCACTCGGAGCGTCCGATCATTTTTTCGGAGTTTGGAGGGGCGCGCACGTCCTGTTTTGGCCCCGCCGTCCTTGGAGGAGAGGATCGAGAGAGAGAGAGAGGCAGTCGATCGGTGGCCAGTGGAGATGTGACGGGCACCAACAGGGCAGCAGGAGAAACTCTGCAGACGCGCGAGGTTCGGGCGGATGGAGGGGCGAGGTGGGGAGGAGGAAGGGTGGGTGGCTGAGAGGGAAGTGCAAGGCGGCCCCAACATTCGTCTCCGTCACCACTCGAAACAGGAAAGCCTCTCTTGGACTCCCACTCGCTTGCTACCAAAACACGGATGAACTCTATGATGTTTCACTGAAAGTTTAGCAAGCGAAAATGGCTCTTACCCAGAGGGCAATAATCCGAAATACCGTTACACCGGTACGCGATCTTTTGTGTGCACCTTCGCTCCATTTTAAACGCCATTTTCTTTTGCATCACTTTTTGCGATCGCTGATGTTTCAACGCAGCGTATCTCCTCGTTTTCCCAGGAAGCCAACAAAACAACAGTCAACTTTTTGGTGACATAGGGTGTTATTTGATGAACGTTCATGGAATTATCGTTTTTCACAACGAACGTTTCCATAATGCGTAGGTACTTGTCATGCATATACATGTATGTATATGATTGCACTTCAATGCCAAGAAACTTGTCTTTCGCGATACTCAGGTACGAGAATGAGAAATATTCAAATGAGGGTTTGCTAATTTTGGTATCTTGAAACGAAACATTTTAATGAGATTAATTTGTAAAGTTATCAGAATGGAATAGAAATAAACGACTTACCTGGTATAATAATGCGTATAATGACGCAAGTGTTTTGAACTGTAAGAAAAACTTGTAAGGGAGTATCCAACTAGGTTAAAGCAATTACATATCGGTACCTCGTTAATAGTGCCCATTGCCTTGGTAAATGGTATTTCATGGAAACATGGTATCAATACCTGGATAAAAACGTAGCTATAATTCGGTAGAGATAAAAATAAATGTTTATTATTTCTTTATTCGGTTTTCGTCTATTTACTTTGATGGAAGGAAATGAAAGTATTTTACATTAAAATTAATCGATGCACCTTTTTTTCTTTTCTAATGAATATTTTAGAAAATGAAACCTGAAGTTAACGGATTGACGATCGACATTTGGTGAAATTTGTGTGGAAAAAAACGTGGTCACTTAAAGAAAATGATCATGAGATAGTACAGAGTGGGATGTACCGAGTCGTACGAGTGAGAGTCAAATGAAAAGCTTAAAACTTAAACATATTTATCGCGTTATTTCTTGAATACTAGAGGTTCTCTCACCCATACAATTTTCACAAATAGTCATTTTTTTACTTTTTTACAGCATTATAACGTATATTATTGGCGTTGCTCATTAGAAATGAACCATGAAATGCTATTGTTGACGCACTACCTGTCATAAAATATACATCTACTGCTCGTACGTTATTAAATAATTAGAGAAGCGATACGGCCTCATTCAGAGGCACATTTCAATATTCCGGAAATTATCCCGATAAAAAGACGTCGCATGTTAAGAATTGGTCTTAGACCTTTCACAAATACGCACTGACACATCATAGAAGAATGTCGAAATCCAGTAATAGTGGCAATTCGTTTTTGCTCATATTAAAATAGTCTCATTCGGTAATTACTACTAAACAATTTTAACTTTAATATTTTATTTTTTGTAGTTAATGAATGTAGCCATTGATCTTCGTGTCTGTAGTATCCTTTTACATTTAGTTTCTATTTTGCTAGGTAAGCTATTTGTTCATTGCTTAGGCCTATTCCTGTGGTGAGTACATCTTCATTTGTACAATTTGAACTAGTCAGTGATACAATTCACTTAGTCACGTAATTATCACCCAGGACCAAACCCAGACCCTCTGATCAGTAGCTCAGAGATCTATCCGTGGGAATACTATGCTCCGGAATTAAGAAATTATTTCAAAAGTAACTATTACATATTTTTCTTAACAACGCTGAAAATTTTATCCTGCAATTTTCTCTCCAGGACAGGGAATCGTAACTATCGACATTGAAAATTTGAACTCAATTCCGTTGACGCTCGGTTCGGATTGACGATCTAAATAAATTATTATTAATTTAAAAACAAACTGGAACAGGCGGGCAGCATCTCATTAGTCTTTGAACCTCAAAAATTAAAAAAAAAAAACTTCATACAAGAAGTATTTTACACCAATAGTGTAATTGTAGTACATTAAATTTTAGAATATTCTTGGAACCATTCAGACATTCCTAATCTTTAACATTTTATATTTATCTCCTTTTAACTTGCAATAAACTGGCCTAAAGTTCAACATAAAAGATTCTTATTCGTTATTTGATATCTTGAGGTCTTTTTTGATAAAACAAATGTTTTTTGAAGATAAGTTTCCAGAAATATAATTACGAATTTAAGTGACATCCCTCAGAATAAACTAAAATCTTGTCGCAGTGGAAGAAGGGCTTTAACCCCACGTAGCTCCAAGTTCTACCTTGGATTACGAAGTACATTAATTAATATGACCCACCTTATTTGATATACGAAACTATGTAAAGGGTTCACATGCGTCCACCTCCCGCCTGCCAGTTGAGGAACGCTCAGAGCGCATTTACCAAGCCAAGTGGGTGGCCCTTCCCTGTGATTTCGATTCGAAAAACATCGCCCTTGTGAGCATATTGACGGCGGCTACCTGCTCATCGCAATGTCTCTCCTATCATCACTATAGAATATATTTTTTTCCTTCTTTGGCAAAGTCTTCGTATTCTTTTGTTCTTGAATAAGAACTTCGTCCACTGAGAACATGCAATAATTATCACAGCACTGTCAGAGGCCGCAGAATAAGTCAGTGCATGACCACAGAATTCCTTAATTAAAAATATAAGTGCACGGTACAAATGATAAACGTACATTCTTATGGCCTGGCGCTGAATGAAAAAACCTTTTTTAAAGAATTGTTGATGGTTTCCGGCGTAAATTTATGGAATCGATTCATATTGGAAATGAAAAAATAGTAACTTTGTGATTTACGTGTCGTAATAAATTGTCTGTGGAATCACGAAGTTATTATTTCTTCATTGACTTTAAAGAAAAGAGGAATCCTTGCTTTCGTGTGGGATACTGTCTCACACTCGTGCCCTCTCTGCCAAAGCCACTTCGTGTCTCCTATGACAACAGCATCCTCCCTGCCTCATCTTCGTCCTCCTCCGTTTCCTTCCACGTTCCCTCTCCTCTTCCCGTCCTTCGCTCCTGCCGTCTGCACCTCTCTTCTTTCGTCCGGGTCCTGGCCCCAGCGGCCGTTTTCCTTCCGTTTACAACAGGGTGCTCTGAAGACCTCTTATTGTGCAGTATGAGCCGAGGCCAGGCCGTGATGAAAGGATTATAAAGGCCACCTAAAGCAACTTGACTCGGGGCGCAGCACGCTCCAGATGCATGTGCGAGTATTGGTTCGGTGCGAAATAAGACGGAGCAAAGTGAATCGTTGTACGTAAACTGAAGTTGAGCGCTGGGTGGAACTTAACGGGTAACGTACACGCGTTTCGAGTGAATGGACTCCCATTTTCATCAAAATGACCTTCGGTACGAGATGTCGATCGGTGTTTGCGATAGGAATGCGACAACAATGCAAGCCTTTTCACACAAAACATCCCTTAAATGGCGTCCAGCTTAGCTCTCTTTGATTCTAACCGTTGAGAAAGAGCCCGAGGTACCCTGGCATTGATGAGCTGCAAAAATAAAGTTTTCAAACCAGCGTCACATTCGAGGCTTGGATCAATTTTTGAGAGAGTGGTGGTCGCCGCGCGAGAGAAGTATCTTTAGCCGGCTCCTAGCGTCGCGCCAAGCCAAGCCAAACCACGCCGAGTTACGGATGGTCCCTTTGACGACTTGATTTCACTAACGCCACCAGCATCTCTATTTACAAATGTCCGTAGCGCGCCAAAGGGAAGGGTCGGGGACACCTTAATGGAATGACCGAAACAGTACGTCTTTTGAACAATTTTCCGGTCTTGCTGAGCGTAATTACTGAATTGCCTCTGTGGTCCTCTTGTCACCGAGGGGATTCAGGAAAGGGAATGCCTAATGCCAGAGAACGATTGTACTTCTGATGGTGGCGGTTAAACCGCTGAGATAGGTAAGGAACGGCTCCTCGTTAGTGTTGAAATTCTCCATAAAGCTCTCGCCATTCGTCTTCTGTCGAGCTTTAGTTTCTCCTTTGAGAGTTCATCATTCTTCTTCGTTACGCTAGCGTTACCTTACCGAGACTGAAGTCACGACCATTTCTCAAGACAAGGCGTTAAACTGAGTAGTGTATCCAAATATTAGAGCAGGAAGGCTGGGAATCACTCACGGAGAGAAGGTTAACTTACAGATTGATGTTCTTGCATAAATTGGAAGGTCTCCTTGGCAGTGATGTTGAAAGTGTATTATTACCCCATTGCACTACGGTGGGAGAGATCATGTCAATAAAATTGAGAGATTCAGTGTTGGACAGATAGATGTAAGATGTCACTTTTTCCATGAACGATAAGGAGCCAGAATAACCTTGTCCGACTGCGGTAGGATCATGTTCGGGTTAAAATTAGTCTGGTGTGCGTTCACCCCCTTCCACACACCCTGGCGGTGGTTTTCAGGGCACTAAAATATCTAAAATAGCTGAATTTCCACTAATGTTCATAAAACGAATGTAATTACATGGATAGTGGCAGCTTTTCTCTGAGTGTTTAGGTTTTATTAGTCCTAACCATACATATATATATATATATATGAAACCTAAATGAAAATGTGTGTTCCCAGACCGTAAAAATCAACAATTTAGGATGTTATATCGTGAATAATTCAGGTAGAGAAAGAATGACGCTTGACTTAAAGTCTGAGTCGTTGGATAATTTTAAAAGTTGAATAATAAATGATTTTCATAGAGAAGTCAATGGAAAAATACCGAGCAGCGTGCATCTCATTCGGGAAATTTTAAAAAGTATCCGATGATATCGCCTAGGTCAGAAACTACGTATCCCGATGGGTATGGCTAGAAGAGTAGTCAGTCTTCATAAAGACTGAAGCGCTTATGTATGGATTCTGAAAAGGCGGTGCAAATTAAATAGAGAAAGAAGGAAGGCGGGTATTCTTTCATCCATCATTATTGAACATGCAGTGAAAACATAATTTTGGTTTTTGCAACAGTACGTGTTAAAACAGTTTTGAACAGTACGCGTTGCTTTGTTGACGATATGGCATGTGTGGAAGGGGATCTACATGGTACACTTCTTTATTTAAAGAAGTTTTAAATATTCAAATAGCACGGAAACAAAGACAATCAACTTAAGGAGGTCTGTCAGGAGTAAAAAACCATAATGTTGGAATTGGAATACGCGGTCTGTACATGAAGTAATCAGGCTGGCAACGTAGCGTTCGTTCATATTTTCAAAGAGCACCCCGATCATCTGCTTCTTCTTTCCCCCTATTTCTCCAGATTCTCCCCCCCCCCCGCTGGTACTCACCTCTTAGAGTCTTAATGTATTTTATCTGTGCCCTGTGAGATATTCTGTAGGTTCACTCTTGACGGTTCTGGGGACCACCCTTCGCCGTACTCCTGCTTTGAAGTATCCTGGGCCGATGTCAGTGTACCGGTCTCATTCCTTTCTCAACTTCGCTGTGGAAGTTTCTGGGTCCGACTCCGCGAGAAACCAAATATTTTTGTCCCTCCCTTTGTCTCAGCCGGAGCCATTTTTCTCTCCGTGATGCTCGGGCGAAAGGGAACCGCTTGCGGGGATGCGGCGGTCATTTCCATTCACTCCGCGCCGTCTCTCAATCCCTCTCCTCTCTTTTCTTTCCTTTCGCATCATCCCCATCCTCCCTATCTTTTACCCTTCTTCCTCAGTTTCCTGCTTGGCGCGTCCCATTCGCCAAGATCTTTCACTTTCGCATTGGATAGCATTCACTCGCACTCGCCATAAATGTAATTTTTTCAGGGAAGTTTCCTCTTCGGTGATTGATTTACACTCGTTTTGCATTCTTTATGCCTTAAATGTTTGTGTAATATCACTAACGGTATTCTGCTGTGAAATGTATGTACTTAAAAGGCCAAAAAATCGCTCAGTTGTAGAAACTTTCGAGAAAAAAACTCGGTCGTGAGCTCAAAACCCAGTTATTTCAGCGAGTAGAGAGAGTTGTCTGAAGCGCTGGCTTCCCAATGTTAATGAATTAATGTGCGCGTATCCAATTTGATTTAACGTGCATTTCATTTTGCTGTTTTTGTGCGAGGAACAGTTGGAGGGGAGAGAAGGAAAGAGGAAGAACTGAGTAAGGAATTTATCGAGGGCTTGAGAAAATTTTGATACTACGTACGTGTATCGCCGCACGACGACGTGCATGTAATAGTCTTCGTGGGCGTATGAACACTGGTTCGTTCTTTTAGTAAGATCATCGCATGAAAATTAGTTTATCTTCATGAGCGTAATTCAGAAGTCATTCCCCCTGTCGTCAAGTAGGAAACTTAGGGTTCCTGTCGACGCACATTGCTAATGGCCGCGAGATACGTACTCGGTGCAAAAGGTCGGATAGCGGAACGGAAATGTATGATATTCTGAAATGGGAGAGTTTATAAAATAAAAGGAAAATTAGATGGCTGGGTATGATGTACAGAATAGTTAGAAATTGCGAAGCGTGGAAAGATTTACGGAATGAAATAGAAAAACCAAGTTTTAAGAGGATAAACGACCAAATTTTAAAAATAAAAAGAACACGGAAAACAAAAGAGATAAAAAGTCGTTCTTAAACAGTGTTATTTAACTTTTAGCAGTAAAAGTATTATTGAATGGAACCAATTGCTTGGAGGGTTGTTTGAGTCTTTTCCATCAAATTTCAGGAGTTCTAAGAATAGGTGTAAAGCACCCTCGGGTATGGGTGATAAACTTTATTTGTCGGTGATTATTATAATATTTATTTATTAAAAATTATATTCTCTACGTGATGTGCATGATGTGAGAAGTTGTATTATAAAAGTGTGCGGTGTGATCACGGTGCGTAATTTTAGACGGGGTGTGATGTAGAAAATAATAATAAGGCTTTATGGCGATATAACTTTTTTATTAAATGGAGGTTTAATTGTTTGCCTTATCGTTACTCTGAGCATGCGCAGTTGAAAGACGGTTTAGTCTAATGTCTTGTGTCGGATTAGGTTAGGAGAGGCAAATAAATGTGTCGTTCTTCATTCTATGTCAATCTAAAGCCTACCTACCTTAAAATGCGCGTACGAATTGGAACCAGGACCAGGACGGAAACAATGAGATCAACCCTATGATGTTTTCGGATGAATAATGGTGCAGCTACATCTGCACCATTCCCCGCGAGCCGCCTCAAGGTCGTATAGTGGAGGGCTGCAGGGCACCAACCTGCCATGAACTATGAACTATATATATTTGCACACACACAAACACACACACACTCGTATATATGTGTATACGTGTGCACACACAGAAACGTGTATGTGCGTGTGTTGGGGGGGGCGGTAGTCCAGGGGTAGAGTGTTGGACTACTGACCCGGGATCGATTCCCAAGCAAGCCTATCTGGGCACATGCAGCTCCACCCGAGCTGTGTGATTTTTCGGGAAAGGAACTGACCCCCCCTACCCTGCTGATGTGTGAATTTCACACGCCGTCGGGTTTAGCACTGGGTGAACTCTACCATCACCTACCAACTTTCGGGTTGATTACTGTCTTTTATATATACCTGTAAATATACATATATACAAATGTACTCTTCCGATCATACGTGCTCATTGTGAAATAATGTTTTATCAGGTGAGCCTTTTCTATTTTGCTTTATGAATGAAAATGTAGACGTGGTAATATTTTAACCATATGCTTTAATTGACAATTGCATGTAGTAATTCAATGAGCCATTCACCAACTTCACATGTTTCTCGCTCCGCTTCCACCCATCCAATAATCTTATTATATTTGTATATGAATCGCTCACTTAACATTCTTCCCTCTGTCACAGTCTTGACCATTCCATTGCTTCCCAATATGCCCTGCATTCATTTTGCCTGCCTCCTTTGAACTTCGTCCAACAATCTCCTCTCCAACCCTACCACACCGAGGACTTTTTCATTTTTTTCTTTCAGTCCACTTTTTCCAGTTTTCTACACACCCACATCTCAAAACTATCTCCTCTTTATCTCGCCTCAGCTGCTAAGATTCCGACCCCGCGCTCCATTTAAAATTTATCACCGATCTTTTCTTTACTTCTTTACTTTATATCTCTGTCTTGAAACCCTATCCTCTTGGTAAAAGCTTCTTTAACAAACGTTTTTCTTCTGTTAAGACTCCTAGGCTAAAGCTTCTGTAATGCCTTTACTTCTATTCCCATTTCCGTCTATGAAAACTCCTAATGTGAATAGCTCTAATTGATTTAATATATGCCCTCCAATTTTGATATTTAACTTGGATTTCCATTTCTTCGCAATTCATTAGCTTCGTTTTCTGTTCATTTGACTCTCATTTGGCACCAATTACGCCGTAAAAAAAACCCTTTGCCCAATGCCTATATAAAGCTTGATGATTCAAAAATCTAGGTAATTTGATCGGTTTCCCACCAGAGTGATATTTTCAAATAGAAAAATATTTCATTGTTATTCGGAACAGATTTTGAGCTTCTGATGACATCTGAGAATAGGAAAAGATAATCACGCAACTGAGATTAATAGAGTATTCATTTAAGTTATCGTTTTATGGAGCAACGGAATGATGATCAGCAGAGGATTATTCATCCTGGAATCGTGAATGATGGATGAAGCAGGAGTTAATGGAGAGTAGTTTCAAGAACCCCTTTGTTGAAAATTCAAAAAAATTAAATTTGGGGAGAGGCGAAACAAGAAGTAAAAGATGTAATGAGAGTATAAGGGCAGTAAAAAGAGTAGAAAAATAGCCTTTGACAGTGTAACTCTGAGAGAAAAAAGAAATTATGGAATTAAGACAACATCAGCGGAAGGAGGAAGGAGAAAGATGAAGCTGTAGAATCATATGAGTGCAAGCGATGGCTTTATGTGCGATTTGGTCGATGATGATACTTGAGGTTTGAGAATGAGTGAAGAGATTAGATGGGAATGTAGCCCGGTCAGGTTTCAGCAAAGCAGTCTTCCGCAAGTGTTAAATAGGGGCGTCGAGGGAAAAATTAAGGAAACATTTGCATTAATTCCATTTCAAAGGAATGCGTGGCCGTTGTGGACGTAGAACATCTTGTCGCGCCCAACGGATGCCGTCCCCCCTCATTTCGCAAGCCACGTCCACCGGGGGGAGGGTGCTCCCCGCTCCAACTGTTCCCCTCAATCACCACCCCTTCCCTTCCCCAGACGCACGCCCTCCCCATCTCGTCGTCGACGCAGCCTCGCCGATGGATGAGCCACGCTCGGGAACACGAGGGCGCTCTATATATTTTTAAGGGAAACCGTCTGAGGGGGGAATGGCTCTGGCGGCGTTTGGCGACATCCTCTGCCCACTTACCGAGTTCTTTCTCAGTCGTGAGAAATCCAAACAGCTTTCCGAGTTGAAGGGATGTGTTCTCATTTAAGTAACGGGCATGGGACAGCGGTGGCATCATCTTCTCTTTAGTCCCAAGGTTTGATATTAATCACCATCTGTCCAATTCTGCGGCGAATTCCCCCTCCCTCCTCTCTCTCTCTTTCTCTCTCTCTCCTTTTCTCTCTCCTCATTTCTCCAGGGATTATTTCTCTGCTGACTATAGTCATGGGTATTGCCGGTGATATTAATAGTTGTTTTGTATCTATTTAACATTCCTTAATTGCTTTCTCATTTTAACCCCGAACTTTCGTCTGTCAATGCTGGTTGACAAATAATCAGTTTCCAGGACAAAACATTTGTCGTGGCCAATTTCCGATAATTTATGATATCTTTTATCGTGAGAATTAATTACCATCGATTTTTTAATTACACTATCAAATTAATGAAGTGGCATTAAGATAAAGTTTGTCCGGCTCACCATTCGTCATTTGTTGATTGGTAAAAAAGCTTATATAGAAGAATGAATTATGAAGAATTGAATTATGAAAGAAATGAAGAAGAAATGAATTATGGCATACGGAAAGTCCATCATTTTGTTCGAATAGCCTAAAGCTTGCTTTCTCTTATTCATCTTCAATTCATTTCAATCGTTATTTTCAGCATAAATTAAAAATATTCCAAATTTAGTGCATATTTTTCAATTTTTATGGATATTTAGAAATTTCATCACGCTAAATCCATGTGTCCATTCAAAACCTTCTCGAACTGAAGCTGAATCAATCATGGAATATATGGTAAGGTATTAAGACAACAAGCAGAGACATAGGAAAAGAATATGAAGTAAATGAGGACAGCTTAGTTCAGGCTTACTGTACGGCGAGATTGAAAGGGCATTAAGGGAAATGATATCAAATAAGGCCGTGGGAGTAGAGAACATTTCCGCAGAAATACTTAATGTTTTAGGAAAGGGTAGGGGAGGAATTTAGAAGACTAATTCGTTAGCATAGCATTAATGGGAGGAATTTATTCGGAAAACTTCGTCAGATTAGTATTACTTCCGATCCCCAAAAATGGAATGGCAGCCATATGCAAGGCCAACGAAACGAAGAGTTGATTTTGTACTCATGTATGGTGCCACTTAAGAAAGTCAGTGACAGGATGGAGACGAGGAGACATTATTACTAAGGAGATGATCAGTTAAAGTTCTGATTTTGGAGATGCGTACCCGTTGCCATAGCAGAAAGGAGGTCACCAATAGAGAGGAACATATAATGCACTCAGGGCGTGTATGTTGGTTTCATAGATTTCGGGAAGGCATTTGATAAGAGTGTATTGGGTGAAATTAATAAATACATTGCGGCAAAACAGGAGTAGTGTGTAACAAACTCCCCGCAAACTGTACATGTTGGACTGCTAAGGTGGATGGATCGTGATAGGGGTGGGATTAGGAAAAGGTGTGAGACAGGAGTGTCCATTATCAGCGATGGTTTTCATTGTATAGTTGAGGAAATTGTTGGAGGGTCATGGGAAGAACTGTTGATGGATATGAAAGTCGGTGAACAATTCATAAAATGTGTTAGGTTTGCTGATGAACAAACTTTAGTATCCTTTACACTTTCAGGCTTAACTTCGTGGAATTATTTGATTTCCATATTAAGTGAGTTTATGTACGAAAAGTACCTGAGGATGCCGCAAGCGTTACTGTGAAACGCGTTGTACGTTATCCACCTAAGGAGTTGCATTCAATGCTAAGTGTATTGTAAGGTCAGTGCAATATGTATCCTTTGGAAGTGAATGTTAACAAAAAAATATTTTCCGGTTTTCAGAAAGAGAAAGGCTAAGTTAGACTGTGGGTTCATAAACTGGAGGAGCTGAACTTGGAAGGACGCGTGAAAACTTGTATATAAGGAGCGTGAGTTTCATGTCGAAGAAACATGGTCTTCGATTGAAGAAGTTAAGCGTAGATTGGAGGCTTTGAAGTGAGGAGACAGATGGGAAAGGTGATTTGGGGGGGGGGGGGGGGGGGGGAAGAGGGGATTTTTGGGGATTTCCAAATGAAGCAGTATGGATTACAAATGTATTGGGCGCATACCTGGACAATAATGGGGTATTGAAGATTTTGATAGAGGAGAGATCATTAGGTAAATGAGGAAACGGTAGGACTAAGAGAGAGACATGTTGGACGGAATGAAGGGAGGAGGGAAGTATACAGGATTAAAGAAGGGTTTATTTTAGTGAAGCATCCTAAGTGGTAAACAGGGTATAACTGCAGCTTTGTATAGTCTATGGCCATCTGAAACCTACCTTAAAGGGTAGAATAGTAATAATAATAAACCCTCGAGGCCATCATACTCATACTACTCATAGAAGCGTAAAAATAAACACTCACACGGCCGTTGCACTTTATCTGGTGTTATATATACATAAATATAACATGGTTATATATATATACATATATATATATTTATAAATAACAAAAACACAGGAACACAAAAAAGGAAATAATAACTCACACGTTTCTTAATTTTCGGTGGTCAAGCCACCTTTCTCAAGGGAGAGAAGGAAGTAACTAACATTTCCATTATATTCCATTATTTCCATTCTGGGTTATGATTCGGAGCACTTTGGCGCTTTATAAGATCGCAGATTTCAGTGTAAAAGTATCGTTCCTCGATAGCTCAGGTGGTTTAGAGCATCCGCCCGGCAAGTGGAGAGATCCGGTGTTCAAGTCCCGGTCGAGGAAAATATTTTTACATTCGTGATCTGCTCACATCCGCCATCCCCACCTCTCTTGTGTTCGTCCTTTATATGTGTTCCTTTACCATTTTCCTTATCTCTATTTTTCTCTATCTCTCTTTTCCTTATCTCTATTTCAATGTGAATATATATATATATATAAATAGAGAGAGAGAGAGGAAGGAAATTTTAGATACTTCCTTATATATATATTCCTTTCGTGGCCACTTATTTTCGTTAGTCGTAACTACTCTCTCTTCATTGAGTGTTCTCCAGGAGACAGTATTTACTGCGCACATGTCCAGCACATGGATCGTGACGCTGAGTTTAACGGCTTGCGATTTTGAAATACACGTTCCGGGCAGGCGGAATTCGCCCCCCGCTCCCACGACGTGCGTACGGACACCCTTAAATAAATCAAACGCCACACCCTCGTCCTCTACCCCGCCCTCGCACGCGGAATAAGTCGGGTTTTTTACCGGAGGCGAGAACAAAAGGGGGAGGAAATATCGGGGGTAGCGTGTGGGTCGCTGGGGATGTTTGGAGGACGTCTGTGGGGCTGGACGGAGTAGGCGGCGGGAGGGTGAGAGTTCGGGAGGTTAACGCGCGTTATTGGAGAGTATCAGCCGCATAGCCGCACACCACTGCCCCCGTTCCCGATACCCCTCGCCCCCGGACCACTCGACGACCACCTCGGCCAATTACCCGCGAAAATAAACCTCTTTCCGCCCCCCCTCCCCCGAGGCTCCACCCGGCCTCCTCTCCCCCCCTCCCCTCGCGAAACTTCAACATCACGGAGTTGGCGCTCTCCAAAACATCCCTCTCCTCGACCCCTCACACGCACGCACACATGGATAAGGGAGGGGGGACGCTTGGTGATGATGCTCTCTTGGTGTGTGTGTGTGCGGTGCTGGAGGGGATGAATGGCGGTGCGGGACCTGTGGGCCGACACGGGGTGAGAGAGATCCAGACGTGAGACACCAGATAAGCAGTCCCACGCACAAACCAGGGAACGGGGATGCGGAAAACTTCCGAGAAATTTCCCACAAAACTCTCTCTCTCTCTCTCTCTCCACGAAAGTTGTCCCTTTACCGCCGTCCCTACTCCCCCTCGTCCCTCAACACCCTTCGCCCGTCCCCTGCCTTCCCTCGCTTGTAACCCTCTCTCTTCCCCGGACACGACAAACGTGATGACTGCACGAGAAATCTCGTCATTAGAGGATTGCCTTTTCACGAATTTTGGCTTGAATCCCTTCGCTTGCATTGAATTAAAATAAATAAATATTTAAATATCAAGAGTAGTTGAATTTTGACTCGCGTCTCTAAATATTTTTCGTGTGAATGCCATCAATCATGAGAGGCGAAACTTTCAAATGTGAGTCATACTTGACAGATTATCATCAAGACATTAGCTAAGCTCATCGTATCTCTCTTCCTCAATTTATACGGTAAATTTTTTTTCGGGGGAACTTTTGGAATTTTAATGGGAGATATTAGTTTTTATAATGTTGTTCCTTCTGTTGTTGCCTTATTACTAAGTTGGAATACTGGGATTTCCAACTTTTCGTCAGCCATTTTCTAATGCGTTAGGTTTTCCAGCAATCTTTAGAAATCGCAAGTTTAAAATAATAATCAGAACATGCAAAAACCATTTTTTAAATCTCCACTTATAACAGTCATTATGGCATAACTAAGACTTAGAAGAGGGATGATTATTTTGTTTAAGAGCCCACTGTATTGGCATCACTGAAATGGAATGTGTAGACTCAATTAAATACCTACTCTTTACCCTCACTCACGATCTCTCCTCGGTGAAACATAAACTGGGAATATTTGGACAAGATAACAGAAAATTAGGATTTATTAGAAGAGTATTTGGTAAATGAGACGAAAACGTCAAAGAAAAATGTTATCTGTCGTTGGTTAGGCCTCATTTAGAATATGCTGCAAGTGTACGGTATCCTCTGGAAGTTGGATTAATTCCGAATTGGATCGCGTGCAGCTTAGAGGAGCTAGATTTGTAAAACGTTGTTGTGATAAAAAACTTAGTGGCATATCCAAAATATGAGAGCAGCTATGCTGGGAATCACTCACGGAGCAAAAGTTAAATTTTGTGCCCTGGCAATCACTCACAGAACGAAGGTTAAGTTACATATTGAAACTCTTGCACCAATTGGAAGGTCTATTTAGCAGTGATGTTGAAAATGTATTATTATCCCATCTTACTACGGTAGGAGAGATCATACTAATAACAATAGAGAGATTAAGCGTAGATAGATTTAAGTTGTCATATTTTCCATGAACGATAAGGGGACAAAATAACATTTCCCGACCGCAGTAGGGGTAAAATTATTTGTGTCTGCTGTGTAAGTATCCCCTGCCACACACCCTAGCAGTGGCTTGCAGGATACTAAAATATCTAAATTGAAATATCTGAAAAGAACATCGGAAATACCGGAAAGAACATTTTGGAAAGGCACATAAATCAAATAGCTAAAATGTCCTAAATGAAAGAGTTAAATAGGGTTTACTCATTTTCGCCGTACAGCTATAATGACTATGGAGATGATAGCTGGTGTACGGAAAATGGATAGGTGAGCATTTGCGATTGACGGCCGACATACTTTCAGACGTAAAAGATAGGAGGAGAGACGATGGGAATGGACTGAACAAAGAAGATGATGAAAAAATATATCAAATTAAGAATATAAACAAAAATACTTCTACCGGAATCAGCCTACCTGGGAGTCGTGGAGAAGTCGCTGGCAAAAGTGTATCGGCGGTCAAGGGATATGCTTTGAAGAGTTTTGAGGCATTTCAACAACATCTGAAACAAACCTATTTTTCCGAAAGCTTTCCCAAAACGTTTTATGTAAACCATGCAAAGCTACGTAAAAATATCGGCATGCTTGTTTCGGAATGGTGTAGCTAGTATCTTATTAAGGCGAAACCGGTCACATTCATTAAAATAAATGGTGTGGAAAATACAATGCCCGTCACTAACCGCAGATATATTGCGAAGTGCAGCTATTTGAAGAGGTTCTCGTTCCATCTGCGGAACATAAACTTTAATGTTTGTCTAATTATTGCAAATTTTTATTTATTAATATTTATTTTTTTTTAATTCTTATGCGCCTACCTTTCTCCTCACTTTAATTTTCAGCAAATAGAGAGTTCAAATCTTAACATCCGACCCTCTGTGAATTTGGTGTATTAACGCAACTGAAAACAGGAAGAATCTTACGTACACTTTATATAATCATTGCAATAGTATATCATTTGATTGTTCGAAATGCAATTGAAATTATTTCTTTGGGAAAGCAAGAACACGAATCAATTGAAGAATTTTCGTCACGAGGAGGCATTTCACAAAACCGCTGCTTTTTATGCGAATTCAAGAGCATTCTGGAAATGTTCTCTTTGTATCCTCCGAATATGATTATTTATGTATTGTACTCAGCATTCATATTCACAAAATTCTGAGTAAAATTCAAGAACGCCATGGAATTGGCAAGAGCGCATACTGTAGGGAACTTAAGTGCCCTTTCAGAATAATATGGCTGCTATATACATCAAAATGAATTTTCAAAAGTATCTTCGATTCTTTTTCACTACAAAAGAAATCACCAGTTACGTTATGACTCAATATTACTTCTATAGTTAATTCTTATTTGCTAATGTAGTCCATTGACTAAGGCCATTAATTAATACGCGGGATAATTTTTGACGGAAAATCGTAATACTTATTGATTGGTTGAAATTTGAAATAGGTGTGCGACTTTTAGTTGTCAAGAAGGCGGGTTGCATTGCTTGCGTTTGTTTCAGTATAGGAGTCTGGACGAATGATATTTATGTGCTTGGATGAGTGACGTAAACAAGCTGAAAATGGGAGAAAATTCTGTAATCATTTCGCACTGAAGGATTCCACATACTTTCCCTCCGTGTAAGTAACAGTCTATGAACGACGAGCATCATCCCTCTCTTTTTAAATCCCTGCATCATGTGCCCAGCTTAGCAAGAGCACCCACTTTCGATATTAAACCTCCATTGACGGGCGGATATTTTTCATGCCGACGGGCAGACGTTTTCCCTTCTTAAGAATTCCGCCTTTGTAGTCTGCCTCCTCCTAACGTGCATCCCCTCGCCTCCGGACGAGTTCCAGATTCAACCCGTCCAGATATCTGCTGCCTCCCTCCCTCTCTCTTCCCCCAAACGCCTCCTCCATTCGTGGGGCCTTCCGTCTCCCTCATAGGTCTCCCTAGAGCTCGCGGAGGTCGTAATGGAAGGAAGTGCAAGCGGGGAGGACGGGAGGGGTAGGCCGCATCCACCGGCCATGCATTCAATCATCCTCTTTTGCCGGGTGTAACGCGAACCAGCGTGCGTAGGATGGAAGCGGTGGCGCCGCCGGTGAGAAGTTCTCAAGAAGAATGTATGGAGACCTTAGAATTGGAGGTTTCCCCCCAAACTATTCCGTTACATTTCTTCCTTCGATAAAAGAGTCCCCAACTACGTTAATTACCACCATGTCCACACCGTAAAACCTGCTTTCAGATTATTGGAACACATCGTATAAATGGAAATAGACTTAATTTGAAAATGGATTAAATATTTGGATATTATAATATTTAAGTCAAAAACTGATAAGATAGAAGTTTGAATTTAGCTACCATTTATCCTTTAATGATCTACTCTTTAGCAGTGAGATTAAAAATGAATTATTATCCCCATTGTACTACGGTAGGAGATATCCTGTCAATATAATTAGAGAGATTAAGTGTAGAATCGATAGATTTAACTTGTCATTTTGTCCACGAACGATAATGGGATCGGAATAACATTGTCCGACCGCGGTAGAGTCATCTTCGGGTCAAAATTATTCTGGTTTGTATTCATCCCCTTGCCACACACCCTGCCGGTGGCTTGCAGAATACTAAAATATCTAAAAAGAACAACGTTTTGGAAAGTTACATAAATCAAATAGCTTAACTGTCGTAAATTAAAGAGTTAAATAGGGTTTACTCATTTTCGTTCGCAGTTTTTCAAGGCGATGAATAGATTAGTTCCACATTTTTCGGGCTGCGTCCGCGTATATCGTTTAAATTCACAACAGTTTCGCCAGCTATCCTGGTGGCGTCCTCAGGTCAAGGATGGAAAGAAGCTCGTTGTCCCGTCTTACATAGGGAGAATCCGGCGCCAATACCGGGAAATGTCTTCGGCCAATCAGGGAACGTCCTCATATTTGCGCGGAATAATTCTTTTCCACGCACTGTGGAGTGGATATCCATCCTCTCTGTAAAACTTTAACAAAGAAGTCTTTCCATCCTTGACCTGAGGACGCCAGCAGGATAGCTGGCGAAACTGTTGTGAATTTAAACGATATACGCGGATGCAGCCCGAAAAATGTGGAAATCAGGGTTTACTCATTTTCGCCATGCGCCTACAATGAATGTAGAGAAAAGGGAAATAAAAGATAAAGATGGCAACTGGTGCACGGAAAATGGACAGTTGAGCATCTGCAATTGACGACCGACATACTTTCATACAAACCTTCGGAAAATATAGGAGAAGAGGCGATGGGAATTGACTAGTTGAAGAAGAGGGAAGAAAATCAAATTAAGCACGCAAACAAAAAATACTTCACTTTCGTCAAAGCAAAAAATGAACTTTGCGAATAAAAATGTAGAGGAAACACTTAAAAAGTTGTGAAAGTAAATTGCACCCTTAGGCACTGCGTTCACCGGCAAAGCAAGAGTTAAGAAAACAAGAGTAAACAAAGTAAGTATTCCAGACGAAAGAATAAAGTCTCTCGTAAGAGAAGAAGATTCTAGCGGGAATGGTGGATACTAGGCTAAAATTCCGGATCTGTCCTTGAAATCAAAGCTGAAGTTTAATATTCTGCTGTCGTACATCACTAGCAATATCAGAAGAAGAGAAAAGAAGATTTGGTAGCGTCGTGAATATTAGTGTGACAAAGATAACAATATGCTTAGACCGAGTGAAAAATAAAATGTTCCATCAAATGTGTTGGAAAATAGGCGTTTATTGGAGGAACATGAGAGGAAGTGGAAAATTTTTGTTAAGTTTCAGAGACGAAATAGTTTTTTGAAGGCCTTAGTGGAAAACCCATAAATGGGAAGAGGTTGAGGGGACTTAAGAATGAAACACGAAGAGGGAGTGACGGAAATCCTTCAGGCATGGAAAGATCCATGGCTGAAGAAGAGATGGGCAGGTTAAAAGGACGACTGACGTACACTACTCCGAGGATTGATAATCCAAGGTGCTGGCTGAGACTAATTAAGGCGGTTCATATAAGTTTCTGCACGGGTCGGAATTAAACCCTCCCCCACTCTCGCCCGCCCCACGGAGACCCCTTTGTGCCCGGCCACCTCTGCTCTTGACCCCTTCGCGCGACGACCTTTTTTGGCCCTCACAGCCGTGCTTGGCCGTCTTCCCTCCGATGGATCGAGGCGAGGACTCCCGGAGCACACGCCCCTGCGGAGACTGGGCTCCGGGAGCGCCCCTTGTTCTCCCTCGCCCCGCCACGCCCTCTCCACGCCGAGAGGAGGACGAGCAAAACACCAAGCGACCGAAGCGGAGGACTGAGAAGGATCCTCCTCATCCCTTTCTCCCCCCCCCCACATCGCGTCACCCTCCAACTATTCCACCCTCGCAAACAAAACCCCTTCCCGTCCGCCCCGCACGCACACCATGACGCACGCACGCCATCTAACCGCCCCAACGAGTACACGCAGCGAAGGCGCGTTCCGCTGTTCGCAGGCCTCCCTTCCCATTCCTTACTTGGGACCGTCCCTCTTCTTGCCCTCCTCTCTCTCTTGAACCCTGCCGTGTTGTCCCTTCCGAGGAGGGAGGGCAAAAAGAGGAGAGTGGAGGACATACGGGGAGTGGAGAGGTGGGAGACAATCGGTCGGGTCGGAGGAGGGCGCTTCAATTTATTTCCTTCCGCGGGAGGGGTTGGGGAGGGGGCCGAAGAAGAAGGTCTAGGACAAGGGAAGAGATGCAGGGGAGAGGGAGGCTTGACCCTCCCATCTTGCATCCGCCAGTTGAAACGCAAATGTAGACAGGACGACAGGATATCAAGTGTGTTCCGTGAATTAAGTCCTTACTATTATCCTATGTTTTCGTCACCCGATAGAGGTGACGAAAATATAGGATAATAGTAAGATCTAGAGAAATTAGATGGGATTGCGTATCTAATGAGGACATATTAGAACACGTGGAACAGACGACATAAATCTCGGTGGTGGTTTAGTGGTGGGTAGCGAGGGCAAAGGGCAGGAACTTGAAGAGCTTGTCAGAGGAAGAGGTATTTGGTGCAGAGTGGCGTCGCGTAGCCTTAAGGACCTTTCGGAATCTATCTGAAATAAATCAATTTTCCCGATACTTTTTATCCAATCCATGTATATGAATTACACGATTGATTAGATACACCGACAACGCCGTCGATATGGTCACAAACTAATTTCAGAATCTTGAAACAGGTCAACTGCACTATAATATTCATCGAAAATAACTCCAATTCTATTTAAGGGTGAGTGTATTTATTATACAATGATTCTAAATTTTTATATTAATTACGAATTCAATCTTCATTTCGGGTAAATAAAGTTGTGCCGTTAACCAAAGAAAGTGGCAATAGACGATGATACGATATGGTTTGAGGCAATGAGAGAATAATTGTGTTAGCATGATATTTTTCTGTAAATACGAGTAATATTATATCGTAACATTTTCTGGCAACGGAACACAGTAGAACAGAAAATAATAATAAAATAGGCCTAAAATTTTACAGTTCAATAACCATGCTGCGTCTTTATCATTATGTAGGCTACTCATTCATGATTTTTGAACCTTTCTTGCAATCTCTTAACAAGATTGGATTTAATAGATTGTCCTTTAATGGGTTATCCATCACAATTTCATCTGTGGTTTTTAAAAGTCAATCACTGCATTCTCTTTCCTCTTTGCTAATGAACATTCGATACTGAAGATATCAAGGGCCAACAAAAAGTTCGCGTTTTTCTGTGTTTGTACCTCGAGAATGTCTTTAAACTAAAACAATGAGTAAAAATATTTCAATCTAAAATTAACAGTGGATGAATGTGATAAAAGAAATAGGAGTTAACATGTAATCAATACCCAGTCCCGAGAGTTGATTGATATACATATGTCATTGTAACCGAGAGAAGAAAACTGGACGAAGGAAAAGCGCTCTCATTCTTATGGAGAGGTACGTACAATCAGCTCCTTACGGCGTTTGATTGGATTGTCTTGAACGCATTTAAGGGAAAACCCATCACATTAGCTCCCTACAGACGTGAGTCATTTTCATTTATCCAGTATAAAATTAAATTCCATCGTTTTCTTAATGAATAACAATTTTTTCCAACCGTTCTCTACGCATGCTACTAGCTAAATTTATAGTTTGATCACTCACCTATTCCGTATTAAGGAAACCACCTCATTTGTCGACTTTAAGTTCTGGTAAGTGCAGCCAGCGATGTCAGGAGTCGAGCGTTTGTATTTCCGCAGCTGTTTCTCAACTCCCCGGCAAAGCGACAACTCTTGTTTCTTAGCAGCGATCGCATCCCGCTAGGGCATCCCGTTTCCCAATCCGCCCGTCTTCCCTTCTCCGGCGACCAGCGGTGGTGTGTGTCGTTCGACGGCGGAGGAGGGGGGTGGTGGCGGGTCGGGGGAGGTGTTTGGGGGCGCGGGGGAGTTCAGTACATCGCGCACGCAAGGCGCTCTCTCCGGGGGTGGACAGAGCGCGTGAATCGTGGACAATGGCCACCTTTCCTCCCACACCTTCCTCTCCCCACCCCCCACGTCCCGAGGTGGCCGGGCCGTGACTTGTCGCTGGCGAGCGAGGACCACCCCGGAGAGCGGGGCGCCCTCCTCCTCTTGCGGCGGCCGAGAGGGCGTGGGAGGCTGGCGGCGACCGGGATTGTCGCCCCACTCCTCGGGGCCCGGAGACAGTCATCGGTACTGCCCGTTTCCATGGGTTCGGCTGCGCCGGGATGAAGCAAGACGGCAGCGACACGTAGGGTGGAATGTTTTGGCGCCGTTTTGGGATTGGATGAGCTGTCTATAAGCACAGCGGTCGTTTTCGCTCGCAGTGGCTAAGGAGAGAAAGTTGAGAGCTGGGACGCATCGCCGGCGTCCGCGACCCGCACCTGGTGGCCTATGTTCCTATTGGCTCTGCGCGCAGATCGAAAGAATGAAATCGTAGCTGAACTTTTCTGAGCTGCCTCGGTTGCTTGCGTCGGAAGGCGGCCCGCCGCGCCGTGCGGTCATCTCCCTTGGCTTCTAGGGGTGGGACGAGACTGGTGTCGGAAAGCATAGGTATGCGTGAACTTCGTCCAGTGCCATCAAGCGCCTTCACCCTGCTCCCGTTCATCCTCCCACGGACCAATTAGCTCTCTGCCTTTCTCACTGCGACAAGGAAGTGGCTCCATTGGCCGCCCCTGGCAGTCATAGTTCGACCACTCCTCTGTCGTCTGACCCATCGCGCTGGATTCAACCTCCCACACCCCTGTGTGCCGAGACGGGTGGGACGCTATCTTTGCCACCCCTGTTCGCACTCTCCACTTTTCACACCCGCCCACTCAGTACGTAGGCTATCTGCGTGTTTTCCCGATTAAATCTCTTGGCTACTGCGCGGTCGCTGTTGTTCTTTCTCCCCCTTAATGGCACGAGGATAGCACGCCAGGACACTGCGCCCGAGCGCCGCTGCCATGGAAACGGCGGTGTGGGTGTCATCGGGGATGGATGCAAATGCAACCTCAGCATGTGGGCGGGAAGGTAAAGGAAAGCCAATCATCGGATTATCAAAGGTTTAAAAATCTACTTTTGCAGAATACCCTGGGGTCCCACTATGTGAACGTGGCAATGGGTGTCATGAAAGCGGCTGTTATGTGTATGTCAGGAGAAAATGCGAGCATGGGAACGATAACCAGGGGACAAGTTTTTATGTTCTGGTCTTGTTTTTGCGGGCGGGGGGGCGAACGAGTTTTTCTCTCTCTCTCTCTCCAAGTTTGCCGCTAATGATCCTGAAGGCTATAAAAGACGGGATATAAATGAGAGAGCGAGGAATGGAATAGGAATTTTGGAGGGATTTGAGTAAGGTAGAAAGTGTGCACAGCTAACGAATCAGTTATTGTAATATGCAAAGAGAGGTTTAAGGATATTATGTATCGGGTTGGCCATGGCTTGAAATTGCCGAATTGAGTCAATCGAAAGCCTACCCTACCACGGTAGGCTTTCTTTGGTTTCTGATGTAGAGTGGGGTTTGGATTCTGCCTATGATATCCTAAGTAAAATTTGGCGATTGATGCTTTTCCATTGCTTTGAATCCAGTGGCGAGTTTCCATTTTTGAGGCCTTCCCATTAATGATTTTGTACAAATTGTTCATCTGTTTGTATTTATTCATAGCAATTTTTCACGGCCTGGTTGTCTCATCTATATTATTTGTCTATTACCTGAATCAGTGTATTTTAAGTTAGATCCAAGTTCCTCGGAGTATATTCGCTCTTGGAAATGATCTACCTCGTCAGAATTTTCACCATTACCTTTTAGTTATGTATTTATTACGTTATTTCTAACTTATTCGAGAAATTTAAATATGCAAGGAACGTAGCTACGGTCGTGAATCAATGTAAACAAAAAATACCGGGAACGTAAACTTTAATAATTTTCATTTATTTGTGTGATTGACGGGTCACTGACATAGGAGGGATCCTTGCAAACCCTGAGTGTGTGTGTGTGTGAATGTTATTCACGAGAGTGAAAGTTATTTCGTAACTCTCCCGAGTGATCGAGTGGTTGTACGTTTTTTTAATTATTTGTTTCGAATTTGTGTGTGTGTGTGGGGGGGGTGTTTATTTTATTTTATTATTACTATTAATTTAAATTTATGATTATTATTTATTATTATTTTATTTATTTTTATTGTTATTATTATTTTATTTATTTTTATTATTATTTTATTTATTTTTATTATTATTTTATTTATTTTTATTGTTATTTTATTTATTTTTATTGTTATTTTAATTATTATTATTATATTATTTTTATTATTTTTATTATTTATTGTTATTATTTTATTATTATTTAGTGCCATTCAAGTTTACGGTCCCGGTATTTTTTGTTTACATTTATTCGAGAAAATCACACGTTTAGTGAGATACAAATAAAATTCTCGTTACGTCCAAGTAGTCACACTTCACAGGTCCTGCTTTACCAAATGATCATAATTCTAACCTTGACCCTTCCTACGGTTTCGGGTAATTTAGTTTGAATCCATAGTATGAATATTCCATTTAGGTTTTTCTGTCTCCTATTAGCTCTCAGTTCACCAAATCACTCTTGGCAGATTAATGAGGATAGTTAGTGATTTAGTTTGAAATCAAGTTCAAACGCTGAACCTTATATTCTGAATGGTTTCGACGAGTTTTTTCTACTTTTTCATTCGTGAATTGAGGGAAGGAATGTGTTCTCTACGTACAAGACAGGCAGCATGTCATAAAGGTCAGTCAGTCATTCGCCCATAATTCTCGCTTTGTTCTATTGCCTAATCCCTCACCAATTAAACGTGTTCATTGAAATAATGTGTCTATGTCACTGTTAAACCCATGCATTTTACATACATTGCTAATACACTCTCATTAATCTCGTGTATTTTGTTGTCAAATGCCGCCCACTAGACCGTATGGGACTGCCACTTAATGAAAGTAGGGCTCGTTACTATCTATGTTGCCTGCCTTCATTTATTCTTTGCTGTTTCCAATCTTCTCTCCTTCCATCCTTCGTATCCCTCTTTGTGGGGAAGGGGGGGAGGGCGTCCGTTGCCTACAGAGGTGTGCTCCATTCCCTACCTGAGACTTTAAGGGCGGAGACTATTAGTTGCATGCCCATGTGATAGCACAATCTCCCACTCTTACGTTTCAATTCTGCATGACTTGTTTTGTTCTTGTGGAGGCCTGGTAATATAAATTGTAGTGGTTCTTTTTTATTCCCTTTGTTCGTGTAGCAAATAACTAATTTATTAGGTGAATTAGCCTTTCTTTTGAATTGAGTCTTCCTCCAGCATGCATAGATATTTGCACGTTATTTGACATGTTTTTGCTAAATATTTTTCCCTTTTCCCTCTCTCTCTCATATCCTCCCTTATCACTTACTCTTCCCACCTGGTGCTTGCACCCCCTGCCACAAACCTATTTGGTGGATCGTGGGGTATTTATGTCAATGTCTTATTTTGTAAACACCCAGTACGTTAAGTCGTGCATGGAATATTCGCTCCACTAGTTGCCCCATTCCAGGCTCGTAAATAATCGAGCAACACTTCCTGTGAATTCATAACAACTGTGAACGAATAGATAGCCAATGCTCCGCCTTTCGGTTTACGTCATAAATTTTATATTTCCGCGGAGAATCCTAAACCGACCATGTATATTCAAGTTGAGGCGTCATTTTAAAGACGATGAGATGAGAAACGATGCCTCTAATATTCGCCGGATGACTCCAAGTTCCCTCAGTGCAGCTCGGCAAAGTATGATCCGTTTTCTTCCCACGTTATTGGGCTGATGGTATTGCGGCTTAAGTTTTTTACTAGTTCCGCTGACCTGACGCCCCCCGAATCCATTAGCTGTGAGATGAATTGGATTTCCTTTCCTAGAAGTGCAAAAAAGATTCAGATTGGTATTTTGCAGCCTGGTTTGGGACCCAATGGCAACAAAAAAACCACATGCACGACTTACTCTATCTGAGGAATACAAACCAATCGTGCTTACCGTTCAAAGCGCAGGAATATTTTTAGCGTTCCACTGTGCATTGAAAGGAACGAGGTGACAACGAGAGGCTAAAGGAAGCTGACCGCGGGACAAACGGATGGAACAATTCATTTCATTTTCGAGTATCTCGTGGCAACAACAAATGCAACTTTTTTTTTCAAATGTCACGGTCCATTCGAAGAATGTGCCGCGTTTATTTAAATTTCAACAGTACAACATTTTGAGGGTTCCTGCCTTAGATTATCCCTCTAAATTCTGTGTTTACATTTTACAAATTTCCTACACCAATATTTATTTAACATAGCACATTAGAATGTATTTTCATACATTTCAGTATATCCTTATTTTTATAATTGTTCAGAATTCATTACAAATTCTTACAAAAGGTACGGTCTCCGTAGTCATATTATGCCCCGCGGTATTATTTCATCGTAGTTGCATTAGTTTTTCTATCACTATTGTTTATTGTTGTCCTTGTTTCCTTTCTTCTTATTTTTCTATCTAATGAGTTAAATGGAAGAACGGACCATTAGGCCCAAATAAAAACCTCTCACTCTCTCTCTCTCTGGCTATGTGTGCCATGAAACGTACTGTTCCTATTCTCTATGATACTATATGCTTTATAACCTACTGTCCCCTCTTCTTGTGCGTATTGTCTATTTCTCCTTTGGTGGGTGAAACAGCTCCCTAAAGCCATCTCTTGGCCAAGGAGTCAGAGCACCTGGGCGCTTTAAAAACATCGCAGATCTCAATATAAATAATGTTTCCTTAATAGCGTAATCGGTAGCGCATCCGCCCGGCAAGTGGAAGGTCCGGTGTTCCTGTCCCGGTTAAAATTTGGAAATGTTTTTACATTTGCGATCTGCTCAAATCCACCTTCCCCACCTGTCCTGTGTTAACCAAAACACAGTAATCATCCCGAAGGTCTGTTTGGTACGTGATGGTAGAGTTCACCCAGTACTAAGCCCGACGGTGTGTGAAATGCACACATCAGGGTAGGGGGGCCAGTTCCTTTCCCTGTGCCGGTTATGGTTTCCCAGGCAGAGCTGGTTCCCAAAGAATCACATAGCTTGGGGGGAGCTGCAAGTGCCTAGAGTGACTTGCCCAGGAATCGAACCTGGGCCCCTCTGGAGTCCATTGCTCTACCCACTGGGCTACCGCGACCCATATATATGTATATTTTTATACTTTATTGTACATATTAGATTACTCGTGTTTTACCTAATTTATCATGCGGTTTACGTTTTAGACAATAATTTATAATTTATACGTGTGTGTGAGATAGTTTCCCATGTGTCGTTCCATAGCGAATCCTCCAAAACTCGAATTTAACGCAACAACAGTGATGAGACTTCTTGTGCAATTCAGGTTTTCAAAATGCACCTTTGTCGCACCAATAGTCACCGTTTACAAGATTGCCAATGATGGGTAACTTAGCCGGCCCTGCCGCACTCCCTTCTCGGGTATCCGGGGGAGGTAGGGCCTCGTCTCATATCCCGACGGAAGATGGCGCCCCTCGTGGCTCAACCCCCTCTCGCCTCGCCGCCGGATGGCGCGTGAATGGGTGCCCACCCGCACGGATGAGCCTCCTCGATTGAGGCGAACGCTTAAGAAAACCGTAAATCTGGGCCAAAGTCCCGCGAGGGCTCGCCTCCTGGGGATCCATGGGATGAGGCCGGGACGCGAAACGTCGACGCGGGAGATAACGTGTGGCCTTCCGTTGTTTCGCGAGAGGCGTAAATCTGCCCGTGAACGGTATACGGTACAGCACGAGGAGAGGTGGTGCCCACCGGGCCCGGGCACCCACCCATATAGTCCTCCTTGCCCTCCCAGTTGCACGGGAAACAAAAGCAGGGTGTTGTTTGCCGAGGGTGGGCGGGAGGGAGGGAGGGTGGGGGTGTCGCGGGAGGGGAAGATAAATTGCCCGTATCGCTTAAGCGGCCTCCCGCCTATAACTGGCAGCCACGATAGGAAGCCTCCCCTTTGTCTATAGTAATCCAACGTCCTCTGCTGGAGAATTTAAAGGTTTCCACCGGAGCATAACTTATCAACTTCCGCTTTGGAATTATGACTCATTGTTGGTGCTGCACGCAGCAGGATATCATAGTATACTCCCGAAGCAAAGTGATAGAGGGAGTCATTCGAAAAATTCCAGTTTCAAAATGTTGCTCGGGTTGGTTGAATGGGCTTTCCGAGGGAGTGTGTAAGGAGACGGCTTCCGTGTTCGCAGCCGCGGCAGCGTCGGAAAGTTTTCATCCAGGAATGCGAAACTTCAGACGATAAATTCTTGTCCTTAAAATAATATAAACGAAGAACTATTCCCAAGTCTAAACACTTTTCTCATGTGACTCCCTTTAAGATTAGAAGCAATGTAGTGTGGTATTGAAATCCCATAGTTAAATCTTCTTGTAGTGTATAAAAATTTTCCAATTTATATTTGAGATACTTTTTGTACCCTGCAAGCCACCGCTAAGGTGTGTGGCGGGGGATGAATACACGCCTGAATAATTTTGACCCGAATATTTTAATCTCTACTGCGGTCGGGCAATGTTATTCTGATCTCTTATCGTTTGTGGAAAAATCGACATCTTAAATCTATCCGTTCCACACTTGGTCTTTCTAATTTTATTGGCATGATCTCTCCTACCGTAGTACGATGGGGCTAATAATACATTTTCGGCATCATTGCTAAAGAGACCCCCTTAAAATCAATGCAAGAGATTTAATCTGAAATTTATTCCCAACCTAGGTCATCTAATATTTTGACATTGATTAAAGTGATATTGTTATTCTATTAATTTTAAAACGGTTTGGTTTTAACTTTATCTCCTCAACTGCCGTTTGCCTTCCTTTTTCGATCTGGTAATATTATATAGGATTTAGATTTAGTCATAGATTTGACTTCAAACGAAGTCTGATGTTATTCCCGATTGTGCTTCCTTCATCCTGTAGCTACTTACAAACTCTATTAGCAATGTGGACAGGCTCGAAAGGAACAGGAATGCAGCCTTGAGTTCAGTCATCGGACACTTGAATAGGACAATCGAAATTTCACACAATGACTAAGCTTGAGTATTCGGACACAATTGCCCGTCTCGCAAACGATGTCCGTGGGTGAGACGAGCGGGGGCGTGGCAGACCTTCCAACTCCAGTCCGCGTCATCCATTCCGTCTCCTTCGGAATAAAAGTTCAGCAATAGCACGTGACGGGGAGCGGTGCGGGAGCGGAGTGATAGCAACACTTTATTTCGTGACGTAATTTATGGATAGGCGCCTCCTAACCGTCAGGGTAGAGAGGATGAGTGTGATGGGAGAAGGCAAGCGACAATTGAAAAAAATGACGCATTGATCCGATGGGTTTGGCGGCGGGGGGAAGGTCTGGGCGGGAGGGTTTGGGGGAGGGTCTTTAGGGAGGAAGGGCGCGGGACGGGGAGGGATAGCTGGGGTGGTTCAAGTGGGGACGGGTGACTGAGGGCCGAGGCGTGCTCTGGACAGTGTACGGGGAGAAGCGAGTGCGTGGCTGTGTGAAGTGGCCGGGGGATGTAGCCGGCCGGGCATTTCCCCTGGAGAGGACAGCGGGGCGGGGATTGGAAGATGGGGCGGGAAGGAGTTTCCCGTCTCTGGAGTGGACCATATCCATTAATAGATACACACGCGTCTACATCCACGCATTGCGGTGCTGGCCGTCACGAGTTCCTATGGTCTAACGACATCAGTTCATCTTCCATCGGAGGCGTATTGTGATTTTTATCATTTGAAGTCATCTGATACTAGGTTCTTCCAAGTGGTTCAGTAAGTCGTCCGTATCTAATATTTTCCATCGCTATGGCCGAGTACTGCGCGAAATTCTGTTACTTTTTTCTTTATGTTTACTTTACTTTTATTCTTCTGTTTCTGACATCACTCGATTCTCTTAAATTAATTTAGAAGTATTTTCTACGAGCGTAATTTGTGGTTCGACTTGCTCTCTCCTTGTCACCTTTAAATTCGCGAGGCTTGAAAATTCCTCGCAGGCTGTGCCTGCCTCAGCATCTTCTTAAATTGGATCACTACCATTCTGTGTTTTCTGATCATCATCAGTATTTCAATCCTAAGGTCGTTGTATTGCATCTATGGCCCAAGAAGAACTTTAAATGGATAAAGCAAAGAATGCATATTTTGTTCGTTATCGCGCATTCTTATGGTCCACGGTCTTATGACCAAAACTCACTGGTAATATGGATTTTAATTTGTTGTAGTTTGTTAGCATGTAGTTAAACAGAGATAATGTATTTAAGAATTTCCTTTCAATCGTTAACGATCGGACTGATCGGAATGATCGTTAATAATCGGACACATTATACCTGGGTACACGGTTTTAGAAAATAGGATCCAATACCCATTTCTCCAGGCAAAATACGGTCACTCAATTTCAACAGCACTTGTAAGAAGTGAATCCTAATGTCCTTTCAGGTATCTTATAAATATTTGATTAACTAGTTACTGTTGTTAAGTTTCCTTACATCTTATGAAGTGCATTGACTTTTGACAGTGCATGTCACGTTTCTCGTTACTGGACTTCAAGTCATCGAGTGCTTCTACCGGGTTTATATATATATCGGTATACGATATATATATATATATATATATATATATATATATATATATATATATATATCTCGTATACCGGTTGACAAGACCCTTTCTCAATCAAGCTGATGTTAGCAGAGAGTGAGTGAACTCGACGAGCAAGCAGTTGCGGCGGTACGTGGCGAGCACCTTGGCCCCCAAAACCTCCACAAAAACCTACGTAGGTGCCGAATATACACGAAACATTCGTTTACAAATTATAGCTAAAGTAATAAAAGAAATTCACAACGCGACGAAACAATATTTTCCCAGTTGAAGCTAGTCGACGAAATTCAAGAACTTTTAATGTTGAGAACGAAATTTTACGTCCAAATTCCTTTCTGTCTCTGGGGCTCTATCTGCATGGTACTATGCAAGCCACCGCTAGGGTGTGTGTGGATTTTGAGAAGGTGATTGATAGAGCAAATTGAGTAGAATTGATGAGTTCATTACTGAAAATAGGAGTAGTTTGAGGAAAATGGTACAAAAGTGCATCCCTTGCAGGTTTCAAACTGCTAAATCCTGTGCGATATTTGGAGATTCGGAATGTGCAATGCTAGGCAGAGGAGTGAAACAGGGATATGCACTTTCACCAGTTCCTTTCCATATACTCGTGCATGCGGAGGTAGTGGAGAGGCATATACTTGTAAGAAAAATTATGAGGCATATAGAAATAAGATAGATATATAAGTGAAATCACGAGAAAAGAATCCAGAAAATTATTGATGAATATATGAGGAAATCAGTATGATAGGAATGGAATGAGAACGAATGTTAAATAAAAACAAACAATATGCGGTTTTAGAGAAGGATGTATGCGGTTGAGTGAAATGTCATCAGAAATGAAGTAAAAGGTAAATCTTAAGTGAGTTCTCAATGAGATTACATAAACTAGAGTAGATGGAACAGTTTGCCTATCTCGGAAGCATTTTAGACCATGAAATCTACACGTTTTCCGGTTTCCCCCCGCGTTGAGTTGTGTGACACAACTCAACGCGGGGGGAACCCGAAAAACGTACAGATTGCATCTCATCACCGCGGAAGCCTTCGCAGTAATTTTAGACCATGATTGTCAAAGTAGTAGATAGATAGAGGACTTTATTTGGGTGAAATTGAAATCTGGTAGGGACATAAGAAGAAGAATTGCGTTAGGAAAAGCAGCTCTCACCTTGGGGAGTGAATTGATGACTGGGACCATGAGTAACGATATTAACAAAAGGCTCGTTAAAACTTTGAAATGGAGCCTCGTTTTGTTCGGCGAGGAAACTTGGTCTTTTGGGCAAGAATAAAGGAGCCAATTGAAGGCTTTTGAGGTATGGGTGTGGAGAAGGATGGAAAAGGTAAAATTCGCGGGAAGGAAAACAAATTAGGAAGTGCTAGGCATGGTGGGGGAGAAGAGGGTTATTGCAAGGAAAACAAAGGAGGCAGGAAAGATGGATGCAGAGCGTTTAAATTGGCGATTGGATGTTGAAGACTGTGAAAGAGGGGAGGGTGTTGGGCAAACGAGTAAGGAGTAGGAAATGGATACAGGCATGTTGGAAGGAAGGAAGTATTCGGAATGGAAGACTTGTCTTAAATGGTAAACCATCTAATAATAATTTATCATTATCTGTGTAGATAATATGATCCATATGATCTACAAAGCGCTCGTGTTTCGAGCTCATCATAAATCCAAATAAATTGGTTTGCTATAAATTGCATCCTCATAAATACTTCAGGAAGCGTTCAATTTAATGTTGTATTGCTTTTATGCTGTTTAACATTGGTCTTTTGTTTGCTCTTCACTAATGCCATCCTTGAGTTGCAATCGGCTTACTCGGTCTTTTTACATTTTTTATGATTCTGTTTTCAATCCTCAAGGGAAACTTTTAGGGACAAGCTTGTTTTTCAGTACACAATTGCTAAATATTTTTGCTGTCCCTTTTACTTAGTCACATAACATTCGGTGCTTTTACATGAGCTAGTCTTTGGAAATAATTGGAAGAATCAACCCCAGCCATACTCTTAATAGTGGGATATGGTAATTTGCCCTCTAATTGCCCTCACCATATCCTTTGCCCACTATTAAGAGTACGGCTGGGGCTGATTCTTCCCATTTTATTAATACGGCCGTATTCACCGTTCCTTTTAATTCATAGTCTTTGGAAATTTAAATGAAACTTAAGAAAATAGGAATATCTCTACACGGCCGTAAATATGATGAACAATGTTTTTTATATGCGGAGAAAAGAAAATGAAACATTTTCTGAGAGAAAGTATTTCTTTCGCTTTGCTATGCCGTTGTAATGTCACTTATCTTGAATTTGACTGAAAATTATTCGCATTGAATCTCATACAATGAATAACTTTAAATGTCCACTTAAATGTTACTTGAATGTAATTATTGGTGTGCCGTGAAGCAGGTTTCAAGTTGCACGCCATTTGGAAAAAAATGCATAAGTGCTCTTTGGAATAACTTTGGACAAACGTGGAGAATTTCATTGATTAATATACGAGACATTCCCGAAAAGTAAGGACTGTTTGGTCATTTAAACAATATATTCCTCAGAAAGTGTTTGTTTGGCGATTTCAGTTTCCTTCAAACCCACTGTATCTTTCCACTCAATCGCCGTTCACTTCTAAGCGCTTTTCGTTACACTGGATCTCATTTAATTTCTCAGTCTATAAGTTCGCAACTGAATTTTTGTCTGGAATTGAACGAGTTGACAACGGCGGTCTCGTGTTCCTCGTCGCCTTCCGACCGTTGGCCTTTAAGCAGCTCTTCCAAGTGCAAGAAGAAGAAATAGTCACTAGGTACGAGGTCGAAACTCACTCCACTCGCATCAACCCAACGTTCTTTGATCTTTGTGTCGGTCGGTAAGCATTTTCGGTAACCTTCTCTTTCACACAATTTGAGATATTCCAGCTTTTCCGTAAAAATCGCGTAAATAGTTGTGCATCCAGCCCGAGGTCGTTTATCAGCCGTAGTACTAACCGTCGATGAGATCGTAGTCCTTGGTCCACTTGTTGAACGAGTTCATTGGTCGGGATGCTGCATTTTCCACTCTTCATCGTGCACATTAGTGCGGTCATTCAAATTGGGTGCAGTTTCCTTGTTTGCAGTGTATTGCACACAAAAGCATGCACTTCGCAGTTTAAATAAAAATATTTGGGCCCGTTCGATTAGAATCTGGCAATTTATTGTTTAATTGTTTTGTGGGTACCTTATTTCTAAACCCTAATACAATTTCGTTAGTTTTTACGTAATATGAGTTACATGCCCTTCCTTTCCGTCGTTCTCCCCGTTCCAATTTTTTCTTTTGTTAATAAATCTATCCAATATTTTCCTAATCGATTCATCGTGTAGTTATTTCCCAATTTGTTGGACGTTATGTAAATATCCAAGGATAGCTTCCAGTTCGCGTCTTTCCTTGGCACAAATTGGGCAAAAAGGACGTTGTGTATTGCAGTGTCCTCCTCCATTATGCATTCCCACGTCCCCTTCTTTTTTCCTTATTTTTTTGAGGTATGATCTGAACTCCCCGAGTCCTGTTCAAATTTGGGTAATTCCTTTGTAAGTTTTAAAGTTGATCTTCATTCTTTCCTAGGTAGGAATCGACTGGTTTTTTGCTCTATTTTAACGTTTCCCATTCCCGTTCCCGTTTCTCCAGGAAATGCGCTCTTATAACCTCCCTGTCCCTGCTCCATTTCTCAGTTGGAGACAAAGTTACATCTCCTATAATAGCTTCTTCCATCTGCCTCATCCGTGACTTGATTCTTCTTATCTCTATTGAGAGTATGTTATCGGCTGTATCCCAGTTATTATTTATTGAGCTTCATTACAGACTGTATTGTAACTTCCAGATATTGCAATTAGGCTGGATCTTTGGGCCTTCTCCAGTTCTCTCCGAATTCTGGTGTAATTTAGCCTCTCTCCCCACAACTCACAGCCGTATGCCAATATTGGGATGGCGACTCCGTTGTATATAGTTCTCAGACTATTTGTGGTGATGCCAAATCACTTTGCAGTTGGTGGGAGTAACGACTTTCGCGGACAGTATTATCTGCATTCACCGACAGGCAAACGACTGTTGAAATAAAGCATTATTTTTTAGTGCCATCGGAAAACAATCAATAGATGGTGCTGCACGCGTACCACTTTGTTTTTGGCTTATTTACCTCACGAGAGAACTGCTCCATGCCCATAAACGTTGATCGTGAGTTTCATTTCTATAAGGGGGCCGATAAGAGTTGACGTGGTTAATTTAAAACAGGTGACTAATACGTGCAGTGAGGGTGTATGCTTAATGAGTTCACTCCAACTCCGAACTCTCCTTATTTTTTACGTGAAAATAGTTGAAGAATTCGTAATATTTCTCTGGGCCTTTAGAAATTTATTATTTAGGCACGTCTCTCAAGTACATTGAACAAGGTTGGGTTGAGGAAATTGATACCGATTAGAGAATAATGAGAAATTTACAGCAAACCAATCTGATAATTGAAATACTGGATTATGAGGTTGCTTTCCCATAAATGAGTCATAATTTCTGTAGCTTCATAAATATTTCACGTATCCGTAAGTAAAGGCACGGCAATTTTGAATGTAATCCACATTTTTATGCAATCATTGATTTTCTCGCATATTTAAAACTGAACAATTGTTTCGTTACTCGATACAGTTCTAACTATAAATTCTCCTTTAAAAAATATCCGACTATTCATTGAAGTACTCATAAATGTTGCAAAAATGTGCCCTACTCGCATGGTAGTACTCGTGTGTCATATAAGTTGGGTTACCAGTTCGTTAAACGATAAAATAAGATATAAATGGCGGAAATATGAGAAAAAACTTTTATCATTAAAGGAGGGCTTCTTATAAAATGCTTTCATATCCATGGATATGTATAAGACATATTTTCAATTGTACGGAGAATTCCGAGCAGTAAAGAACTCCGATTAAGATGATATTTCCTGGAATACGAGTATTCGGACGTTTCGTAGCCCTCAAGAAGAGAAACCGAAATGGCCACCTCCAACTCAGCTGGAGTCAAAGGGAGTTTGGCCGAGTTCGGCACAATTGGAAGATTAATCCGCCCTCTCTTTGTCTTAGCCAAGGCTGAAGTCATACATTATCGACCGTCGTCTTGGGACACCTCACTTGGAACTACTACTCAGGCCAATAAATGATCCCTTGGTGTGGCTACGCGACAGATACAAGGGAAACGGGCACTGCTTCATTCCGTTCCGATGACCGGGAATGGAGGGCGACGATTCACGGTGTCGCCCTCGTGTCCTCCGGCGAGCGAGCAATGACCCGTTGTTGGCGCCTTGCTGATTTCTCTGGAGCTCCATCCCCTCCCACACCCGAGCACTCTCCCAAGGACAAGCCTTGGGTTGCACATGGTCACTCTAGACCCCTAAGACGAGAGATTTTGGCGTCCGAACACCCTACAAATACGGTCAGAGAGGCGACGTCATCACATGCGACATCATGATGTATGACGCGAATTCCACGACGCTGATTTTATTTTATTGTTTTTATTTATATATACCCTGAAAGCCACCACCAGGGTGTGTGGCAGGGGGTCTGCGCTGACGACTGGAAAAATTCGGGGAGGGATTCATTCTAGCTTAGTGCTGAGTGCATTCTAATGTATACTGGGGTAGGAAGGGACACAGTGGCACTCAACCAATCCGTTCCAATAAAATCCAGCGGAATCGAAGAGAAAGAAATTGAAAAGAATCAAGAAATTCTTTCCGGGTGCACAATCCCTGAGTTGATTAATAAAATAGGCAAGTAATACAAAGTAGAATTGAATAATGATTACTCATAATCACTCGCTATATATATTTTTAAGTGCATTTTTTATTTATAGTGGAGAGTCTTTGGCTAAACCTCACGGAAAAAATACAAACTTATTATTTCAAATATTTTCGAGTTATTCACTCGAGATTTTGTGGTGCCTTTGTCCATCTCTCTGTTAAGCTCTGTAAGGGAGTAGAGATTGCATCTCATCTCATACATTTAGTCACCCCGAAAGGGCTAACCAAATACATGGACCAGGAATAATTCAAAGGGGTGCTCTAATTAAATTTTAGTAGCAATAAAAAAGCAGGTATTTTGGTTCAATACTCTACGCCCATTTTATTTAGAGAATCGCCTGAAAAATGTAATTTTTCACAGAAATGAGTTCTTGGTCCTTGCCGACAGGAATTATAAAGTATATGCGAGTCTCTGCAGAGGTTTGCCATATACTTCTCACCAAGAAGAAAGTTTTGAAAGCTGGTTCGTTGCTCTCCTGTGGCGAGGGTCAACCTTAAAAATTCATCTCTGGTTCCAAGTTTCGTAAAAGAAATCTGATAAGTCAGTGCGAAACAAGTATTATTCGCAGTAGTTTTAGTAGTTATTCGGATAGATGACCGACAGCTGAGGTCATTTGCGATATTACGCATTCTCTTTCAGTAGAAACGTTAACACCTCATGTTTATGTATTTAATTAGAATTATATATTTTTGAAAATTAGTTTCAATGGTGTTTAACAGCATTTATTGAGTGAAAGACTAATCTGGTTTTTTTAACTAATTTATTGAATTGTCATGTTTTCAAAATTCACTATTATACACACACATACTCACACATATATAAATATATATGTCATATATATATATATATATATATATATATATATTGCAAAAATTAAGTTTGATTTAATTTTAGCAAATCCCTTTTCAAATCCAGGCCTGTGACTTCGTAAGGAATGATAAACTCAATAAAGATGTGCGAGTTGTACTTTCCATCGTTATTGGATGGAAAACAATTTGATTAGGCTATAATATATGATATGTATTTGTCATTTTTGTCAAAATAAAAATAATTAACAAAATATTGTGATAATTTCGAGTGGCGGCATAATGACCAGCTCATTTTGCCCATCTGATTATATCCACCCTTATAGTGATCAAGGAACTTTTCCTCCCCTCTTAGGTCTTCACTTCTATGAGAAACTATCCATTTTACGTGTGTTAAAATTGAGTCATTATGTCTTTATTCTCTCCACCCATGTCCGTTCGAGCTATTTCCTTTAAATTTCCCTTAGCCTTGAAAAAATCAGTTGATTCATGCGACGTTCACTCACATTCGAGAAAGAGTTGCTAAGTAATTCGGAGTACAGCATTGGATGCACGTGACATTTACTCGTGGTTACCTGTACATGGTTCGCAGTTTTCCCGTCACGACTGAAGCTCCTAACTCAAGAACGATGAAGACAATGTTCCTTCCTCCCGATGCATAAATTTCTCCCTTCTTGTTTCACGGATATCACAAGAGTCTGAGTCATCATCGAAATATTTCGGGTTTCTCAATGATTTATGTGTTTCGTTCTCTCGCGTTCCTGTGTGGTGGTACCATGTGGTGCGCCACACATCGGACGCGAAACGACACTAATCAAAATAAACAATTACAGAGGCGTCGAAAATTTTGTCCACGACCCGGAAAACGAACTTCATAAATGAACATGGCAATAATCATGCACCTACTGCGTAAATGATGCTCCACCAAATCGTAATTTCATGTTGATTTATTTTCAGGGAAATATTTATTCACTCGATACCGGCGCAGAGCATAGTGGTTAAACAATAGTAAGCTGAATTGTGAGCTGAATGAAGTCATACGGACAAATATTTTCGCGACTACTGTCAATTTTTGTCGATGTCCGCTTCTCTTGATTCGCAAACTACGTATACTTTTGTCCATATGAAATGAGTTTGTGATTTCCCACGTTTGTAATATGGACATAAACAATTTCACAAAGTGAAGCCTAAAAGTGGAGAGTATACATATACTTTTATTGTGCTCACTAATCAAGTGATTGGCGCGGGGATGACTAATCTCACCGAGTGTTTTCTTTTCTCTCCAGACACCAAGACGATCACAAATTCGCTCCAAGACATGAGTCTTGTCATTTGCAAAATAATTGGGGGACATCCATGAGATGCGGACAATCGCCCGGCCGTTGTCCGGTCTGGGCGCCGGGAGGGAAGAGGGTGGGCGGGAGGGGGTGGCGGGGTGGGCAAGGAAAGCGCAGAATGAATCGCCTCGCTCGCTCGCACGGGAAATGGGGAATAATGGGGGGACCTTGGGGGGAAGGGAACAATCGTGAGGCGACGCCCATCGGAAGAAGGTGGCACTAAAACCTTCAACCTCTGTCCTTTGCGGCCACCTCGCTCGCCCCATTCAATTGGACCGGGATGCGTGGCCGGGACGCGACGGGGTCGGGACGCGGCGGGGCCGCTGCTGTCACGGCGTACATGCCCTCCCTCTAACCTGCACGCTGGCGCCCGAGTAAAAGCGTTAAGATTGCCCTTCAACCCCCACCCCCTCCCTCATACTTAACTTATTTCCCTCCCATCCGCTTCTCTCTCTCCACCTTCCCTCTCGCTTCTTTAAGAGCCGCACGGTTGGGACGAGTTTCGCATTCGCCCACGCGAGTCCTCTTCCCCCGCCTCCTTTATTCCTCATTTCTTCCGCGCGCTCGGCGAAAAGATAAAACACTGCGAGGATGCTGCGAAATTTGTCGCCCGTTAAAAAGGCCGAGCCTGGCGCCATCCGACGCCCACGGCAATCTTGCTAACTAGTTTTCTACCGTCGCGCCCAACCCCTCCCCCCCCGCCATCGTTTCGACTCCATTCCCTCTCTCTTCACTCCCCTCTTCACCCCCTCCCTCTCTCTCCTCTGCTTTCTCCGACTCTTGCAGGAGTTCGACGCCCATCGCGGCGACTCCGCCGTACCTTCCCGGTTTGCGCCTCCGTCTGTCTGCCCCGCACAAATACTCTTTATTTCCGCATTCGCATGACTTCGGTAGTAGTTTTTGTTTCACCCGAAAAATATTTGCTTCAGATTGTTCAAATTTTAAAATCATGATAAAATTATTTGGTATCCTGGTTATTCAAAATCACATAAAATGCTGACGGCGATATAAAAAACTATAAACACAGTAATCAAGCCGAAGGTCGGTTTAGTAGGTGATGGTAGAGCTCACCCGTGTACCAAGCCCGACGGCGTGTGAATATTCACACATCCGGGTAGGGGGCCAGTTCCTTTCCCTGTGCCGGTTATGGTTTACCAGAAAGATCTGGTACCCGAAAAATCAACTAGCTTGAGTGGAGCTGCAGGTGCCCAAAGTGCCTTGCCCGGGAATCGAACCCGGGACCCTCCGGTCAGTTGTCCAACGCTCTACCCACTAGACCACCGCGACCCTTGACAGCGATATATGATATCATTTGTGATATTCATAAGCATATTTCAATGACACGTTAAATTTCTTTGGTTTATGCTTTTTATAAGGAATGGTATATTTGTTGTTTTATTTTAATGCGTAAGGCAAACAAAGCAAAAAAACAAGCTTACACAATATCTGCAAAGCACGCAGCGTATTTCTATCGATTCTTTCCATATTATTGGAAAATTATGAGAAAACGAGTAGCATTCAATTTAAATAAACAAGGAACGTAGCCACGGTCGTGAATCAATGTAAACAAAAAATACCGGTTAAATAAAATTAGCAATTTTCCACAAAAATAAAATATTTATTAATACGACCGGTTTCGATGCAACTACATCATCTTCTGGTCGCCATTTGTCGCCACCAGAAGATGATGTAGTTGCATCGAAACCGGTCGTATTAATAAATATTTTATTTTTGTGGAAAATTGCTAATTTTATTTAATCATGTTATTCCACCATATCACGCCTGAAACGTCTCTTTTTAAAAAATACCGGGACCGTAAACTTGATTGGCACTAAGTGATGAGAAAAAAAGGGGAAAAACAGTATTCATTATAATTATAATAACATATTTATAATAATTATGAAAACATATTATTTTGAATATTGAATTTGGCTTTTGTGTTTTTTCCCCATTTCTTTCTTATCACTTAGTGCCAATGAAATTTACGGTCTCGGCATTTTTTGTCTACTTCGAGAAGCATTCAATATTTGCCCATTCTAGCGGCATCCTCAGTTTCTGGGGAAAGAATATGTCAGATTTAAGATGACATAATAAATATGTAATTTACAAACAGTGTTAAGGTTCAAATGTGGAGAAAACTAGCATATGCACGTAGGCACTATTAATCTCCATAATGGATAATTATTTTCCGAATAACGATTGAATTGTTTGAATAATGATTGATTATTAGTATAATTATTTGTAGTTTCACAAATAAAGATAGGTTGGAATGGGCGCTGACCTTGCCGTGATTTTCTTTGAAACTCAGCAATTTGAAAGAACTTCTTTGCATAAATACCGCTTTCAATGCCCTAAATCACTCTCCTGTCCAACCATGCCCTCTGCATCACTTTATGTCAATGCCTATTCTTTTCCTGCCTCTCTTAACTAATATGCCCCATTCTACCTCGGTCTTCAATAGCCCATTTACTATAGATATATCATCCATCCATATTTTCCCTTTTCTTAGAACTTTCTCCAGTAGCATTCTCCCTTTGGACACCATGTCCAGCACTTATCCCTTTGTCTTTCTTTTCGTCAATTTCATTTATCTCCAATCTCCTCCATGGGAGATCTCATAATCCCACCAAAAACCTCCTTTTTTTCCAATGATCAAGTCGATTGGATACTTAAATTGGGAAAACAAGTACAGGACATGAATGCGTAATGCAGCTCAACATTTTATTTTACAATGTCCAACGATGATTATGTCAAAAGTCTCTGAGAAAAGCAAAGAACTCAGAGGAACACTGGCAGTCTCACAGGAAACAATTCCCTAAACTATTACTTGTAATCCAAGACCACGGTGAAACCTTCTACAATCTTTCTTTTTTTTTAAATTCCACGGTAATAAATGTAAAGTAATCGGTTGTAAAATTATTTCTTCAAATTTTGTAATTTTAAATAGGATTATTTTATAAAATGCATATATTTTTAGTTTTATGTGTAATTAATGAATTTTCTAATATAGTATTCTTTTGTTCACACTAACCGAGGACTCCCGGCAATCCAAGGGAGTTAAATTCACGAGGACTAGCAAAATGTCAAGTTTTGCATTGATGCAAAAAACATTGATTCATAACCCTAGTACCGATGACCGATTGAGGACTTAAGCAAAACCCATAGAGCAGTAAATGATATTTAAACATGCTGAGTCTTGTGTATTTATATGTGCCTCACGTCCTGCCAAGAGACTCTTTGAAATATTAGTCGATGTCAACATTATAATGTTTATAACTAACGTGTAAAAAATGCAGTAAAATAGAGCCAGTGCTCTTCCCCTGCGCGGCAAGTGTGTTGCGACCCTCGCTCCATGGGAGCGGAGGACAGTGGTTCGAGGGGGCACCCACGAAACGTGTGCACCCGGTGGTACGGGTGCGTGGAGCCTTCCCGCCCGGAGGGGAGGGGAGCGGCACGAGTGAGTGGATCTTCCGGCCTCGGTCTCGCAGTAGAACGTTGCGACGGCAGGGCGCGTGGGCGGACGGCCAGACGGCGGACAACGGAATAAGTCCGCGGACAAGCGGCCACAATGGCCGGCAGTATATATTCCCATAAGCACGAGGTGCTTCCGGCGGGCGCGCTCTAATCGCGGCTCGCATCTCCTCGCACTCTATGGCGTCGTTTACGGCGACGCGAAAAGAAAACGTCCCTCGGCGGTCGTAAAACCTGAAGCGTGGACTCGGGAGACGTGGGAAGGATACGTGCTTCTTTAAATTATTTGTCCATTCTACCTGAGGAAACTTAGTTAATGAGTTTCCTTACGGGAAAGAAAAGTAAGTGAAATATTGCAGTAGATAAAGGACCTTGGTAGGGCGGGGCTATTTGCGTAATATGTGGACCGCTTTCAGTAAATGTGCGGAAGAGTAATTATGATGGGAATCGCGGAGTGTTCAACTCTCTTCGGAAGTTGGGGGGATTATTGAATGCGACGCGGTCCGATACGGTGAACCAAAACGAACCATTGAACCTAGGATCCTCATTGAAGCGAAGCATGATTATCTGTTCAGACTACATTGATAATAGCAAGAGGATGAGGTAGAACAATTTGGAAACAATGAGGATAATATTTATGGCGTTAAGATACGAATAAATAAAATGTTCGAAAGAGAAGAGAATTGTGATATTTATGAGACGAGAGGAGATTTGACTGTTAGGACTGAATGTAGCAATGGTTTTCGGGGAAGTAAGAAACCAGGAATCTAAGAAATGGCTATTAAAGGGATGGGCAATAGAGAAAAGGCAACTTGGTTCACCTGTCAAATTAATTTGCGAATGCAAGAGCCGAAAACCAGGCTGGCTTGAATCCGATTTATTGTCCGTTTAATGTACGATACTTGGGTACTCTCTATGTCACGGCGGCGTCTGTAAATACGCAATGTTGCAGATTCTTTTGACAAATGTGATTTGATTGCGGAGATGTCTGAATTCATCTTCCCTGGATATCTCTCGGCAGACCCCTCTCCCCCCCCCCCCCGCCACCCTTTGCCGGGCCAGGTGTCGGTGGGGTAAAGTCCTAGTCTGCCAATCCAGAGGTCGTGGGTTCTAGTCCTGTCTTGTTGGGTTTGCCTCTAACTAGGACATGGATGCTTGCAATTGTCTTTATTGTGAAGTGTATGGGTTAGGTTGAAGAAGAGGCCATGAAGTCTAAATCTCGCCCTAATTAAAGTTGTTAAATAAATAAAGAAAATAAGTAATTATCTATAGCAAGTTAGGTTTGGGATGAACACAACTACCAAATAATTCTCTTGCCTGTCCTAGCAAAACAGCCCGACATCCTACTCTACAACAAGTCCCTCTTCATCTTCTTATACCTTGTTCCTCCCTTTCTCCCCTCCAACATCCCTATCTTATTCCTGCCCCTTCCTCTTTTTAAAATTCTCCCCATATCACAGTCTTCAATATCCCACGGCCATTCAAAACAATCTGCATCCATCATTCCTGCCTCTTTTTGATTTTTCCCAACAATTCCCTCTCCTCTCCTACCGTACCCATTACTTCCTCATTTGTTTCCCTTTCTCTCCACTTTATCTTCCCCCTGCCAACTTTTCAAAAGCCTTCAATTTACGCCTATCGTCTTGTTTCAATGGACATATTTCCGCTCCGCATAGAACAAAAGCAGAAATATAGTGCAACTGAAAAGTAAAAAGACTTATTTGTTTATATTGAAAGCTTAGCGCGTAATCACCCTTGCCACACACCCTAGCGGAGGTGGCCAGTAGCCATGTAGACAGATAATGTTTTATTTATATAACGTTCAGAGATAGCCAGTCTCGTAATTTTCCTTGAGTGCTTGATACCCAAGACCCAGGTAGTGTTTCTCCATGGTAGTCAATCAATCCCTTCTGTAGTTTTTGTTACTGTTTTTAGGGATGAGTCGAACTCATCTAATAATTGGGGACCAAGTTAATCTCCCGCAAAAGTTCCTTCAATCTCTATGAGTATACTCTGTCGCATTTCGTCGTTAGTTGGTGGAGAAGTTCTTGGTAGATCCGCGTCCGAGTTTCCTTTTGTTTGCCCGAGAGCACTCGCGCAACAACTTCGCACACGCCTTTCTCATGCCCATGTATTAGGCCACAAGTCGATGCAATTCACCTTAAGGGATACCAAGCTCATCAGAAACCATGAGAACACTTAATCTGCAATCTCTGTCCAACAAAACGTTCACTATTACAAGATTTTCCCAACTTTTGGCGGTCGAAGGGCGTCCTGAATGTTCGGCGTCTTCAACATCTTCTCTACCCTCCCGAAACAACTTGTGCCACTCAAAAACATCCGATCTACCCATGGCGTTATCGCAATAAGCTGCCTTGACCATGCTATGACTTTCTTTGCTGGTTTTTCCCAGTTGCACGCAAAATTTGAAGGCGTAGCACTGTTCCATTAACCGGTTCATGGCAGAGCGTAACGAGGTCACGTTGTAGAGGTTCCGTAAACGAACGATCAGCACTCCGCAAAGGCTGGGAGCCAACGTCACCGGCCTCTGGTCTTTCCTGAGACTCCCTCCCTCGAACCCAGCCAGAGAAACATCCACCCGTCAGCCCGTCTCTCCGAGAAAAAATAAGTCCCACTAGTTTTGGGACAGACCTTGTATTTTGCACTTTCGTTATCTAGTCGCCTCATAATTTGAGAGCATCGCTGTTTAAGCTGATGAGTATAATGCGAAGTGAAGGAGAGGAAATGCTCTGAGCCGAAAGATCCACCCATTCATGAGGTGGTGGGTGCGTGGTTATTATTCGCCGATGGTTGTGGCGTGAGAGACCATGGGGAAGACGAACATTTCTTCAGGTGAGCGGAGATTGAGGGAACGGACAAGATGCTGTTTTCTGGGCAGGAAGAAATTGAGCCGACTGTTTAATTCGAGACCTGGAGGTGGGTGGCATGTGATTCAGAATGGCCAGTGCACTCTCCAATAAGGATGCATTAAAAATTAGCGATCTACTCAACAATTATCAGCTCTATATCTTTCATGACATTTAACCTCTAATCTTCATAAATTTATGTTGAACGTTTTCGGTAGAATAGCTTTTATTCGGATGATTCATCGTGTTTCTCTCTCCAAAGAAATTTTGCCCAAGAAAACGAAATTATATTAGAACGGTTCAAGCGGTGATAGTTGGCCATTGGATGTTACTAAACTACTCTAAATATTTTCACCGTAGAAATAATGATTTCCGAGTTCTTTTAAATGAGCGAGAGTAAAAATGATGTAGTTTTAAATGTGTGCAAATTATAAGAGCTTTGACGTTGATTAGTGATTGAGGCTTCTTCGAATTTACTCAAAATTTCAAAAGAGTTGCAAATTAAGGAAGCATTTAAAAGAAGATGACAATTGAAATTGATAATATATTCGCGAAACTCATCCGATAAACCAACGTTTATTATAAAACTAATTCTTGAATTACTTATAAAAAGTGACCTGATATATTTTATTCCTATTTAAACCATTAAAAGCTTTTAGGAACCCATTTTTCAATTTTAAGTGAAATCAATACGCAATTAAAAATCAGTCCGACCATCTTAATTTTTTTCTGGCGTTTAAGGGAATATTTATGTGGGATAATCCTCGCAAGGAATATTTTGGTGAGCGCTTCTACCCTATTAGGGTCATCCGCCCTTTAACGAAGGAAGAATTTATTTATGAGACTGATATACGGTCATGTGTGGGCCCACGGCAGTGACTGGATGTGCACACGCGATTCTGGGACCCTCCTTAGTTCTACAAACCTATCTGGAAAATTAATTTGGCATGAATTCTTCATAACTTGTAGATAATACTGTTCTACAAGTTTAGCACGTTAAAGTTACTCTACTCCGTAACTAGCAAGTAGGTCAAAGATTGAAATTGCTACAACGGCCCTTAATATCGTCTGTTAGAACGGAAAAAGAATAGAACTACCCGATATAGTATTCCTGATTTATCGGGTGAAAATGCTTGAATTTAATACCGAAAGTACCCCTTTGGGAAGAATTTGCATTCTTGTAATTCTTCAAATTGCAGGAATATTCTGGGAGCACCCGGCCATTGTTCGGGAGTCCATTTATCAATGCCTAGGAGAAGTAACACGCGACGCGGAATATACCACCGCTCTCCACTTACATGACATGTTCAGAGTACCTTGGATAATGGGAAACGGAAGAACTTAGTTAGTCGATATTAAGAAAAAACTTTAAAGGAGAATTGGGAGAAATTTCAAGAAGATATTGAAAAATAAAAGAATCCATGGGACGGATTTGCGTTCGTCTCAAGTTGGGTCGTATGGCCGCCAAAAATGCTTCCTCCTTGGTACTTCTGGTGCGTTATATTCATTCGTTGAATGATGGCAGTGATGAATTAAAATTGAATCTCCTTTTATAGTGAGTTCCTGGACATTAGCTATTTTTTAACTATACTGAGAGATGTCAATAACCTGCGTAGGCTAGACAGAGTCAAAGTGAAAGGCATCTGAAAATCCATTGCCCGAATACTTCATATCCATCTTTAAACATTCCATTGCGTCTATCGGTAATGAAGATCTAACCGAACTGCTAAAACCTGTTCTAATTTTCTTATTTTCCTTTTAATTATGAAAAAAATAAGTGGACATGGGTTATTGTTAACAATGGAATTTAATTCAAATAATCCATATCGCAACGCTTTTATCTATTCTTTAAGTGATATAAAAAGAGCGTAGGCATGCTGAAAAGTTTTTGAACCAATTCCATTTAGGTAATTTTTTTTATTCCTCAAAAATACTCCACCTTTCCTCTATACTACCCAGCTCCCTTTTCTCACTCATGATTTTCTCTACAGCCTGCTGATACTCCTTTTCTTTTGTGCAATTAATACTTCTATGTTCTATTTTTTTATCTTTTTGAATCGGACGCTACACTTAATAATTAAAAAATTTTAATTCAAATCTGCATCTGCTCCCAGGAAACTGCGAATTGATCACACTGTTCCTAAATCTTATCCTAACCATAATATAGTCTTCCTGAATCACCGGACATTTTCCCTGTATGTATACGCCATTTGTCGCGTCCAGACCAAGTGTTGGTGATGATTAACTACTGTCTCATGCAGAACTCAATTGGTTACTCCCCGCGGTCATTCCTCGTACCTAAACCGTAGTCCCCCACCTCATCACCATCTCTTCCTTCGCCTACCGTCGCATTCCAATCCCCCAGCATCATCAAATGTTCCCCTGCAGAAACACACGCTCGTATTATGTCCTCTAACAGATCCTGTCGACTTATGATTGATTTCTTGGTGGCATTTATACCACCCGAACAATGATCAAGCTCATCGGTTCAGCTTTCACTTCTATTAATAATATTCTATCAGTCGCATGCTAGATGTCTACCCCTTTTATTCATACTTTTTTGTATAATATCATTGTCTCCCCTCGTTGGCTCTCGTCCCCTCCACTTTATATGACTCCACAACTATTACTCCAATAATCCCCGCTATCCTTCCATCTAACTCACACAAACCCAAAGAATTTATATTTCCTCTTTCCATATCTCGCTTTATATAATCTAATTTACACGTCCTCAACATTGTCCTGACATATTAAGTTCCTATTCTAACTAATTCGGTCATCTTCTGTACTTCTACTGTCGATTTCACTTGGAAGTGAAAATATTAGCTATTATTTTCGCGAATTATTTTGATTAGTCATGAAGATCTTTTACGGCATCTGATGTGAATTTCCTAATGGTAAATAATTTTCAAGTCACATATTTAAATATTTTTATAAAAAAATCCAATTGATTAATAATAATTATTATTATTCCACTCATACCTTGAAAATGGCTAAGATTGTGTACGAGTACAGGTATAATCCATCCGGCACTGGCAGGGTCACCCACCCTCTATGAATAAGGGAATAAATTTCTTACTCGCGGAGAGTGATATTCTCCAGAAGCGCTAAGGTACGTTGATCTCTTCCTTCAATGTGACCTAGCCAACGACGTTAAACTTGTAGTGTCTTTGAAATTATTTATTTCTAGAGCAACGCAACGTTAAAAATGCTCGCTCCTACGATTAAACTGATCGTAGCGTAGTTTTTTAGATGGCAAAAGGGAAGCACTTAATTGTCGGCAGATTTCTTATTGGCCACGTTGAGTGGAGCGTATATTGTGCAGGGCCTACAGATGTGGCGCAGGGTTGTGTACTTTGAAGGATGTCAGCATGACTCTCTCTCTCTCTCTCTCTCTCGTCTCTCTATTTGTGTTTTCGTCCACGTTTCTCACGAGGATCGAAATGGGTTTTGACTGCGTGGACCGCGTTGGATATTATAGAGTGAGAAATGCTGTTGTACTCGAGACGAGAAAATCTACTCGCGGATAATCCTCGCGTTTCAATCAACGAACAAAAAAATCCTACGTCCCGTCGTTTAGCCGTTGCCGCCGGCCCCGGGGAGGGGGAGGGAGGGGTGCGAGTTCACGGGGTAGGGAAGTCGCCCCGCGGGCGCCAACCACCACCTGAAATCCTTCCCTGCTGTGCGTACGACACCCCCGTCCCCCCCGCCCCCTTTGTGTCTGTCCGTCATCCTACCTTTCACACAAAACCAACCCTTCGATCCCTCGCACCAACCACCCTCCCCCTTGGACGACTCCGCGACATTCATTTTCAATTCGAAACCATTTGAGAGGAAAGCGCTCTTTCGTTCTTCAATTTTTTTTAATCCCCTCCCCGCCCCCCTCTCGGCTCCCTTTCGCACAAGCACCGATCATCATCATCATCATCGCTGCATTCGTCGTCAATGCTCTTCCAATCCCTACCCCCCCCACTCCGTTGCCCCTCGTCACGCGAGAACCATACTCATCAGCCCCCCTCGATCCCTTCTCTAACCATCTTCCAATCCGATACCTTGAGCTCACAAAACCCTTTTCTTGCTTCTCCCCCCACTCCTCTCTATTCCCCCGCGCACAAATTCCGCCGAAGGGAGAAATATCCCCGATTATCACTCACCTTCCCTCCTTCAAGCGCACCCACTCTGCTTGCTCCTCCCCCCCACCACCCCCTGCCCGCCTCCAGCTTTCGCAATCTCCAACCCCCCCTCCCTCTCCCCAACCCACACACACACGCACACTCCGTTATACCCATCAATCCATCCCCGGGGAAAATGCCGAGGTTTGCGCTCCGCGATGCTCAAATATTTTTTTTCCCTCTCTCTCTCTCTCCCCCCCCACTCCCTCCCGCACGGACCCTCGCCGCGATTAGAGGGTTTCCCTCTTCCTTTTTTCCCATTATTATTCCTTTTTCTTTTTCATTTCCCTCTTCATGCGAAGCGCGACGGTGTCTGTCTGTCGCCAGCGGTGTCCCCGCCTCTTCGGCCATTTCCTCCGCACTCACTTCCCAACCCCCGATGGTCGTACCAACCTATGCGAACACGCAAAAGGAGGAGACGTAGAGGGTATCCGAGGCAGGGCGGCCAACCTCTCGGGAGCACTTTTGAAGTCCGACACGATTCGCTGTTCGGTTCTGAACAATACTCGTGGGGTAGGTTGTGTTTGGGTCAAAGCAAATGACGTCACTCGAAAGAGAGTGGATGATGGCACACTGTTCCTATGAAACCAACACAGGCCAATTCAATCGCAAGCATCGCTCAACAGAGATTGGTAACTTTTTTCCACTGGGTAAATATCAATAAGGATACTACTTTCCATCCTCAAGTCCCCCTAAATTCACCCCTGTTATAATTTTTTCACGAACGTTTTAAGAATTATCAAAGAATCAAGATGTCATCACTACTTCTAGATTGTTGAATTCTCTGTCAGTTGTTCAAGGTTTGCAACCTCTGTTATGGATGCGAAGGCATTTTCAAATATAAATTAAGTTACCATCCCAAAACTAATTAATTTTACTTTTTTTACATATGTTTTAAGCTGTCCAACTAGGTTTCGTACAGTCTCTGAAGACGAAACTGCATCAAAACCTATATTCACAAACTTTATATTTTTTATAGCGAAAGAGTTATACTGGGATTGAACTGTGATGGAATGATCTTGGATAGGGGCCAAGCCAAAGTCTAGATGAGGCCTTATTGCCTATTGTCCTAAACATTACGCGTCAAACTTTGATCACTTATTTTTAATTTACACGGTAGAAACTATAGCCTCTTGTGCAAACATTCAAAGTTATCCTAATGTCTATTTTAAAGTGTTTGCTTCTATTGGCTTGTGATGATGCTGATCAATGATAACTAATTGCTGCTATTTCCCTTATCATATTCTTCGGCTCTCTATTTATATGTGCAAAACCTCTATTTAGAGATTGCCCAGGTTTTGTCGAAAACATATATAATATTTTGTTCATTTTCTTTCCCATACCTATATCTCCCTTCAAAAGTATTTTTAGGACATTATTGAATACTAAAGTGTGCCCTATTGACATGATTGATCTGAATTGGATTTTCAAAGACAGAATGAAGCATTTCTCCTTATGAAAACGAATACGTATATATATATATATATATATATATATATATATATATATATATATATATATATATATATATATATATATTTGTGTATGTGTGCGTGTGTGGGTCGCGGTAGCACAGGGGTAGAGCGTTGGACTACTGGTTCGATTCCCGGAAAAGCCTCTCTTGGCACCCTCACCCCTAAGCTATGTGATTTTTCGGGTACCGGATCTTGTGGGAAACCAGAAACAGCTGAGGCAAAGGAACTGGCCCCCCTTAATACCATGTCAATTTGTAAATTTCACACGCCGTCGGGTTTAGTACAGGGTGAACTCTACCGTCATCTAATAAACCGACCTTCGGGTAGATTACTGAGTATATAGGTATATATTTTTATATATATATTTATATACCAGCATGGCTTCTGCTACCTCTTTATGTATACACCCTGGAAATAGGGAATCCTGACATCCGCATTGCCACCATTCCGATTCCCTGTGGACTCCACTATTCGCTCTCCCTCTAATCGGCCACTTTTTCCCTCCCCCCCACCCGATGAGCACGCCGCTTCCACGCTTACTTACCTGTTCACACATCCGTTGTTTCTACGCTCCGCGCAGTGTAGCCTCCGTGTGTGCTCCCCTGGATAAATCTACGATCGTGGATGTTTTCCCACGGGACCATGTTCGCGGCTCATCCGACAAGCGCGAGTTAGGGCGAGCATGCATTTGTGCTTTGGAAAGGGTTTTTTTTATTTCATCGGGTGATTCCTTGATCGTCCAACATTTTCGAAAGGGAACGAATCCCTCTGTTTTACCGTATTTACATACTTCTTCCTCGAGGTATCTGCTCGTGAAAAGGCATTCATTGCGTGTGTTTGTGTGTATGACTTAGCGTACGCTTGTGTGTGTGTGTGTATATATGTATGTATATATATATATATATATATATATATATATATATATATATATATATATATATATGTGTGTATATATATATATAATAGGTATATTAATAAAACAAAGGTTATGCGATTTTCCAGGAAGAAAAGGGCTAAGCTAAATATTAAAATAGGCGGGGAAAAAATAGAGCAGGTAGAACAGTTTACATATCTCGGAAGTGTTTTGGACCAATACGGTCAAAGTGGTACGGACGTAAAGAGAAGAATTGCGCTAGGCAAGGAGGCTTTCTCAAAGAGGAGGGAGTTGATGACGGGGACGTTGAGTAGAGATGTTAAGACAAGACTCATAAAAACTCTGATATGGAGCGTAGCTATGTACGGCGCGGAAACGTGGTCGCTGAAGCATGAGGATAGACGTAGATTGGAGGCTTTTGAAATGTGGGTGTGGAGAAGAATAGAGAAGGTGAAATGGACCGAAAGGAAAACAAATGAGGAAGTACTAGAAATGGTGGGTGAGGAGAGGGGTTTGTTGAGAGAAATCCTAAGGAGGCAGGAAAAATGGATGAAAGGCGTATTGAGCGGTAGTGGAATGTTGAAGAGGGTAATAGAGGGGAGAATGTTGGGCAAGCGAGGTAAGGGTAGGAACAGGATAGGGATGTTGGACGGGATGAAGGGAGGAAAGAAGTACACCGAGATGAAGAGGGACCTGATATAGATTAGTTTGCTAGGTAGGGTGTCACAAAATGTTTATTTGATAGTTGTGTCCATCCAAAAACCTACCTTAACCGGTAGATTACCTAATAATAATATAATAGGTAATCTACCGGTTAAGGTAGATTTTTGGATGGACACAGCTATCAAATACATATTTTGTAACTCCAAACAATACCCAATCCAGCAACCTAAACTACATCAGGTCCCTCTTCATCTCTGTGTACTTCTTTTCTCCCTTCATCCCATCCAACATCCCTATCCTGTTCCTACCCTTTCATCTCTTGCCCAACATTCTCCCCTCTATTACCTTCTTCAACATTCCACTACAACTCAATACGCCTTTCATCCATTTTTCCTGCCTCCGTAGGATTTCTCTCAACAAACCCCTCTCCTCACCCACCATCTCCAATACTTCTTCATTTGTTTTCCTTTCGGTCCATTTCACCTTCTCCATTCTTCTCCACACCCACATGCCAAAAGCCTCCAATCTACGTCTATCCTCCTGCTTCAGTGACCACGTTTCCGCGCCGTACATAGCTACGCTCCATATCAGAGTTTTTATGAGTCTTGTCTTAACATTTCTACTCAACGTCCCCGTCATCAACTCCCTCCTCCTTGAGAAAGCCTCCTTGCCTAGCGCAATTCTTCTCCTTACGTCCCTACCACTTTTACCGTATTGGTCCAAAACACTTCCGAGATATGTAAACTGTTCTACCTGCTCTATTTTTTCCCCGCCTATTTTAATATTTAGCTTAGCCTTTTTCTTTCTGGAAAATCGCATAACCTTTGTTTTATTAATATTGATTCTCATCCCATATTTATCGCACTGAACCTCCAATTCACTCAGCAATGCTTGCAACCCCTTGGCTGACTGAGCAACTAATGCTTGGTCATCAGCAAACCTAACCGATTTTACGAATTCCCCTCCGACTTTCATTCCTACCTCCAGTTCTTCCCATGCCTCTTTAATCATTTCCTCTACATATACGTTGAACAGTACCGGTGACAATGGGCACCCCTGCCTTACACCTCTTCCTAACACTGCCCAACCGGACTCTCCGTTCCCCACTCGCACCTGAGCAGTCTGAGACATGTACAGGTTGCGGATCAGTCTCCTGTCCCTCCAATCCATTCCTATTTTCTGCAATACACGCATTAATTTTTCCCAATTCACTCTATCAAACGGTTTTTCCAAATCTATAAAACAGGCAAAAACGTCCTGATTGTAGTCTATATTCCTCTCGACTAGTGATCTCATTACTGCAATGGCATCACGCGTACCTCTTCCCTTCCTAAACCCAAACTGATCATCCCCTAAGTAATAATTTGCCTTACTCTCTATCCTTTTGTTGATGATCCTGAGAATAACTTTAGCTGCGTGGGATATCAAACTTATTGTTCTGTAATCCTCACATGACGAAGCCTTTGCCTTTTTTGGAATAGGAACTAACACCGATCTCACAAAATCTTCCGGCCAGATTCCTTCCTCATAGATACTACGAATCAGTCCATATATGGCCTTCTTCCCACGTTTTCCTAACCATTTCAACATTTCTGCAGGAATGCTGTCCACCCCCACAGCCTTATTTGCTTTGATCTCCTTTAATGCCCTTTCTATTTCATCGTCGAGTATGCCTGGACCTAAGCTATCTTCTTCAACGGCATGTTCCATTTCTATGTCTAACCTTGTCGGCCTAAGTTCTTTACCATACAGTGTTTCTATATATTCTTTCCATCTCTCTTGGATTTTTCCTGGTTCAACTATTATCTTACCCCACTTATCTTTCACTGTTAGCACAGATCTTGCCTTCTTACTTCCCGATGATAACTTAACCTTGCTGTATAGAGCACCAATTTCACCCTTCTTCTGTAAAGTTTCCATATCCTCGCATTGCGTTTTCCACCATTCTTCTTTGGCTTTTTTTGTGGCCCTTCTCAACTTATTGTTTAACTCTTTGTACTTCACTTTGCCTAACTCTGTGTTTACATTTTTCCATCTTCTGCTCCCATCCATCTTTGCAATCATCTCATCCGTTACCCATGATTTCCTTATCCTTTTCCTGTTAACGGTTCCTATAGTGTCTTTAGCGGCTTCCAATATTCCTTTCTTGATACATTCCCATTTTTCTTCGATAGTACTCAGTTCTTTACCGTCATCCATTATTTTCTCTACAGCCTGCTGATACTCCTTCCTCGTTAATCCATTTAATGCTTCTACGTTCCATTTCCTAACCCGCCGCCCTTGCCTTATCTTCTTGAAACGGACGTTACATTTCATAACAACTAAATTGTGGTCAGAGTCCGCATCCGCTCCTGGGAAACTGTGCGAATTTATCACACTGTTTCTAAACCTGTACCTAACCATAATATAATCTAACTGATATCTTTCTGAGTCACCTGGCATTTTCCATATATACCTACGCCTTTATTTATGTATATATATATGTATATATATATATATATATATATATATATATATATATATCAGGAAGTACTGGTGATGGTTGGTGAGGAGAGGGGTTTGTTGAGAGAAATCCTATGGAGGCAGGAAAAATGGATGAAAGGCGTATTGAGCGGTAGTGGAATATTGAAGAAGGTAATAGAGGGGAGAATGTTGGGCAAGCGAGGAAAGGGCAGGAACAGGATAGGGATTTTGGAAGGGATGAAGGGAGGAAAGAAGTACACGGAGATGAAGAGGGACCTGATAAAAATGTAAACACAGAGTTAGGCAAAATGAAGTACAAAGAGTTAAACAATAAATTGAGAAGGGCCACAAATAAAGCAGAAGAAGCATGGTGGAAAACGCAATGCGAGGTTATGTAAAGTTTACAGAAGAAGGGTGAAATTGGTGCTCTATACAGCAAGGTTAAGTTATTATCGGGAAGTAAGAAAGTAAGATCTGTGCTAACAGTTAAAGATAAGTGGGGTAAGATAATAGTTGAAACAGGAAAAATCCAAGTGAGATGGAAGGAATATATAGAAACACTGTATGGTAAAGAACTTAGGCCGACAAGGTTAGACATAGAAATGGAACATGACGTTGAAGAAGATAGCTTAGGTCCAGGCATACTCGACGATGAAATAGAAAGGGCATTAAAGGAGATGAAAGCAAATAAGGCTGTGGGGGTGGACAGCATTCCTGTAGAAATGTTGAAATGGTTAGGAAAAGGTGGGAAGAAGGCCATATATTGACTGATTCATAATATCTATGAGAAAGGAATCTGGCCGGAAGATTTTGTCATATCGGTGTTGTTAGTTCCTATTCCGAAAAAGATAAGGCCTACATAATGTGATATCCACAGAACAGTACGTTTGGTCTCCCACGCAGATTAAGTGGTTCCCAGAATCATCAACAAAAGGATGAAGAACAAGGCAAATGAATACGTGTACTTAGGGGATGATCATTTTGGGTTCAGGTAGGGGATAGGCACGCTTGATGCCATGAGGTCACTAATAGAGAAGAATATTGAATACAATCAGGATGTACAACTTTAGTCGTACCGCTGGTCAATTGTTCGCTGCATTTTTCACCCGCATAGAGTCACTAGACAGGGGGTCCATTAAAAACACGATTTAGCTTGAACGAACGCTCGCAGGCGATTGGCATTTGGCTTTTTGGTTAAAGGTCAGACCCCCCACCACAAAATGAGACAAACAAATGAGGAAGTACTAGGGATGGTGGGTGAGGAGAGGGGTTTGTTGGGAGAAATCATGAGGAGAGAGAAAAATTAATTTTGTAAATTATAAATAAGCAATCATTCACGGACAGCTATTAAATTCAGATAACAGAATAAACTATAGGAAACTAAGATATATTTCTTCATTAGTTTTCTATCATTTACGAAATTTACTAGAAATAAGAATGAATAGGAGAAAAATATTGTATTTGTTTTAACAAGTAATATTTTTCGATTGCATAAATGCTCTTTTCGAGTTGACATAGAGAAATTAGTTGACCTCACGGTACTTCTGGAATACTGCTTTCCAATGTTAACTCCAATTCCTAATCAGCAAATGAATTTTCTTACCTCTGATCATATAGTTTCGAGCCAGACTCATTCTTAAGATCAGGAAAGCATACTGGCTAAGTTATCATTCATGCCAATTAACTTTTTCGTCCTATGTCTCCCAAGTCTCTGTATTATTCTTTGTTCCAAAATATGCAAAATTATCATGCACTTGGAACGAATAGCACACCCTAGCAACTCAATATTCACACATTGAACAAGCCCGCTGCTTTCTCATTACGACTTCTCCAGAACTCATTTTTTTCTTTGAAAAACAGGAATCGGAAATCTGTTTTACCATTCTATACCTCTGAATGTTTTAAAACCTAAGACACCTTTTGTCATAACACATCATGAAGCCGTCCTATTATAATTTTTATCACGTGTTGAGAAAAACTAATAAGTTATATGTTAGGGTCATCATGCATGTAAAATCTTACTTTTTACTTGGGTTGTTTGGGCCTGTTTTCCCAGCCTGTTCCCTAAGTACGTGTACTTCCGAAAGTTCTGTGAAACCTAAATTTTTTCAATGATATATAGTCACCGTATACGCCATACGTATATAACGTGCATAGTACATTAACTACCTCCATTGTACGAGGGGTATTCTTAAAGTAAGTACCGTTTGCTTATATTTAAATATTGGCGCTTCAGAACACAGTTTTACTCCTGCAGCGCCATCTACTGATTCATTGAGAAGCTATTGCAGCATTTGTTTTGTTTCAGAAGTCGTTTGCTTGTCCGTGCATGCAAACAACAATGTCCGCGACAATCGGTGATCCCGCCAGCTGTGAAGTGCGTTCTGTCATACGATTCTTGTATGCAAAAGGATTGTCGGCTGCTGAATTTCATCGGGAGTTATGCATAATTTATGAACCTACACAGTTATGAGTGGATAAGGAAAGGTTAGACAATGGTGCCGTGATTTTAAAGATGGACGAACGAATGTTCGTGACGAAGAGCGAAGTGGTAGGCCCAGTATTCTGACCGATGAAATTGTTTCGCAAGTGGAACAAAAACTGCGATGTGATCGTCGATTGACGATTGCCTGGCTGAACAATTTCCTCAACTTGGACGCACTACTGTCTACAATATTGCTACGGAAAACCTTGGATACCACACATTGCGTGCAAGGTGGGTACCGAAAATGCTCACCGACCACCAAAAAGAGCAAAGAATGCCCAGTGGACGAGAGTTTTTGGGTCGTTTGGAACTCTTTAAACCACCCACCGTACAGTCTTGACCTTACACCCAGCGACTACTTCCTCTTCTTGCACTTGAAACAGTGGTTCGGTGGACAACGTTTCGAAACCGAAGAGGAACTCAAGAATGGCGTTGTCGATTGGTTCAACCCTCAGGCGGCGATTTGCTATGCAGAGGGGTTAAAGAAGCTGGTGCAGCGGTACAAAAAATGCTTAGAAGTGAACGGCGATTATGTAGATAAGTGAATTAGGTTTGTAGCTAACTAAAAGTGCCAATAAAATGTGTTTCATATGAGTATATTTTTTCCTGTGACCAAACGGACCTTACTTTATGAACACGCCTCGTATCATCTCCCTATATTTTGATGCAAAGAACAATTTTTTAATTTCAATTTTACCTGCATAATTTTTCCTCTGCGTTTAACTCACAATAATCTCCCTGAAAACCCACACCAATACAAAGCTGCTTACGTATATTTTTATTAGATTTCATCTTCAAAAATTTTTAAATATGTGTACCTGGTGCCATCGGTATTTAAGTTTTGGAAACAAGTATTAATTTGAAAAATATATGCGAGTATACTTCGTAAGGTCGTGACTCCATCAGAGAAGAATCTCTTGCGAGGACGAAATTTACCCCTCAGATATTAGTTTTTCGGTTCAAATAATTAAACACGTAGTACGCTATTTACATCTGAATATTTAGAAACGATTGTAATAATTTAAGAGTTGATTTTATGAGATACGTAAGACTTCATTCCTACACTTATCTGTGCACTGCAGTAAAAAACCTTTTTTCAAAGTTGAAAACTTTAATGCATTGAATGGGATTTATTTTACGCTTGTTTTCGAGGGATGAAACAAAGCGAAATCCCACGTACTTCTGGGGAAATTTACCGGCAACTCCAAAGTTGGCAACTGTAAATTAACCCGCGCCTCTGCTCCCTCCTTTTGAAAACTTCACCAGAGTGTGTATGGGTGCGCATAATAATAATGACACCAATTAATATATCCCTCTCTCTCTCTGCATGTTGTCGCACATCAGAAATGCATTGAAAACAGCAGCTTCGTCGAGTGAGGAAGAGGCCCGTAAACCCGGGAGGGAGTCGATGTTCTTTCTTTTCCTAAATTCAATGTTCCGTATTCTGCGCCCCCCCCCTCCACCCCCCTACCACTCATTCCATGACGCTTTGAACCACCCCATTACGCCGGGCGCACCAACCAATATTTGTATGTATTCCCACTCAAATTCCCCGCTCTGGGTTTCCTCGGGAGAAACTTTAGCGTTCGTCTTTGTCGTCGTAGTCTAGGATATGTTATTCCCCCGCCCTCGCCAACAAACTTCCCCGGCAGCCGGAGGTGAAGACAATCAGGAAGGCTCCGGCGAAACTTATTCCCGTGGCCGAAGTCGCCAAAAAGACCCGTCTCTCCCCCACGACTGCGGAAATTACCTCGCATTTTGTTAGCCCTCCGTTTGCACCGCGGAAGGAGACTTTTTTTCCCTTGGTCCCGCGGCAATTTCCTTCGGGGATCCGTTCAAGTGACGGAAGGGGGGAGGGTTGTAGGGGGACGATGGGCGGAGCCCGCGGCCCGTTGCGCCATCTCCTAGTAATTGATTCCTATCCACTTCATAATTTCCACTTTCTCCCTCTCTCTCACGCCTTTGTTTTTGGGGATTCTGGAATTGTTCCGACATCCCCGCGACAGGCTTCCGTCGGGCGAATCGAACAAGTTGAGTTTACCCTATCGACGGAAGCGCTTCTCAGGTTCCTTGTGCAATGTCTTTCCCAGACGTTCTGACTTCTGGGGCCTTGATGTCGACGTTTTAAACTGCATTTCGTATGGCCAGGGGACAGATAGGGAGGAGGAAACAATTTTTTCCTTCAACCCTTTCACATTTGTCGATGTCGTGGAACGAAACGACCGTTGGGGACATTCTATTTAATAGGACTTTATGGGAGAGGGATTTTTAATGTGGGATTGTTTTGCGGTAGGGACTAACACATTATCGGTACCATTGGATACCTGACATCATCACTTAATTCTTCCTCTTCGCTGATCCGAAAACATCCTCGTGTGTATGCAATTCAAAATGCATGCCGAATGAAAAAAGTTTGATGTTTCGTTGGTCCGATTTCGATTAAAGTCTCGTATCAATAAAATTCAAAGCAACGGGAAGGTTTATATAAATGAAATTATTTGATAATTGAGCAGGAAAAATCTTTAATTAATACGAATTAGTTGTCATCCTTGCGTCATTATTCTCGTTCCAGTGAATGTTTCGCTTTAGTTCGATGTTGACGCGAGTTTCTGGCTGAATACCACAAGATTTTCACAATACAGGCAAGTATTCAGTATCCATGGTAGCCTTGATGTGTGAATTTATGTCTCGCGTCAAGGGCTAAATTTTATTTAAGTGGGCAGGATCAATTCTGACAAAATGGTTCTACTACACCGATTTCAAATCTGTCAGAGTAAATGTATCCTGACCCTTAAAGAATCTTTATCGTCTCTTCACTTTGAGACCTTTACTTGCTTTTTATTTATTGCATCTTAGAATTGCATCGCATTGTCGTAAACGTAGGAACCCCAGGGGGGAGGTGACATTTCAAAGTGCTCCTTATGTAAATTAGGAATTAACGTGTTAATCCTGCAAAATATTTACATTCAAGTTTCAGAGATAGGTTCGGGGTCTCCTATTTTGCTAGTAAATTTGGACACATATTTTTCAGATGGTTTATTCTAGGATGATTAATAAATTAAACGCGCGTTTAAAAACTAAGCTCCTGGAATATTGCCGAAGGTGAAGAATTTTTAATTCAATGTTGGTGACTCTCATCTCTTTTTAGAAACACATCTGGGTGGAGCGATTACTTTTGAAGTGTTCGGATTTCTTTAAAGAGGACGTTTAATTTAGACCTTTTTACCATGAACATTTATCAAGCAGCAGAATGATACATTGAATTCGTCGGATATATTTTGAATTATATTCTATTCATCATATTTACTTTTATTTTCAAATCACGTATACATATTTCCAATTAACTTTTACGGATCACCGTATTAGTTTAGAATTCTCCATGATATTTTGAAATGATAGAGTGAAATTAGTTATTTGGAGGTATTTTTTACCCATTGAATATATTTTCAACTGATCTAAATTAAATACCATTTGTTTTATATTAATTCTATCAAATTAGCGATTTATTTTCCAAGTGGAAAACGTCACCTGTAAATTTATTTTCCAAATTGTACGCCAAGTTATGCTCCCCGCAGGACCTATTCGCCTTCCACGAACAATATAACCCCGAAAAAGAGTTGAATTTCCTTCAGCCATTGCTAATTAACTATTTTTATTAACTGAACGATACAAGGGACTTCCTGAAGCAGGGTAATTAGCAAGTTTCATACGGGAAATAATGATCTAGATAAAATGATATTGAATATTTGAAGGAGCTGTCAGTTAGAAGTAATACTTCGTCACGTATACTGAGTTATCCCCTCCGCGGTAGGCTTTGTCTAAGGGTCCTTCACATTTAATCATTTAAAGGAAGGGTATATTGCTGCAGAATGGATATTTGTCATCTCTTATGTATCCCGAAGCGTAATATATCTTTAACATCTCACGGCTGCTGACTTGAAAGGAGGCCCAGATTCATTCTGCGCAGCGAACCTACTCCCGTGTCGATGCCTAGTTGCTTCCTCAGCTTCGTCGATATTAAATTGTTCCCTGCCCTGAATTTTGCAGCCCCTGAGACAATAACAGAGAATAATAAGGACCGCCCTTATCTATGATGCAGATTTTGAATGAAACTGCTTTTTGTGAAGGAAAGAATGGAACCATGTACACTTTAAGTCATCGAAAAAGGAAGAAGATTCTTTGCTAAGGATAAATTTTAGACTGTACAAGAGAAAGAGCGGAGACATTTTATTAACTAAATAAATATTTTACCTTTGACGGAAGACTCGAAAATATTTTAGCATAAAAAGTAAATAACTAGTAGTTAGACGAATTTTGTTAAAAGTAAGTACTAAATACGGTTACGGTGTATCTCAAGGAAACTATTTTATCGCCGGAATGAATAAATACGAGTGTCGAAAATGAATGAAGGATTTTCAAGTCCTTGATATTGAACTGAATACTGGCGTGTGAGTAATGAATATGTACATAGCTGAACGCTTGGTATATATTTGGTCGAATTGATGGAGAAAACTAATTTAAGAATGCTGAGAAAAATTGGTGTGTGCAAATCTATTAAAAGCTGGATTAATGAATCGGATCTAATTATCAAAACAGATATCCTCCAATTGATTAAGACGCTATAAAATGTATTAATAAAACCGAAAACTGCGTCCTAATTATTTTTTCTGTAAAAATAAAAATTTCACATATTTATTCTAACTTCGATGAACTGCGGAGGATGCTGCGACAGCAAGTTTAACAGAGTCATCCGCTTATGTGCACAACAATGCAATGATATCAAAGTTTAAAAAATCGGTCTGGGTCATGAAAAGAATTGTATTTCGCTTTGGAAATAATATTCCTGTGCTAAGCTTCTAGAAGTAGATATATATAATCCACGGATTAGATGTCAGCTTTGGATGCATCTAGTACTACACCAACAGGAACTGCTACACATCGTAGTGGACCTCTAGAGATCTTTCTCCATTTTGAATTTCTTGCGCTACAATTTCCCTCTTTAATTTCTCGCGCTTCCCAACCCCTTTATGACTTCCAAAGTGATTTTTCTCGCCCTCCCTCTTTTCGGCTCATCGATATTCCTCCCTTATATCAGAGCCGTCCTACCAATATCTCCTTATCTCTTCCTGCTACCTTCGAATTTCCTTCAGCGGCTCATTTTGCCATAGCATGCTCAAAATTTCTTCGTTTGTCCTTGTCTCTATCCAGATATTTCTCTCGTTCTTTTTCAAATTCAATTAAAAAAATCCTAGAATACAACACTTGTATAAATAGCGTAACCAAGTGTCATTCCTGGCGCTAACACGAGTTTTTTGGCGCTTTTTCGCAGGATCCGCGGTCGCTAACTAAACCCCGGAGCAATTTTGCGAAACGGGTAATGGTGGTTAAAATGCGCAAAAATATATCTATTGATGACCACCGTAGAGGGTGAACCATTTAAGCTAATCGCCACTTTTACAACAATATTGATGAATTCCACAGAAAAGCTTTCCTTCAAATTTAATGTTGGGTAGAAGTATTAGAAATGTTATTAGAGTGTATGTAGTCGAACTTACAAAAATAATTATTATTCGAATTTTACGTGCACGTGTTCATTGTGAAAGATATCGCTGGGCAATTCAGGATTTATGATCGTAAAAGATCCTGTAGTGAAGAAGATGAGGCTATTACAGTCGAGCCTGTGGCAAATCGGTTCTCGGATTATTGAACTAGCTCGATGAGGCTGCTTCCTTCACTCCTTGGAGACATTCCTTAGATTCCTGCATCTCGAATCCCACCGCGAGACAGCGTTGTCATATTTCCACTCCTCCTGGATGCAGTTTTCCATTAAGTATCTTTGCCCTCCCGCCGAATCCTTCCTTCATGACCTCGTTATCATGATTTCGTTTCTCGCGCAGGTGCGCCCTCGTTGTCCTTCACTGGCATGTAATTTTCTTCCCTCCTTGAGCGGAGTTTGGAGAGCGCCCTCGGCCTTTAATAACCCTTCTTTCCCTTACTAGTGTTCTGTGTCGGCTCCATTTCAACCTGCCCCAGCGGAGGCCGTGTGCCAAGGGTGAGCAAGTCAATGGTGCCATCGGTCATCTTCCATTGGGGCAAAGAGTCACCAATGGCCTCTCTCAATTTGAATCTACAATTATTTTACTTTTTCTGTGCATCGAGTCTGTGCCTCTCCTCCTTGGGACTCCTCTTTGGAGCGCACCCTCCTCGATGGATAATCTGCACGCCCCTTGATATTAATTTTCATAAGTTCAGTAGAAGTTTAGGGGCAGGTCATTGCTGTCCTGGCGTGCTCTCTCCGTACTGCAGATAACGCTATCCATTATCACGGCGAACCTAAGTCATCTTGGTCGATTTCAATTCCTTTTCCTTATTACTTTGGGTTTTATAATTCTTACATATAATTCTTACATCATTTCGAACCACTATTTAAGGCTATACAAACTTATTTCATCAATTGGTTAATTAGTTTAAGACAACTTTCGTCTGCGAACGAGGAACCCAGTTTTCGAATTTAAGTATTGATAAGGAGGATGCACGGATTCAAAATCCCTCGATCTTTTAGCTGTGGTTAGGAATTTTTGAAGTTTATCATTTAATCGTTATTACTTAACTGCGTGAAAAATCCTCCTCAGCCATTTTTTTTGGAGGATTAATATATGTTTTGTGTTCTCATCTGCGGAAAAAAGTTGTATTGCTCCCCATATTATTACTCTTCGTAAATTGAGACAAATAATCTCCCTGTTTTTTTCCATTGAAAGTTGAGTGCATTATTTTCGTAAGCTTCCAAACTCTTGAACTGAAAACTCCCTCTCTCTCTCTCATGAAAACAGAAACGTGCGCGGAGGGGTAAAGTACTGCTGCCACTCACACGATAGGGATACGATATTTAGCGTCGGTGCAGAGATGCGGAAATAAATAAAGATGTACCCCACGCATTTCACTTGCAGCGTTAGTCTCCAGCTGGAGGTTCCTCACGCACTGTTGACGCACGGCGAAACGGGGTTGTTGCTCACGGAATGAGCGAAGAATGTATTTCCGTGCACCAACACACAACCTTTTGAGAAAAGTACTGGTATAAAATATGTTTTTTCCATAATTATTCACGTACTGTGAGAATCATCCAGGCGCATACCTATAAGATTACACTAGTGACGAGCAGATTAAAAATGTTTTTTTTTCTTTCAATTTTAGCAGCTGCCTCCTCTTTCATGGAAGTTGTTCATAATATGTACTATCTGTTCAGTGAAAATTATCGAAATTTAGATCTAAATTTCACCAAAACAAGTACGTTACTTTCTTTAAACATCGCTTAAGTCTTTCGATACACATCAAAATATTTATGCAAAGAGGTTATCAATTAGAGGATTTATTTGTAGCAGCCCGGTCAATTAACCCAAGTCCTTCCCATTAATGTCTTCGTTATAATTTGTTCTGACGTTTCCTAGGGCTCCCCGTTCAACTCTTTTTTTTTCTATAATAACTGCAAAGAAATGTGGTCCTCATCGATTTCTTTGGTGCTGGATTGCGCCAGATTATTTTCCATCTCCTTCCGGCCGTTGTCATTCATAGAACAATATCACTGCCCAAATGTTTGAAAAAGTACCTTTATTAGTCATATTAATTATATAATTCTACCTTTTTGAAAAGTTGCAATCTGTTATGCTTATTTTTTTATGCTTCATACTGTGTATGAAAATATGTGAGTATGGTTTCCATTACGTTTGAATTAAGATTCTGCCATCTATCTTATTCTATTCTGTACTTCCTTAAAATTTTATTTCGCATATCTACTGGGTAATTTTCAACATGTTCTAACTTGCATAGTAGCTCGTTAAAACAATTAGAAACAACAATTAGAAAAAAAAGATTATTTAATGGAATTGCAAATTTATCCAAGCATCATACTAATTTGGTACCGTAGGAACGATGAAACTTTATCATTTTAATCACGGAAGAACATCCATATTTTGGAGGGAGCAGATTAAAATTCGGTGCTTGACGAACTAAGACGAAATTTGAGCTTTGCCTACAGATTCTGAAGAATTTAAAATCCTGTTGCTCCTCCGCTCGGAGGTTCCTAATTTTGAGAAACGTCGGGAAAATCACGACTGTGTCCATATGTATGTTATTATTTTCCTCATGACATAAAAATACGCAGCAGACAAATGCATTTCATTGCAACGGCATTTTTCAGACAATAAAATGAATAATGTATACTTTCGTGCATGCGAGCGAGTATTTTCTGTGTTTCTCAAAACCAGTTTAAGCATTTTTTCTGGTTTAATTAAAAATGCAAACAACGTATGTGGAACATTTGTTTTCATTCTTATTAATGCTTATTTCCAATGTTTTACCCCATTACGTTGCACGAGTATCATCATGGAAAATTTAAACGATTAGACTTTGCATCATTGCTCTAGTGGAGGACTTATGGCTTAGATATTTTGGAATTAGTGTTACGGCTCAAGAAATTGCACTCAACTTATTGGGGAACCAAATGTCGAGCTCCCCCCACCCAGACTTCGGATTGGCTCTCCTCTGCCCACCCACCCCAGTGCATGCAAACCAGCCGATAGTGACCTCAGCTCGCCTCGCATCCACTCTTCACTTTCGCGTGTCTCATGACACTCCACGCCTGGAGTCCAGCACGCTGAAATGGCCTCGCTTGGTGCGAGGGTTTGCCTGAGTCCTCTCACGGCCGCGACACCTCCAACTTCACCCCGCCCCCCTCTAGGCTCTCGTCCTGCACCATCCCCGGGACCAGGCAGTCCCCTGGTCCCTCTCAGCCTCCCTCATCCCCAAGACCACCCACAGGCTCCTCCGTCACCCTTACCGCCCCCTTCCATCTCTTCACTCTTGCACCCAATAAAATGTCCCCATCTCGCCCCCCCTCCCCCTTCCTCCACCCGCCTCCTCCTCCACTCCACACCCCCATCGCGACCCCTTTTTTTTAATTCCATTCCAGCAGGTGCCCTTTTTTCATAACGCCAGAGATTGTTCCGCGGCGGGCATAAATCTCTCCCTCGGTTGGCGAAGGGGTGGGTTGGGGGGTGGGGGGGCGACGGGCGGGAAGGCGGCAGGAAAAAAGCCTTGAATTATGTTTTAATCGAAATAAAAAAATAAGCCGAAAGTGCGATAGAGATTTTTCTAAATTGTTCCGGAGTAGTCGCCATTCTTTACTCCTCCATGACTCCGTGGATTCGCCCGATATTGAAGGAAAGAATATTGTAAATCATACGGCCGAAAAGTTTCCAATTTTTTTTGTTTCGTCGTTGACGCAATGTATCACAATGATATATCGCTTATGCAGAAAATTGTTTCGGCTTGTCCCGTTTGGGGGCCTTTCAGTGTCTGAGGGGTATAATGGGAACAGTGCGCCCGAAAGGCCCAGGGCTCAAGTGTCGTCCCATCTTCCGAGTTTGGCAGGAAAAGGAGATTATAAGCCTGGAAGGGGTTCCCTGCGCAAACTGGTTGAAATTGCCTCCGAAAATAGCCATTTTCAACGAAATGGTCACAGTGCTGAAGTGTGTTTAGCTCTCAAGACATATTAGAGTGCCTAAAGCTTCCTTCTTAAATATATATAAATATATATATATATATATAAATTTATATATATGTATATATATATATATGATTTAAGAGCATTCTCGAGAGCAATATACATTTGGAAGGCACAATAGAACAGCAATCTGACGTGAAGAAGGTCGAAAGCTGAAACTTTCTGAAATGTGTCCTTTTACGTGTTCTCTCCTCTCTCTGTACATATATTTTTAAACCGTATTCAACCCGAAGGTCGGCTTGGTAGGTGATGGTAGAGTTCACCCAGTACTACGTGTGAAATTCACACATCAGGGTAGGGGGGCCAGTTCCTTTCCCTGTGCCGGTTATGGTTTCCCAGGAAGATCTGGTACCCGAAAAATCACAGAGCCTGGGTGGAGCTGCAGGTGTCTAGTATGCCCGGGAATCGAACCCGGGCCCTCCGGTCAGTAGTCCAACGATCTACCCCCTGGACTACCGCGATATATAATCCTTTTTATCAATGCATGAATGTATTCGAAGGTGTATGACCACTCCGATTTGACTCACGTGATTTTGAACTAGGAATCTCACATCAGGGACGTTCTTCCATTATTGTGCATGAGAAGATCTAATGCTATATCATATCATGTCGTGCAGTATTTGCTTAAAAAATAGAACAAATTTTCATAATGCAAGGAGTAGGGATTTTTTAGGGATCTGAGTTGGTAGAAGCATAGCTCTTTAGCCCAAGTTTTATTTGGAGCAAGCGACAGATTATTATTTTGGTCCACAAACGATGGAATCAAACCACGGGGCATGTCGTTTATCATAAAGTTGCTATCGAGGGGGTTTTCCCTAAGCCACCTACGCATAAGAACATTAGTATCGAGTTAGTCAATCGAGTTACAGTTTCGTGGATAAACCGAAGTTTGTTAGCTACAAGTTGCATACTGTGTACTGGATTTTGATGTAAAATTACATAGCGGTTTAGCACTTTAAAAACCATTTTTGTTGCCCTCTCCTCCAGTAAATTCAGCCAAAAAGGTTATACGTGTTTTCAAATCACAAAATAAAATTAATAATAAATAGCGAACATTTTGAAAGGAGCTTTAGTTGGCTCATTTAGCCTTAGAATTATGAAAGTAAATTTTATCCAGAGATTCTAGATAAATTGACTTTAATAAAATAATCGAATAATGCTAATTTTATTTCCTTTTCCGTGATAATAGGATATATTACAACGCATTAAAACAGATCAGGGACTGGGTGTTGGAAAAATATCCTCCTTATCATAAAACAATTAGTAAATCCATTCGATTAAAAAGTATTAACCATTTATAATTGTTGGTATAATTGTGATGTTAAAATATTCCTTCTCCATAATGGTTTGCTTTTATTTTTTTGCGATATCTAGTAGTGAGCTTTTTTATTCATACTATTTTATTCAAATAAGTGACTAAAATCGAACGCTCGATGCAAATATTTTAGGGATCGAATGTTGCCATTAAAATCTTTCGTGGAAAACAATTTTTTTCACAACGGATTGACATATTCAATAATATGTCCTTGTCTCATATTTTGCAATGGGAGATGACACAGTGTTAAAAAAATAAGCTTCTTCAAAAAAATAATAAACGGAAACAAACAGCGGTCGGTGGTCTCGGCATTCACAATTTTACGCCCCGACACTTTCGCGCTTGCTTAATTTTTTCCTAATTTTTCGGTCTCCGCGTATGATGCGTAGTTATGGCCATCTTTTGTCCTCGCGTTGTCGAGGAATTGCGCTCACGGTCCCAACTTCGCGGATCGCGGTTTGCGCGCGCATGAAATATGCAACCCCGACCCACCCCTTCTCCGCCCACCCCACTCCCCATCCCTCCGTCCGCCCGTGGTTTCGTGACGCGCCGCTCGAAAAGGGGGAGAAACAAGTGAAGGTGACGCTCTATTTGCGCGGGAACAATGGTCGCCGAGGGTTGTCCATGCCATCGCCGCTGCCGTAGTCCCCCCCACCCAACCCTTCTCCCCCCCCCGGTGGTTATTGGGTGAGCGGTGAGATACGAGAATAACGCGTGCATTCATTCATTCATCCACTTTTGCGACCCCCTTCCAGTCACTCTCCCCCGCGTCTCCCCCTTCTCCCTCACCCCTCGCGACGACCTCCTCCCTCCGTTTCTCCGACGGCCGACTCGCCTCCCGCGCTTCATTATCAAAATGTCGCACTCCAAAAGCCAAGCCATCCGTAGAGCGCGTGCCATGCGCTGAATTTCTGTAGACAATGCGTCGCGATTTCACGTGGTGGTAGGGACAGAATACCTTTGCGCTCATCATCTCCGAAGAGAGAACAAATCCTTGCTTGCTCCTTTCGCCTCCTGTCGTGTCGACGAGAGGTAAAAATTCTATGGAAACGCTATTTCGTTATGCGTACATCTCTTTTCTTTCCAACCATTTTCTTATTTTTTTCTTCCTTTTTTGTCTCTACCCATTAACCTAAAGGCAATCACGGGGTGATCTTAAAAACTGGCACTCAAAAACATGGATTCCAATTCCCCTCGGAAAGTCATAAACCTGAGTGCTCCCGCATGTGTGTCACCGCCAACGTAAGCTAGCGAAGTTTTCACTGAAAAAGTGTTGAGAATCGATTTGGACTCAGGCAGTAGTTTAAAAAGTCCAGGTAATATTTTCAGGCAGCATTTTTCTACAGAGGCTGAGTTGATTCTCGGTAATGAATCAAAGGTCCATGATTCTGCAATTAATTGCATTGCCTATACTAACTCTCATTTTCTTAAATCAATATTTGTATAACTCTTGAGTGCTCTCATTAAATTAGTGACAATATACATTACTAAATTAATACTTTTTAATTTTCATTTCAGAAGCCCAGTGAGTCTGCTGACTTCAATTTGCGAATCCCGCCTTAAATGGCAGCAAGAATGAGAGGTCATATAAATGAAAAGTGAGTAACATTACGGCTACTAAATAACACAATTATTTTATTTGGTTTCTTTTTTATAACTGCATACACTTCTCAGTTGAAATAGTGAATGGATAATCTTTTACATTCCCTAGAAGAAGGGTGCGGTAGGAGTTATTTTTATAGTTTAAAAGGGTCAGACAAAAATAAGTGTAATTTTTAATGTCTCCCTAAAAACACTATTTATTTTAAGAATTTGGAAATTTGGCTGTATATTCATGGTCGTTCAAACCACTCCCGTTGTCTCGTTTACGGTGTTGATCGTTTAGAGCGCTCAAGGTGATATAGTCTGATGTGTCTGGGGTTCAACTGTGATAGTGATAGAGATTTCTATTAGAGTGAGTGGTAGCGTATAATTCCCGCACATCGCCGCCAACTCTGAAGATTGTCTCTCGAGTAGTAAACTCTCACGAAACGTGAAAGTGACTGTGCACAGCCCCTGAAATAGCGTCGCGATCTCATCTAAATATGAAAATCGTAGCCGGCGAGAGAGGAAGCTATCAATATTTCAACGTATTTAAATTACTTTTCTCATGGTGTTTCTGAAACGTTATTGTTCTTAAAGAGTTGGAAATTATTGCTGATTTAATTTGAAACTTTTTCATAATTTACGACTATCCCGAAATTTGTTTCATATATCTACATGTATTTCCATCGCCCGTATCGTTTCCTTGACGTCTCGGCTTTAGTAGGAGAAAAACTTAAGTAAGCATTCCGCCACCACTGATTCTAAATATTCCAGAAGATGCTATGGGTAGAGCTTGGGTGATCAGTTTATTTTGATCGTTCACCATGTAGACAATCATCAAGATTATAACAGGAAGCCTAGAGATTACATTTAGCGTTAATAATTTCTTAATCAAGTTCCATTACGAATTAGGTATTGCTCTTAAAATAATAAATGTACATTGGAATGGGTTAAACTTTCATAAAAATGCTGTAAAATTGTTTTTTTGTAGTTTGAAATGCAAAACAGAGCTGACCAAATAGCAAAATAGAAATTCCTATCAAGTGAATTTATTATTTGTTAAAGTTTACCTAAAATGATGTTTCAGGGAAAACCATTGTCTCCACAGAGAGCTGAGCACTTAAACGGTTATTTTAAAGGGAGTAGAAAGCAGTGGATGGAGGCGGCCGTCTGTATAAATTATTAAATCAGTTAAACAAAGAAGGCATTAAGCAAACTAAAAGAAGTATTTACTCCTGCCAGAATAGCTCTATGAATGAATTATAGAACACGCGGGTCTTTCGAACATGTCAAGATTGTAGTCCATGAGAAAGAGGGGGGGGGAATGAAAAGGAAAACAGGACGTGGTGTTCACTGGCGGTCACCCATCCAAGTACTGTCCTGCCTCAGCATTGTTAAAATGCCCATAAGAATGGTAGCTTAAGACGAAGACTACTTGACTAGAAGAAAGAAGAACCAACGATATAAATAAAACCGAAGACGACTGTAGGAATACTGTGTGATCATCCTACAGAACTGCATAATAATTTAGGAAAACTATGAATGATGATAGTTTATGAGCTCATTCTTAGCATTTACACAATAGAGCATGGTGTCGGGTGCCTACAAAATCTACTCTGAGCCGAAATACTACTGCTAGTGAGAAAATTTCACTTCGTAGAATAATATACACACACACATATATTAGTTCGTAATTGCGCATGTAAAAAGGTTATACCAATGGAGCTAAACACAATACTTTCGTTCCTGAGTTCCTTGGCGCTTATTTTACTTGAATCATATCAATTAGAATGCATGAGTTTTTTGGAATTACACGAGTTTTTAGATC
>CM073774.1:100898037-101125038 GCA_037158775.1 Hetaerina titia | reverse complement strand
AGTCTTCTACTTGCACATCCGCTCCAAACCGGAGTGTGGCGGTGGACGAGCGATTCATTAATCGAACTTTTTATTCGAATTTCTTGCTCGACAATTTCGGCTCGTGTTCAGTAAGCCCTTTTCGACCTCGAGGACATGGGAACGGGTAGGGAGCCCAGGGGGAGGGTTCCATTTCCCCAATCACTGCCGTCTCCCCTTTGCTCTCACGACTCCAGGAGACACCCCTGGCGAGGAAGGGGTGTGAAAAGAAAGAAGAAGCGCGTCCCCCTGCACAGGCCCCGTAGACGTCCCCGGGACCGAAACAAATGCACACAATTAACGCAGTTTCCGAAGGAATTCATTTCGGAGTTTCACTCGGGCGTCGTGACAGGGTATCTCACGCACTCGTCCGCGTCGTCCAAAAACGGACGAATGCCTATTTATAGCGAGCGTTTGGGCGGAGATGTCTCCGCAGGGGGAGGGGGGGGAGCTCCGATGACGGCAGGTCCCCTTGTCGCCTTGATTTGGATCAGAGAGAGGTTGACAGCTTCCGTAGGGGGAGGGTAAGGGCGGAGGGCGTCAGCAGACAGTCATGCATGCCCTATCGCGACTGGAGGCCACGGGGCCATCATCCCACACCCCCCGGGGCACGCCCCCCTCGCTCCCCGTGTTCCCCCCGGCCCCTTTGCGAAGACGACACCCTCGAATCCGCCCCTTTTCCTCCCTCGTCGCACCCCATCTCCCGCTCCGATCTCGCCCTCTTCACGCCCCTCCGCTTCTCAGCCCTCACTCCCTCCCCCGCCAGCAACGGAGCAAACCCTCGCGCGAGTGCGTGCTCTCGAGCACGGAGTCGTTTCACGGAGAAGTTTCTCGCGGAGTCACCGGGGAGGGGTGACCCGATTGCCGCGTGGCTCTTGAGTTCCCTCCCCAAGAGAACTGATCTTCCGCAAAGGCACTAAATGAAGTCATGCCTTCATTTTGAAGATATCATTTTATTTTTTATGGCTTTCTCTAGCTATTAGAGCTGTTTCGCTTGGTGTGATAGCGTCGAATTCCCACGGATTCGAACTAGTTTGGAGTTGGAGTCCCTCGATCTCATGACGCCTCTTTACCCATCGGCCGTGACTCTTCACCCCCATTTGAACCCGGGCCCTCCGATCCCCTGCTCCAATCTCTCCTTCTCCTTTGATCTGAATGCCCACTCATCATTTGTTCACGTCGGGAGGATTCTGCCACTTCGCGGTTTAGAAAAATTGAGAGAAAATTCACTTCACCATTCGCAACGAGAAAACACTTTGCACGAAGATTAAATTCGTATTTTTCATTAGAGAGTAAATTAGATACATCTTTAAGTTATTTTGTGTAATGTTTTGCTGTCATTAATAAAGTCTTTTCTTCCCGATTTTGAACTACTCAATTTTAGACTGATTATATTAAATAGTATTTCCTTAAACCGTAAAAGGTTTAATTGCGCCCTCCCAACCATTTTTCATCCCTCTCCCTTCAATTATATATACCCCGGATTTCCTTAATCCGATTAACTTTCACTTTGCATTACAGTGGTTTTTCCTTCAGAGAGCTGAAGAGGAATCACATTGTGAACGAAATACGCGTAACCGTTTTTAACACTATTGTGTTTCCCTCCTTTTTACATTTTTCCCCATCCTCTACTATCCATTTCTTTCTTTCTTTTGACTGAAGAGTTTAATTCTCTACCATTTTCGGTTTCAGCAACACCATCCAAAATTTTCTCACTTCATATTCTCTAGTGCTGGTATTGTTTTGCTGTAATACTCACGGTGAGTGTGTGTGTGTATTATTTCCCCGGAGGAGATCCCTCACGTCTGGATTCATTTCTTCGCAAACCTATTCGGTTTCCAGAGCCGGTCCCTGGCAAGAGAAAACTCCCGGTCCCGGGGTAACCAGTCTGACTGTGTGTGAATTTTAAGTTCCCGAATACGGTCCTTGGCAATAGGAATAATGACCTTGTAAACATATTCGGGAAATACCCCCTAATGTAAATGTGATCTTTCTAATATTTTGAATATGTGTCTGATCACTGGCGAGGGATTGACTTTCCCCGAAAATCACCACATTAATCTCAGTTCCCCTCTTTCTACTCTCACAGTGGCGTAGAAAACCTTTTACGGCTTATGGAAATATTATTTAATATAATCAGTTTAAAAAGAGGCCGTGGGAATATCAATTTATCCTTTACATGACTACATTTTACGTTATAAAAACTGAAATAATAACTAAGCCTGCTCGAAATCATTAAGGTCTTTTCGCAAGCGGAATGGATAAATTTAAAAATCTATTTTTCTGGAATATGTACGAAATTATGGACGAATTTTCGCACAAATTAAGTGATCGGAGAAGAGATCTTTCAATCAAGTAAAATCTTCCCTAGACGGAAAATTAGGATTAGAAGATAGATTGAAAGAAAATAGAAGATTAAATAGAATGAAAATATGATAAAATTGATCCGCCACTGGCCAACTCAAACGAAAATCTGTTGTTGGAACAAAGCATCTCGGTTTTATTTCAACTGAGTCTACGAATTATTATTATAAAACGGTCTCAAAGTTTCCCTGTTAGTGTCGCTCGAAATTTTCAATTCGTTCTCCCCCATTTAGTAAGGATTATTGAATTCAATTTCTCCGTACTTGGTTATATGCTGTTACTAAATGATCGCATGCTGATTTCTAAACATTAGTTATTAATAAATATCAGTTATCAATCTGAACCAGATGTACGTACGTGGATCAGAGATGAACTCACATCATGCTGGATCTGGAAGCAAGTGGAATTCACCAGTTATAAAAGCTGGGTTCACTTATCTTTCCCTGTGCCGCTTGCGGTTTCACATGACGTTTTATTGCGAGTATTTAGACGTCCAGATTCGAGCACGGACCATCTGGTGTGCAGCAGAGTTATTATGCCGTGTCAAGGACTACATACCTATAAATCATGAATATGCCATAAAAAATGAAATAGTAGTAGTTTTAGACGAGGCGATCGACAGCTAAGGTCATTTAGACCATTAGGGACGGATGGGAAAGGGTGAAGAGAAACCCGGCGTCGGTATTAGCCTACCATTATTGAAAGGCGCCAAGGGTCAAAACTGTTAACGTCCCATCCGACGTACGGTGTACGGACGGAGCACGTACACACCCAAAGCGCTCTCCAAAAAGTACCCCAAGTAGGGATCGTGATATCACTGAAAAATATCTGCAGTCTCCAGGATTCGAACCCGGGTCTTCTCGATGGGAAACCAGTGCGTTAGCCAGAGAACCATCCCGATCCCCCAAAACATTTAATATATCAACGAGATTTCTGAAAGGATAGCGGTTGAATACGATTTTCTTGGAAATTCACCCAATTTAAGATAGCCGTTGTCGCAAAACCTAAATGAATTTGGCTTTTCACATAGTCAATTGTTTCATCGATGACATATCATTTCCAATATATAACCGCTGCCCAAAAAAGGGTTAAACCATTTGCGGGAATTGAAGGCACGGAGTCATCTTAAAGTGCACTCCTAGCTTCCAAAACAAATTTTGGGAGATAATAAATGGATAAGCAATGAGATTTCCCAAAGGGCTGCAAACTTATTTATCCTCAAGTAAAATTTTGTTGTTTTCAAAACATCCTCAGATCATATTGAGGAATTACCCGAATATGATGCATCACATTGAAATCTCACTTGGAATGATACATTTTTTACATCCCTAGGGAAATTTGATGGAGTCTATCACTTAACGAGGTCCGCCTCGCTCTGCGGAGAAACGGGATTAAAGTACCGAAATTCGGAAGTGGAGACGGGGATTCCAGGGACCATATTCCTGGAGAATCCCGAAGGAGCCGGGGGGAAGTAAGGGGGTATTGTCGCTCCGTCTTCATCGTTCCCTGAACACCCTCTGCCTCGCACCTTTATCGCCAAGACAACCTCCCACGCATCTCCCTCTTTGTACTATTATCTGATCAACCCCCCCACCCTCCACCCATCCGCATTCATTTCCACGACTCACCAGTCGGTCCTCGAGGGCGGCGGGAGGAGGGCGGGTGAAGGGCGGGGGTTGCAGGCTGAACGGGAGGGGGTGGGGGCCCGAAGCGATTGTCCCTGTCACTCTTTTCCGTTGCCATGGCTTCCACGTCCTCATCAGCCCTGCTTCCCTCTCTGCCCCCTCCCGCGCCTCCTCTCCCCTGACCCCTCCCCCCCCAATTCCCCCTTCCTACTCCGACCTCCTTCCCTTCTTCCTTCGAGGAGGGAGGCCCCGAAATACGACGCCCCCCGCATTGCCATTGACAACGTCGACAGCCGCCGCCACCGTCCTCACCCCCCCACGGACCCCCCTTCGCCTGGGGTTGCCGGGGGCGGGGATTATTACTCACAAGAGCCCACACACGCTCAAGGGAGCGAGGAAAGTCTTGGACTTCCTCCTCGAGACTTTTTCCCCAACCCCCTAGCACCACCGAGAGACTCAATCGTGCATTGTATGCAGCTATATTTACTTGAGGCTCGATTTATTCGGACTAATCCCCGTGCATTGGAATATATATACAACGGTTTGTTTGCATGTTTTTTTTCTGGCAAAGTTACAGAAACTTTTACTAAACATTTGGTGTTTTGTGTTCTTACTGCACATAATAATTAAACTGGTCACGTCACTACCATTGTTACGATGTATCACATCACCTGAGTATGATGTAATGCATCAAATCCCGGTCGTACTATTAAGCTTATCTAGCAGAAAATTGTTACCATCTTTTCTTTATCAAGAAATTAAGTTCAGCTTAGAGAATCTCTGCCGGGATTCTTAAGATTTGTTAACTATGTGTAAAAAGTGAGTGTTATGGGGTTATTAAGGAAATCAGGATAGTAGGTCGTGGTGTAACGAAGAAATAAAATCAATGTAAAGGTAAATAAAAGAGTTTCTGGCGTAACTTGGTGGAAAATCTTCATGTTGACATCTGAAACTTAAACAACTTGGCTTTTACACTTAAATTATTTTGAAAACCTGATGATGTTATACCATAACGAAACCTAGATCGTGATAACAAAAAATTTTAATCGGAGAAGCCAAGTTGTTTAATTTTCAAATGTCAATGTAAAGCATTTAGAATGATACTGATTCGGCTTTGTAGCCTTCGCGAATCGTATGCGGGATCCCAGGGGAACTCGTATTGCTTGGTAAAGGAAAACCCAATCGAACTTCCCTCAATTATGATTTTTTTTCGCGAGCCACTCGAGGGTGTGAGGTGTGCCGTGAGGCCGTGAAAAGGGTGAGATTTCGCGCGCTACTTGGTCATACTGCATTCTTAAAATACATCTGTTGGCTTTCTTTTAGTCTTACTCAAGCATTAATATTTGCTTTTGCCAATTTTTGTTTGGTAGAAATGTTTATGGAAGCTAACCAGGAGTTTTTTTCCATAGTCAGGGATCAGCGGTTTGGATTACAATGCAACAATTTCAGAATGCAAAAATCATTTGCCTTGACTGGGATTGGAACCCGGATCCCTTCATATCCACCTGATTTGTTTAGCCATTTGAGCTACCGAGGCACCTAAGTGTTTGCTCTGAACTCGTGAACTCTGGCGCATTGCGCACGACTACCAACGCCTATGACATTGTCTGTACGGTATTTCGTCACAACATCTTGTTCATTTGAAGCCTACAAAATTTTGGAAGTGGAAGAGGACGCCTCAGTAGCTTAACTGGCTAGAGCACTTGACCGGACATCGAGGGATCCGGGTACAAATCCCGGTCTAGGCGAATCATATTTACACTCTGAAATTGTTGAATTGAGATCTTGCACTGCTTCTGAATGGACTACCACGATGGGCCACCGTCGTACCGTTGCCCCCAAAATCTCTGAAGTAAAAGGTCGCCTCGATAGCTCAACTGGCTAAAGCACTAGGCTGGACACTGAGGCATCCAAGTTCGATCCTGGTAAGCGCAAATAATTTTTCACTCTCTGGTATTGTTTTATTGTAATTCACATTTAGCGGATGGCATCATTAAAAGTTACTGTCGCGGCATCTCCTGAAGTTGCTTGGGATTTAAATTTAATCATAAATAATACGTCACCAGGCGTAACAAAAATCCGACAGATTATTACCTCGAAAACTTATTTATCCATTTTAGTCATATCGATAAGCTGTAACGCTTAACGAATATTACATGGTTAGCAGCTGTTCCTGTACCTAGACAAAGAGGACAAGAAAAAAGTCATTATGTCTTAGCCCTTGCGTTAATCCTGACTCAGAAATTTTTCATAGTCGGCGTCGAATAGAATTCGTGATTAAATGTTACCTGTTAAAGACCGTGGTTGTCCATTTACTTAAACTGAAGAAATCATAAATGCTTTTTCGGTTCCACTTTTTATTAATGCCACCAAAGTTTTAACAAATTATCACTTTCAGCTCACTTGGAGATGTCAATGGGTCCAAACCTCGGTCAAATCGATAAAAATCACTAAGTGTTATTCAAGAGGTTTTTGTAATTTCCTTCTAGATGGATAGCTTCCAAAAAATAAAAACTGTACCCAATTCCTTTGTTAGAATCTGTTAGAAATTTCTTTGTTAGAATTTACAAGTGTTTATGCATGTAGGTCGGGTCTACCTTGTACATATTTTGATCATGTGTACGTATTGTATTCTAATAATATTACTGTTCATTACAAAGGTTCATCGCCCCAGGATACATATATTTTATTTTTTGTAAGCTTCAGGTGTGAATTATCACGTAAATACGCTCACTGTAACGCCAGAAAAAAGTTGCACCACGAAAGCGTACATAAACAGCAAACCTTGCAAGTCACCTCACCAGTAATAAATTGCGGCAGAAGTCTACCTTTTAAGTCACTTATCACTGTAGCCAATGTCTTCCTTTTTTCGCCGCTGATTTGGAATTAATGCTAGCTTAAGGACAGTATAGTACTTTAAAATTACTTGGTGTGCAGAATATATTTTCAGGTTTTGTTTTTCCATATTTCTTTTCAATTTTTCTATTATTAACTTCGTAGTTCCTGGTATTTTCAAATGCCGATAACACGCGAAAAGGGTATACTTAGTCGGGCAAATTGCAACAATCCCGGGAATAAAGTATTCCATTAGGACCTTTTGCAAAAATTCCGATATAATTACCGTCGTGGCTGCTCACCGACATCAAGCGTAGGTTTCGACGCTATTCAGATTTTAATCGATGGCAATTTTCCCTGTATTCCTTTCTCCCTTTGCTCCCGACATATAATTACACTCGAAACACACGATTAAGCGCGGTCGTTAAGAACTTGAGGACCAAAAACACGGATTGACAAGGCGGACATTTTCTCGGGAACGGAAATAAAACTCCTTCATTAGTATTCGATACGGATCCATGTACGAGGCATGGAAGACTTATCGGCTACCATTACGTATTGTTTTTTTCACGTTTCCTGCCATTCAAAGTTTCAGCCCACCTATTCCCTCCTAAAGCCCTTCGCCCCCACCCCCAATAACACCTACCAGTACTTCGAAGTCACGCCCCCTCCGACTCCTATTATCACGTGAGTCGTGACCTTACCGAATCCGCCTTTTGTGCCTCTCCCTCCCTCCCCCCCGCTGCAGCGATAAGACTTTTCTTTTTTCATTAGGGGAGGGACGTGGGCAGGAAGGGGAATGTCTTTTCGGGGCTCCGGGCCCGCTTCCGCCCAACGGGAAACGCAGTGCCGCCACGACGCGTCCAGTATTATGCCTTTGACGTGCGGTTGCGGAGCGATTGGGAACAGGAAGAGAGATTGCGGGCGAAGAAGGAGGGACCTTCCCCCTCTTACGCTGTCACCATCCTCCCCGGATGATTCTGGAAACAGTGCGTACCGTTATATCAATGTTCGCCTTTTGTCCTGTCCCCTCCGCCGTCCTGAAATAAATTAGTCGCGCGAGGGAACGTCCGTCCTTATCCTCTCCAGCTGGCAGAAAATTATTTTCTCAAGTCGAGATTCTTGATATAAAAAAGTATTGTATGTTTTCATTTTCATTTGACGTTCGTCTGTTAGGCAATAGAGCTCGTCTCATTGATAGATTATCGTCTTCCCACTTACAGACCCGAGGTTCGGATTGGCAAGGATTTCGAAGCATGTCAGGAGTAAGATTCCTATGTGGATACAATTTGGACAGTCCCTCGGATGAGATCGAACACTCCATCCGATGGATGAGGTATTAAACGGTGTACGACATGTCGACTTTCTTTAAACATAAGTTAATTCCGCAAAATATTTTTTGTCTTCTTTTCGTGCTCCCTCTAATATCCTATTCGCGTCAATTATTCATGTATGGCTTTTGGTTAAAAATATCTCCAGTACCGTTTTAGTTCATGAATAGTTTGCAAGTGGCGCAATTATTTTAATGGAAACCTTAATGAAGTTTCAATTTTTAATTTTTATCTCTTTTTTCCCTCTCCATTTGCCTGTTTCGTAGATTTCGAACAGGCGTTTGATTGAGTGAATTGGGAAAAATCAATTAAATTATTGCAGAAAACATGGGTAGATTTAAGGAGACTTATCTTGTCCATGTCTCAGATTGCTCAGGTGCGAGTGGGGATTGTTAGGAGTCCGGATGGGCAGTGTAAGGAAGAGAAGAAAGACAATGGTATCCATTGACACCTGTTCTGTTCAATGTGTATGTTGAGGAAATTCTGAAAGAGTCATGGAAAGAACTAGAGATGGCAATGAAAATCGGTGGGCAATTGATAAAATCAGTTAAGTTTGATGAAGATCAGTCTTTAATTTGTCACTCAGACAAGGCGAAGACAGCGAACATGATAATGTTTGGCCCACGTAATTCTTAATCCTTAGGCTCCCGCGAAATCTATCTGATGAAGGATCCATGCTGCTTCCGGGAATTACCGTGGCGTAGGTGAGTTGGTAGACAACTGTTTCTTCCCCAGTTCTGTAGACGTCTTCAGATCGAAGTGATCTTCGTTGCAATTTGGCCGCTATACGTATACAGTTGACGCTGGCTGGCCGGGAGCTCTCTGGTTGGCTCGTTCTCGGTGGCGAATAGGAATCACCCTTTTCCATGTGAAGTCAGGGTGCAGCCGTCCTCACGGTTGAAATTGTTTGGGTTCTTCATTGTTTCCACCGCTTCCCTTCCCTTCATCTGCATCTACATAATAATACCCCGAAAGCCACCGTAAGGGTGTTTGTGGCGGGGGGCGTTACGTCACCACCCGTAAACAGGAAAAAAAAACCACATGCAACATGCATGCAAAACTATGCCCACAGTAGCGTATACCCTCATGCAAAAATCCTTTCAACTTACACGCTTGCAAATTCATATACTATCATCCAACAAACAATTGCACCTTAGGATGCAGTAAAAATGTATCCAACAACGCGCAAGCCGGAGTATGAAAAGTAAAAAGGCGCAATTCCACTACCACGTGAGCATGCAACATAAAATGTCTCTCCTCCCCAAATGATTCTCGGGAAACAATGCCTCTCTCTTGCCAGCACTGTAGTTTGGTCGAACTTAATCGTATGTCCGGGTTGCGACCACGCATGTTCGTCAACTGCCAAGAATCGGAACTTTTTTCTGTCTTGTGGCCCTTTGGTGCTCCTTGGTCCTGCATCTGATGGACCTTCCTGTTTGGCTGATTTAGGACTTCCCACATGTACACTTGTGTTCTCATATATGCCTTCGTGCATTAGTTCGGGAATTCGGTCCCTCGGCTTAGAGATGATATCGATGATTTTTCTTGCTGTGGAGATCCTGGTTGCTACATTTCCGTTGGAGCTTTCTTAGTTTTTCAGCCTTTCAGGCAACGTACGGGATGGCAGCGTATGTCGTCAGTTTTTTTGTCGTTGCCTGGCTTCTCGTCGCTGTGTTTCTTGGTCAGAATCCTGTCTTCCGTCAGCTCATTTTCTTTATGGCGGTTATTTTTGGATCATATGATCCGGGTATCCGTTTTTCGCCGGCGCTGAGATCAGGTATCGTCGCTTTTCTGATGTAAGCGATTCGGCGCCTGGGATGGTGTAGGTACCCATCCTAATTCACTGCAACGCGGAGATACTCTCCGTGCCTGAAATTATGATTGCTATGAAAGAAACGAATAGGCCCTTAGAATTCGTGTAAATTCAACTTCTTAACTTGTGGGATTCAGCCAAGTGATGATGGCATGCGTTCCAGACCCAACCCATGCTCTCCGATCAGATTTCATTTGACATAACGCCGTTATTGTAAACGTTTGCTCTTTCCATAAAAACAATTTGTCTAAATTTTTCAACTCGTCAATTTAATCGTGCGACATAGTTGTGGTGACGAAGTCGTAAATAAGAGCATATTTGGAACCGGAAGTTAGAAATAAGAATCATGGCCAAGTCTTTGCGCGAGACACGCGCTTGTAACCTTTCTAATAAGATAGTTTGAACATTGATGTGCATTGAGACCTCAAGTTCGCGTTATCACCAACATAAAAAATGTTTATTGAGTCAACGGAAAGCTGGAGTCACGGGGAAATAGTTGGCCCGCCTCTTTATCACGTGTCTCTCAACCCGCTGCTGGTAGCAGGCACCTCCCCTTCCCACAATTCCACCTCTTATCTCCCTCCCTCTTTCACCCCCACTCACCCTCCCAGACCTCTCTCTTCGGCGAGAATGGACCGGTAGCAGCGAGAGGAAGACTGGAGAGACAGTCGGACGCTTGGGATCGGACGTGAGTCAGATGGAGAGGGCGATAAGGTGGATGGAGCCCTTGCGGTGGAGTGAGGAGGGGCGGGTGGAAGAGGGGCGAGGGGCAGTGGATGAAACGCCGCCATGCCTTCCCCCGGCCGACTGGCTGACTCTTCCCACCGACTCACTCCCCCTTGTGTTCGTTTGCTTCAACATGGCCATCGCCGCTCAAGGGGAAAGAAGGCAAATTATCATTCCAAAATTATTTATCGGCAGATGAAGACGTCCCCTATTTCTTTTATTGTTCTAAATTGTAGGTTACCGCGGGGATGCCAAAACTGCAGTAAGAAACCTCAAGTTGCATGCGTGAGGATAAAACTCACTTTGTACCAAACCTTAGGGTACGCGAAATTCACGCATCCAGGGTGTTTTAATGTTCTATATGCATTACCTCTATCGCGTCTGTTTTTCCAGGAAGATTATTTATCCGAAAAATTACACAGCTAATGTTTAGCTGGAGGTGTGAACCAACCGTTAATCGAACCGAGATCATCTGGTTAGTAGTCCAACGCCCTGCCTAATAAGCTAGCAAATCCCGAGGTTTTAAAACAGGCTGATGTACTTTGGAATTAAAAATAATAAAAGTTTTTATTTTAGATAACAGAGGTCAGACTCGTATGCGGGCTACTGGACGTACCAATGAGAAAAGTCGGCAGATGCAACCCGGAAGCAAGAATGTCTAGCAATGCGGTGATAGGTTTTCATGTCGCTCTTTTTTTCAGGCAGCGTTCCGCTGAAAAGTTTATAAGTGGATACTCGGTTTAAGGGATAACTCGATTGTTACAACGCTCTCCACTCGATTGAGCCCGCATACCCTAGTGGTGGCTTGCAGGGTCCAACAAAACTAAACTTAACCTCAGCAGTTATGTAAGGTCTGTTCATTGCGAAGAAATAAGAATTTAGCAACTTAAATACGTAAGTTTTTAGTAGAAACGAAACTTTAAAAAAATTTTTAGTAGAAATACGTAAATCATTTAGTAGAAAGAGCCTGCTACAGTTGAAAATTAAGTGGGTAAATAATGATAATGTGAGTCTTTTGCGAGGGTAAAACGGTAGAACATTAGGAGAAGAAGAAAAAAGGAATTTGCGCGAATCCGGGTGAATTACCGATGGGACCCTGAAGGAAACGCGCCAAAATATTTTAGCGAAGACTTTGATGCAGAGCATAACACTATTCCCTAATCTTGGGCATGATGGTGGATATTGCCAATAACACGATAGATATAAAAATCGCGATCACAGTTATTCAAATTTAGGATGAAACAAAATAAGGCTATTCCTGGAGCTGATTCACGAATCCACGATCTCATGCGGTGCTACCGGAGGAAATCGCATTATGGATAGCGAAAGTTATAGAAAGCCAAAAATTACTCATGATGGGGCACCCAGCCGTTGTGAGAAAGAATGAGAATATGTCGAAGGACATTTAGTAGACATCAAGCTTGCCAAGAGAAGACAACTTAAGGAGTGTAAGTCATGACTAATTAATAAGGAAAGCGATTTGAGTCATCATCATCAGTATTTCAATCCTAAAATTGGTTTACTGCAACCCTCCATTCCTGCCCCTATTTTATGATAAAATATGAAAGAGTGAGCATGGGAGATACCTAAAGGGATTTCGTTGTTTGAGGCTGTCGGATAAGGAGGAATGTTTGATTGGATGAGGCAAGGCGACTAAAATAATCGGATTCTTGAACGGAATGGATGCGGGTGGCACTGATGAATGTTATGCATCCTCCAATTTCCCCCTTCAATCATCAATAGAAGGACAGTGCACCGCACAAATTGAGTGTCGATGTCTGGCAGGTTTCGTGTGCACGGCGTTCATTTTTGTGCGGCACGGTGCCTCGGCATCATCGCGGCTCCAGAGCACAGCCGCGCGTTACGAAGGCTCTCTCGCTGCTGCTCCATCCATCTGTCCTTCCTCCTGCCTTCCCGTCTACCCCCTCTCTGCCTTTCAATGCCCATCTTATCCGACGAATGATCTCGCGCCCTCGGGCGTGCGGAGCTCTCGAGATTCCGTCCGTCCGCCCGCCCGGCATCGGCCATTCCCACCTCAGCCACGTTTCAGCGGCCAGCGATGACAATCCGAGGACTTCCTACGGCACCCACGCGCTCATTCTAAGGAATCACACTCATCCCGAGGTGAGGGTTGTTTGCCGTTAGCGCGATCTGATGCTCATTGTAGACGAACGCGATAGGGAGCGCATGAGAGGGTACTGCATTTTCAGATTTCAAGAAAGTCTTCGCTCAAGTCCCTCCCGAGAAATTGATGCACAAACTAGAAAACCAATGCAAACATGTTTGTAGACCACGAGCAAAATGACCCTCAGAAGCACTCCTGGTGGCATGTGGAATTAACATCCCCTCAACACGCATGCCCAGGTTTGAGGTCGTTACAATCATCCAATGTATTTTTGAGAATCGGAATTGTGGAGACGTGCTCTAGTGCAATATCAACGCCAGTTAAACAGCGTGCTGTTACCGAAGTTTTAACTGCTGAAAAAGTGACTCCTATAGAGATTCATTGTCGTTCAAAGGCTGTTTATGGTGACGAAACTGTTGTTAGGTCTACTGTAAATCGATGGGTACTAAAATTTTGTGGTTGCGACCCTGGCAAAGCCATAATTGTTGGTGAAACATGCAGCGGACGTCCGATCACTGCCAAGACGAAAAGCATCGCAAACTCGTTGAAGAGTTGATTCAAAATGAATCAACTCTTCGAAATCACTCAAAAGCGTATCGCCAACCATATTGGCCGAGTCGATTTATCGTGTTAAAGGCAGCCTGGCACCAATAATCTTGCAACATGACAACGCTCGTCCACACACCTCGCGCCCAATGACAGACGCTCTGCGAAATCTGAAATTTGAAACGATTCCGAAAGCTCCTTATTCCCCCGATATTTTTCCTCAACTAAAGAGACACCTCAAGGATAATCAGTACACTTCGGACGATGAGATGAAGGCAGCTCTCAAGTCCTGGATTCGAGAAAAGTCGGAAGAGTTTTTTCAGTGACTGAATAAAAAAACTTTTTACACGTTGGGAGAAATGTTTTAGCCTAAACGGTGACTATGTTGAAAAATCAATATATGACTTTGAAACTTAAGAATTGTACTTTAATGTACTTTCTGCCCGATCTTACTATTTGTTTTTGTTCGCGCTCTTCAGGCATGTGTGAATATACTTTTCAGTCTACTCTCGTATTTTAAGGTATTGATTAGAGAATAACCATTGGATTATCATCATTATCTTGGGTTGTTCCATCTTCTACGTCTAAGGTCGTCTTAAGGTCCTCGCATAGTCGACCTCCCTGTCATCCTGTTCCCAGCCATTCTCTTTATTTCTTTATACTTTCCCCCAATATTAACAATGTCCAAAGCCATCCACACGCCTACATCCATAGACTTCTCTTCCCCTCAGTCATTATTCCCTCCAACAAAGTCTTCGATAGGCACTCCTTCCTCATACCAATTAGCCTTCCTTTTCATAATTAACTCTATTAATCCCCTCTCTTCTCTACAATCCTTTGTAGCACCTCCTCATTCTTAACTCTATCCCCTCATCCAATTCCATACATCTACCTCCAGATCCACATTTCGAACCTAGGGCGTACTTGCCTGTTCAATGCCCTGTACCTCTAAAGTCTCTCGGAAAAAGATACATTAATATAAAATATATTAATCAATAAAATATTTAAAAAATAGTAATAGTAACTAAAAAAGAAAATAAATAATAAAAATAAACTAATATAAATAACTGGTAAAATATAAAATATACTCATCATTATACACTTCTAAAAGCACTCCATTCCTCCAGTGGAACATAGTTCCGAGGGGGTAGTATAGGCTTTGGCACCACATTTGGCTTGGGCTGGAAGGCATTTTAATTCTTTTTGATCCATCTTTTGCACAAAGTTCACGTCTCTTTCCCAAACAGTATCACACTCCAGATATAAAATTTTGCCAACCTATTTCTAAGATCCTTTTTCAAAGGTCCGCACAATAGTTTCTGCTCATTATGAAATTCCTCTTTTGCCATAGCTATTCTTGATTTGATTTCCTTGGAAGAGGACATGTATTTAATTATGACATTCCCAAGAACCTAAAGCTCCCAACTTGTTTGATCACTTCCCTTTCCAATATGATGCTAAGCTTTTCTTCTTTACCTCCTATTGCCAGTCTTGTTTTTTGCTCATTAACATTCCACATTCTTTAAATTTTTCCTTAAAGCCCGTTAGCATCCCTAAGTCTTCCCGTTTCCTGTCTGCCACCAGAGCCATATCATCAGCAAACCTGATGCATTCCACTCTTTCCCTTCAATACTCACTCCTCTACTTCCACCAATGCAGTCTCTTCCAAATATATTTTGAATAGGGTTGGTGCATCCTTGTCTGACGCCCGCCCCTTCCTCTTCCCATCTCGTCTGTCAACAGGCCTCCTATCCTTATTCCAACTTTCTGGCTGAGATAAGGCCCTTTTATTAGTCTTCTGTTCCTCCAATCAATCCCATGCTTTTTCAGAACCGCCATCAATCTGCCCCATCCCACTCCATCAAAGCCTTTCTCAATGCACAGAATATATACTTATTAAATTCTTTTTCCTTCTTCCTTCGCCAATTTCTCTCAATAGAGTATTCCATCTCTTGTACCTAAACCTCGTCGGAGCCCTTATTGTTCATCTCCCAACGGATGTTCTGAGGACCTGATGATGATGCCCGGTAGTGAAACCTATGTCGCATTAAAGTGTAGTTTTTCGTGTGTTTTAAGAGTTTTATTTTACATTATTAATCATTTTCCATACTATCTTCTATTGATTGCCTTTAAAACTATTGTAGTCACATGCCATATCAGGCTTTTCGTTCTGTGTTCCTTGCATTTCTTAGTATTTTTTCTTCTTTTCTGCAGGAACTGTTGAGAGTTTACTCGAAATCTTTGGGCCGTTTTCCCTTTATGTGAATCTCGTTACTCAAATTTGTCAATTTTTATTCCATTATATCTAGTGTATGTATTTTATCCTAGTTAATCGAAAGGTTTCAACTGTAATTTTGTCAACACCTGTTTTATTCCCGTTTATCATCTCTTTAATGGTTGCTTCAACTTCACTTTCAAGTATGTCATACCCTTTTGCATCATCGGCCACCTTGTTTTCCTCTCCTAGTTCCAATTGATTTTCCCTGGGCCTTTTCTGGAATTTAAAAAAACATTCAAAATAGTCCTTCCGTCTGCTCATTACCGGTGGAAGGAATACATTGAATGATCATTTGAATGGGAGGAAAGACAATTCACTGGCTTAAGGACTTCTTATTTAATCGTCAACGAGAACCAATCGTCGATGGAGTGAGCTTCAGAAGTACCAGAGCGACATTTTATAGCACCCGCGCTCTTCTTGATGCATCGTACATTAATGACCAATGTTATCCCAATGGCTGCAATCTTAAATAATTTGTAGATGACAGGGTGATTAAGAGAAATAAGGACATGAACAGATTTCGGGCTGATCTCCAGTGATTTCATCAGTGAAGGAAATCATTTGCATTCAGGCATTGAGGACTATATATTTTGGCTATGTGCAGTCACTTCTACATTATGGTATTCCCTTTTGGGGCTCCTCTATCTTCCTTCCAAAATTATTTAAAATGCAAAAAAAGATTATTCGCATAATAACTAACTCTAATAATAGAGCTCCAAGTAAACCTATTTTTGAAAAACTAGAAATCTTACCTCTTCCTTGTCTATACATTCTTGAAACAGTGTCTCTTATTAACAAAAATCAGGACATGTTTATTAAAACTGTGACCTTCATAGTCATAATACGAGAAGCCAAAATGCATTCCATGTAAGTCAGCACAGAGTAAATAAAACGATTAAAGGGATAGATCATCAGGGAATACTTATGTACAATAAATTGCCCGCTTATATTAAAAATATCAAAAGTTCCTTTAAATTCAAGTGTGCCGTGAAAAAACTACTTTCATGTAAATTATTCTAAAGTGTAGATGATTTTCTAATGCATACAATTTCAAATGTATAACTGAAATGTGTTAATTCCAAAAAATTGTAAATTGTATGTATTTGTACTTTGCATATTGTTTTGATTTTGCATAATGTTTTTTTTGCTGAAATGAAGTGTAAAACATGTATTGACAAAGCCATGCATAATTCTATGCTTACGGTGAATGAATAAATTACAATTACAATTTAAACCAGAGATCCGTGTGTTACTTACGATTTAGTTAGAATTAAATATCAGAAAATGTACGGCACTGAAGTTTATGAATTGAATTTGAGAGCAATAATACGTAAATTATAAAAGAGACAGAATCAAGTCAGGCACCTCTGAACAGGTCAAATACTTGACTTTTTCACTATAATCAAAAGATGCATGGGATAAACACAGGATATATTACGCGGGTAAGCCTTAAAGAAATAAAAGTTTAAAAGGACGGGTTTTGAGAAAATGTAATGAAAAATTAAAAAATGATCAAAAAATGATCAGGAAGATTATGCATTGCCAAGGACGATGGAGAGAATAGAATAGAGGATCTATAAGGCAATCAATGATCCTCTTTACCTTATAGATCCTCTGTGAAGTCGTATTCTTCGGCAAGTTTAGACAGAGAAAGGGAAATGACGCAGATGGACAGCTTATGTCCATGGCGAGATAGGGAGGGCATTGGGGGAATAGACACTAAAGGAATTATAATGGTCCATAATATTCAGGTAGATCAGACCACAAAGATAAGATAGGAGAGATAGATTACAGTACAGACAGATACAAACACTCCACCTTTCCCAGAACAATCAGGAAACATAGCAGCAAGGAATCAAAGTCACCATAGAAATATTAAATACATTTAATTTACAAGTCATGATAAGATTAAACGTTGCATAGACGTAAGGTGCATTCGAAGGTGCATGCGTATGTTAGTTGATAGTATATATACTTGCATCGTGTAAGTTATGAAGGTTTTTGCATGAATATATTATTTGCATTGTGGGTGTGGATTGGCATGAATTTGTGTGCTTTGCATGTGGTTTTAGTCTCTATTACGGTTTGTGACCTAACACCCCCCGCCCCACACCCTTGCGGCGGCTTGCGGGGTATTATGTAGATGTAGATCTTTACGCTGCTCCTCTCCTTATTCCGCTAAGTTCGCCTGAGCAGTGTGAGGCATGTACAGGTTGCTTTTAAGTCTCCTATCCCCCCAACAGAGATGAGGAGAGACCCGATGTGGAGTAGGTTGCTGGATTGGATTTTGTTTGGAGTTACAACATATTTGTTTGATAGTTTTGTTCATCCAAAATCCTACCTTAACCAGTAGATTAACTAATAATAATAATCCCTCAACATTCTCTGATGTTACCAAACGCGTTAATTAATTTTAACCAAAATACTCTATCAATCACCTTCTCGAAATATATGGAAAAAACAATCTATTCTGTATGTACTATATGCTCCTTTCAATTGGTTACTTAATTGCCGTTATGGAATCACGCGTATCTTTACCCGTACGGAATCCAAACTGTTAGTTTTGTTGGGGAGGCGAATCAACCCCTAAGTATTCATTTGCCTTCCTCTCGACCATCTATCTAATCGATCATCCTCAACCCGACTGCTGAAGGACGTACCTCAGCGAGCTCCTGCCAAACCTGTCCCACCCACCTGCCTCCTACCGTCTACCTGGGTGCTTCACCACCGGCCGAGTAGTGTGGTTGCTGAGAATTGCTTTATTGTAGCTGTAGCGATAGGCGCTCTTTATTTTGAGTTCAAAGTGTTGAAATATCCACGTAATATCATGTGTTGAAACTAACTATTTGCAGGAGCGAATAGTTTACCTTGAGCATTAATGCTTAAGAATATTGATCGTGTAAGTTTCTTTTCGTGGCACATATGTATTGCTATTTAATTTGAGTATCTACTTGGAAAAAAATCATCAAAGTTATCGCCAGTTTGCCATCTTAGATAGGTCACCGATATCGCAATACTTATATTTGAATTAGTAGGGAAGCAGCAGATACAAGTTCTTCATTCCCGGGAGTTTTAGAACATTAGTTTTACGAGTCCATATTCAACAAATTCTTGGAGGTTTGGGTTGGTGCGGTGGCTAAGGTACTGGATTCCCTCCCCGAGGATTTGGATTCGAATCCCGGTGGTGGTTGGATTTTTCAGTGGTATCCCGATCTCTGCAATGAGGAGGGAGTAAGAAACTACGCTATCCATACAATTAATGAAGTAATAGCATTTTTTCTTCAACGGTAAAGTAAGATAGATATGCTCTAGAGAGATTTAGTAGTGCCGAATGAATGGCAGGTATTTTTTGTCATTGAAAGGTGACATTTTTGACAGTGAAAAATTTTCACGAAAATCTCAGAGGTCTTCCTCAGGTCAGACGGCAGGGGAAATATATAGGTAGGTTTTTGGATGGGCACAACTACCAAATAAATATTTGGCGACTCCTAACAAAACACAATCCAGCAACCTACTCTACATCAGGTCCCTCTTCATCTCTGTGCACTTCCTTTCTCCATTCATCCGGTCCAACCACCCTATCCTGTTCCTGCCCTTTCCTCGTCTGCCTAACATTCTCCCCTCTATTTACTTCTTTAACATCCCACTACCGTTCAATATGCCTTTCATCCATCTTTCCTGCCTCCATAGTATTTCTCCCAAAAAAAACCCCTCATACATATATATATATATATACATACATATATATTTCTAGGGAATTATAGCAGAAGCGACACCTTAGATAGTATTAATCTGAGTGCAGGTCACCAATGCGATCTTATTCGCCTCAATCGAGAGACTTGGTCCCAGGCGAGTGATGCAGCCGAGGCGAAGGTGGCAGAGGGAGTGGTACGAGGACAGCGCCCGGACTTCCTTCAACTTTTTCAATCGAACGGCTTGGACAGGACGGAATTCATTTCCCTGTGATTGCAAACTTTTTTAAAAGGTTTGACACGCCTACATGGGAGTCAGTTTGGAAAGAGATTTTGTGCCAAAATTCGCTCTCGGCATGCCTGCGACCGTCACCTTCGAATTAAACTAACATCCAACCCGCTACGGTGGCGTGGAAAACTAAAAACTAGGATCGAAGTCAGACATCTTTTTCATAGAAAATACAATACCCTTTAGTAAATTATTTAAAGCGATTTAACATTTTTCGGATCAATGTAAAATCTTGCAATTGAGTGGAGTAACTACAGTTGCATTCTATTTTTAAGGATAGTTTATTGAAAGATATAGAGAGGTAATCTTTCTTTCCGTGACTATTTATTTACTGTATCAGTACCTAGGCTTACCGTTTGCGTGTGCGCTGTCGGAAAATTGCCTGACATATAATGATTGTGACACTTGATATATGTGAAGATTTTATGTCATCATCTGCTATTATTTCGGGGAATATTTTATTTCTCATTATGAAAACATAATGTGCTAATTACTGCGTTAATCTTCTTAAGGGATGTGCCTTTATAAAAATAATAGGAATTTGTAAAATTTTCGCTGTAGAATTATTGTTAGTAATATTATGAGATTTCTCGATTGTAAGCAGATGCCAAGCCACAAAGCAGAATGGATTTAGGAAGAGAAGACCTTGCGAAACAGAATTGGGTATTTTTATTCACGATATACTTAGATCGGGAGAAAACAACACACAGGTTGATGCAGTATTCTCGATTTCAAGAAAACCTTCGATAAATTCCTGCATGGACCCCACCCCTAGAGTCCACCACAAACATGATGGCATGTTTAATGACAAACATTTTTTGTTGACCATAAGAATTCAATCCATAAGTAATAATGTATTTAGCGGTATAAGACCTAATGGGAAACGTGGATTACTCATTTACATATAGATCTACATAATACCCCGCAAGCCGCCGAAAGGGCGGGTGGCGAGGGGGGGGGGTTAGGTCACCATCCGTAATAGAGGATAAAACCACATGCAAAATTAACACATTCATTCATGCAAATATCCTTTCAACTTAGACGCATGCAAATACATATACTATTAACTGACAAACAATTACACCTTTTGATGCAGTAAGAAATTTATCCAATGGTATGCAAGCTAGAATACTGTAGTATGACAAGCAAGAAGGCGAAATTCCACTACCACATGGACATGCAACATACAACGGTCTCCTCCCCCAAGGACACCGGTGGAGATATCTTTTTGATTATTTCATGTATTTTCACCTCCTACTTTCTGATACTGATTTCGCTTCCCATACAGTGCATTCATTTCACGCGTACTCTGCAAACTCTCCATATCTCCGCAATAACCATTTCCCGTGTTTCAATTCCTCCATTTGCATCTCTCGTCTGTAACCCACTGATTCCCCATCCCTTTCCTATTTACTCTTCCTAATTTCCTACGCGGTTTGTAATGTTTATTTTTTTATATGTTCCCTTCTCTTTTCCAAAGTATTCCCCCTTTTTCTCATCACCCCAAGGTGCGCACTGCGTACAATACTCACCGGTAATAAGTGTCTCAAATGCATGTGTGCCTGCCCTCTTTTCACATATTTTATCGTCCTCTTTGTATAGGCATAGGAATAGCTGCTAACCGTGTTATACTCGTAACATATGTAGGCATTTTGCGTGTTTGGTGTTCGGTGGTCGCCCTTTCCACGCGGTTTTTGGTGGATCGCGGGTTGGCAGGTGCATGAAGAAATAGATTGAATGTATGCAGAATGGCTGGTGACCTACCACCCCCTGCCACACGTCCTTGCGACGGCTCGCGGGGAATTGTGTAAATGTACATGAGAAGTAAACTCGCCTGATCTGTTACGATCTAAGTGACTCAAGAGGCCCCCATTCTAATTCTTCTACCAATGCCTTTAAATAGAATTTTCTCATTTTTTCACCATTTCGTAACCACATAACAATTATATAGCCATAGATTTCGGTGTGTTCTTTCTTTGACAACAACGATGCTAAATGATCTGGTCCCTAATCGTTCGCGAAAAAACATTTGAAACTTGTCCATTGTACAGCGTCTCGGCCTAACTATTATTACGTCACCCGACGCACCGCCGAACGATGAGGTCGGTGCTTCGTTCACGGCATCTCCACGGCGTTGATTTTTCATCTCTAAGCCCGTCTTTTTTGCTCCCAACACAACTGTCGGCTTATGACGAGGGGAATACAGAGCCTTTTGTGAGCATGTCCTCAGCCAATTATAGATGTGTTGGCAGCAATGATTGTAGCATATACAGTTCGTACCATGTGTTTGTGTGGGAGGTGGGGAGAGGGAGAGAGAGTGAGCGGTCCAGCTTCATCACGCTGGTCACCCCTGCGTCTCAGCACGGAGATGATTGGAAGCGAACTACTCCTCCCCCCATCGCCGCCTCTTTTTTTCTCTTTCACTGGGGGCAGACGGGGGCGGGGAGGTTTCGGGAGAGAGCACTCCACTCCTTCCAGCCGACCCCCCTCCGCCCGCCCCTTCTCCAGTCCCTCCCCCCACACCTACTCGTCCTCCAGCCCGGCACTTATGTTTTCGAGGGCGTCTTTGGAATGCGGGTGGCCCCTTCCCACAATTCTCTCTCACTCCAGCGGCGGTCATCTCCAGGTCTGCCTGCTTCTCCTCTGGAAAGAACTTGGGGAGGAGGTGAACTCGGTGGCGGAAGGGGGGGGGGCTATGCAGACAGACGATGGGAAGCGGGAGTTCCGTGACGACGCAACTGCCTCCCTCCCTCTCTCTCTGTGTACCCGTGGGGGACTCTCCCCGTGGAAGAAGGGGTGCGGGGCTGTGTCGTGGCTGCGACATTCGCTCCCCCCAGAAACGTACACTTGGAGGTGAACGTCGGCAAACAAAACTTCTCTCTCCGGCTTCAGTTCGATATGAACACGCATCGCTCCTTCAGGAGGCATAGGTAAGCCATCACGGTACGAAACTAAGAAGCCTAACTTCATCTTTTGTATGAATTCACATCTTCGGTTTTAACGCTGGAGAGGGAATAATTTCATGCTTACATTGCACTGTTAGGCGAGAACGCAGAGAGAAATAAATTCGATGTGAGGGATCTTTTTTCCTTCGTCCAATCCGTGAACGCAGGCAAGGAGAAACATAACATTCGATAATTTGAATTTACCCAATGCTATTTACCACCAAGTACTCTACATACTAAGACTTTGCACCCCCTGCCACAGGCTTTCGTGGTGGCTTGTGTGGTAGAATGTAGATTAAAGGTTACAAAATGGACCAATGCGGAGTGATTCATACAAGATGGTTGTTCTCTATTAAAGTGTGCGCATTAATGAAATATCTAATTTTCAGGCATATGCCGCAAGTATTTGGAATTCTTGGGAGAAAGTTTGACAAAAAGAATTTGATAAATTCCAGAGAAAATCCGTCAGATTCATTAAAAATCGTTATAATAAGTACACATGTGTGACAGGTGTCTTAGGGGATTTCGGCTGGGAGCCCCTTGAAATACGAAGAGAACAAGCGAGACTTAGACTTTTAGAAAGGTTAAGAACAAACGAGTTTAACGATGACGCTAAAGGAATTATAATGGCACCACACTACTTAGGTAGATTAGACCACAAAGATAAAATAAGGGAGATAGATTCCAATACAGATAGATACATATACTCATTATTTCCCAGAACAATCAGGAATCATAATAGTAAGGAACCAAAGGCACTTTAGAAACATTAAAAACAATAAATTTACAAGTCGGAACTCAATTGAATATTGCAAATATATCAGATATATTTGTAGGTGTATGCGTATGATAGTTGGTAGTTTGTGTGTTTGCATGTGTGTGTGTGGAGTGTAAGGGTTTTTGGATGAATGTATACCTTGTTTTTTTGTGGATTGTATAAATTTTTGCGTTTTCCATGCGGTTTTTTCTTAATTACGGGTGGTACCCAAGCAACCCCCGCCACACGCTCTTCCGGCGGCTTGCTGGGTTTTAAGTAGATGTAGAGATTTTTCTGGACGTCATGGCTATTACGGCGTTCACTTGGGGTATCTTTGCAAGAGACCTGAGTGGTGTTAAATGCGCAAAAAAAACCAATGATGCGGAATCCGATCCTGTTGGAAATAAATGTAAGATAACATTCGAGCGTCTTCTACACCAGCGGTATTCAAATTCGGACCCTCGGTGAGGGAAGCCTCAGCCACCGCACCAAACCGATCCGCTCGTGGATTTGTTAAATACTTAATGTATTCTATGAAGTGCGTAATTTCGTATTGTCGCGGGGACATGATGCATGGACATCTAGAAGGACTCAGGCTAGTGTCCTTTTCGCCGAATCCGCGATAACCTATTCGGCGAACGGTGGCTGGACACAGTCACCCACTACCGTGGTTAACCTGCTCTCTCCCCTACCGCTAATGATACGGAGTTCGGGGCTCGGCCTTTGTACCCTGGAATTCACGTATAAACCCCGAGCGCCCCAAGCAAAAGAGAGTAGTGATTGGAGACCCTGTAGGTTTTGGAACTCTCTTGCGGAGGCCGAACCTGCTGCTGTCTCTACGCTGCTCCCCTCCTCCCGGAGACCCTGTAGGTTGTGGAACTCTCTTGCGGAGGCCGAACCTGCTGCTGTCTCTACGCTTCCTCTTTCCTGCCGGGCCGGGCTCCTTGTGCAGTAAGTCCAATAAATGTATAGCATTGAAAGCCTCTCTTTGATTCCACGAACTCAACCCTACTATGTCCACGCGACAGTATCCGAGTTCTTTCAACTGACCATAATTAACCATATTTAAGGGACCCTATGCTTGAACATTTTTCTTACGATTCCCTAGCGTATGACCAGAAAACCTTGGCTAATCCTTCAAGTAATCGCTCAGACTTTTTCTCGTAGTATTTGTTAGGACGCGTTGCATGATTCTAATTCTTACCTTACGATGTGATGTGTATTTTCTATTCGAAAGATTTTCCCACCAAAGGTTTTTAAAAAATACATTATTGTACTTCGAGTGCATTCCTTTGTTTTCGTAAATCTCTTCTAAACTCACCGTTTAATAATCGGGGTTCGTTGCTTTCGTGTTTTTCCTGAATGATGGTTTTCCTCAAATAGTTTGTTTCAATGGACGAGTTGTAGGTTAATGCAATGGACAATTAATAGAGTGGTGTCATTTCATTTTAGTTACATCAAATTTATAATTTATGCATTAGATACGGTGCCGGGAAAAATATTAATTTTGTCAAAAAATTTTTAACGAGAAATAATTAAGCGTCATGGGAATGTCGGAGCATTTATCGGGTGGAAGTTTCTTCATTCCTGAAATGAAGCAGTCACGTATAAAGTATAAGTCACCTGAGTTTTATTGTGAACCAGATGGAATTATTATGCCACCAAATTAATTTCTAGATTCGACCATTGTGATAAAATAAGAGAGAGATAGGCACCGTCACATGCAGATTCAAGTACTCCGTTCTTCATTCGCACGATTCGCAAGCATTTACAAAATCGAACAGAAGAGCCCAATGAGATTAAGTCAAGTTAAATAAAAATATTTTCAAATTTGGTGACACACAGCAACATGATCTACATGATGTATACGGGATTGTATGTGCACGAGAGCTTTCGTTTATGTGCCAGCATGTATGCAAATAGGTGTATGAACTAATCATTGTACATGTATGGCAGGTACCCGAATTATCCCCACTCCCGTGCCACACTCTCCACACTGCGGCAACTTGTACGTGTTTCGTAGGTGTATAGTATATTTCCGATGAGTTTCTCAACTCACACGAAAATAATTGGATATTCAAATAATGAGAATATATCAACATACTATTGTGTTAATGAAGTTGAATGAGTGAAGGGATTTTATTTTCTAATTAATAAATTACAAAATTAATGATATGGGTGGTAATCTGTGACATAAAATATATTTTAATATTTATATAATTTAAATTAGTATACTAACATATCCGTAACGACATTTTTCTCTCTTGTATTTGCCTTCGAAGTATTGCGGGGAATGTAGTTTATTATAGATGTACCCTTTCATCACTGTACAATTCCTGTAATTGCTAATGTGTTTCTTACGTGTTCTATAAGTGAGTTTTAATCATTGATTGCGTGATGAATGGCTTTCTCCAAGTTTCCTCTGCTCATTTCTCGCAGAAGAAATATCAGTGTTCTCCATTGCAGGCCCTAGTCTGTGTCCGTAGCCCGTCTCATGATCATTAGTTCCTCACTCGATTGTTGGCAACTGATTACCCCCATTTTTCTTACTCTGACTCAATTTATTCATACTTACTTATCGCTTTATTTCCCGAAACGTTTATCGCAGCGAAACGTTTCTCCTCCACTTGTCCTCCACTCTTCATCTCCCTCTTCTCCCATTAGTTATGCAGCTCACAAATTCGAACCGCCCGAGCAAAAAGCTATTTAAAAGAGACATCATTTTACCCGCGTTAGTTAGGTCCTTAAAATATTCATTAATAAAGAGTTTGAGACTAGAGTTAAACAAGACTGTGGGTCACATTCCCTACCTGTGTCCTTGGGGAGGAAACCGTTGTATGTTGCATACCCACGTGATCGTGGAATTTCTTCTTTTCTTTTCAAATTCTAGCTTGCACGTTATTGGATAAATTTTTACTGCATTCTGAGGTGCAGTTGTTTGTTGGTTGATAGTATCTGTATTTGCATGCGTGTAAGTTGAAAGGCTATTTGCATGAATCTATACGTCACTGTGAAGGGATGTGTTGATTTTGCATGGGTTTTATTCTCTGTTGCGGGGTGGTGACATAACATCCCCCGCCACACGCCCTTGCGGCGGCTTGCGGGGTATTAAATAGATGTAGAATACCTCGCAAGCCGCCGCGAAGGGGTGTGGCGGGGGGGTGTTAGTGCACCACCCGTAATTAAGAATAAAAACCGCATGCAAAAGACACAAATATATACAATACACGTACATGTATTATGTAGATGTAGATGAAGACTGACCGAAGCCTCATCCCGGTCCACAGAAATGTGGTGTTCCAGTTGCTTAGTTATGTTCTCAATTTAGACAAAAAAAACAATTGCATCTTAGGATTGCAGTAAAAAATTGTTCCAATAACGTGCAAGCGAGAATTTGACAAATAAGAAGACAAAATTCCACTACCACATGGATATGCAATATAAAATGGCAAATAAATAATTGTTGCTATTTCTTCATTTGGGAAAATGTCATGAGAAGCAAATAAACGTGTGCATATATACCTGAATGAAGATGCAGCTTCCAAATCGCCCTCCATGACTGGCAAGTGAGCATACGGTATTATTCCGCGGCGACAATCGTTCTAGCGGGCGGTTGCGAATCCCCGGGAGGGTTCAAAGGGGAAGGAGGGAAGAGGAGAGTGGCGGACGTGAAGGTGGAGAGATCTGAGTTGGACCAGTCCTGAGCAGCACCTCGATGACTGGCCGACCGACCGACCATTTATCTTGGGAAATTTAGCAGAAGTCGTTCCTAACACAACGGTTATCTACGAGTGGTTTCATATTGAGGTGGTTGCTCGTAATTGTGTTTTTTTATGTGTTACTTGTTCATTTCAATACAGAGGATTGGAGTGTGGGAGCGTATGTAGGGTGAAGGGCGATTTTTGGTCTTTCGTGTACGCAGGGTAAATTATGGTCAGAGTTCCACAGTTTTTTAATGAGTGAGTTGTTGGTGCATGGTAATCTTTCGGAAAATTTATGTCATTTCTTTGAGGATCTGAAGAATTGGTTTCATTTTGAGATCTTTCCTAATGTTATCTTTTCTTACGAGTCAGGGTGCGCCTAACAATTTACACACAATTTTCTTTTCTGTAGTTGGGATTTTTTGTAGGTGGGTTTTCTGATTACGACGTGTGGTAAACTGTAGTTGAATAAAAGCGGTAAACCTGCCTGGCGTCAATCGATCGTGGGCCAATCGATTCTCGTTCCCCGTCGATCGGCGTCGATAACCATCCGATCGATTCCTCGCGATTCCCGGCGGGAGCCGATATTCTTACCGCTTCATCCAACCTCCGAAATGTGCGTAGTCTCCGAAGGGAAATGGCGACGGAGGGGGAGGAATTCGTCCACCTCCCCTCCCGGGGAGTGGGCGGGGGGCGTGGGGTGGGGAGAGCGAACGGGGGGGGGAGAGGAGGAGGGGGGACCGAACAGTCTCTCGGGCGAGCAGAGTCCTACCGGCCTTCAACTGTCCCTGAAATTAATAATTGCTCCTCGAGGCAGGAATGACACACGGGTCGATGAGGAAAGGAAAAGAAAAAAGGGTATTTCCCCCCTTCCCCCCCCCCGAAGGAAAGGGGTCCAATTATCCTCCTCTCCCTCCTCCCCATCCCTCCCCACTCTCCCATCCACCCCTCACCGAAGTCGGATGCAGTGCCCACGCGTCTCTCTGGTGGAGGGATTCCGAGAGTGCATATTATGCGGAGACATCCCCTCCCTTCAACGCCCTCCACAGCCAGAAGGGCCGACTGCGGAGAGGAGAAGAGGCGAGCGGTGCACGAACAGATGGGAAGGGTAGGAAGACGTGGTCAAGAAGGGTTCGCAGGCCAAGGGGCGATTATCACGGGCGCACAACTCCACCCACCCCTCCCCCTCCCGTCCCACCCCTCGAACACATGTAGTCCCCTAAGAATGCGTCCGCGTGAAATGTCGTCCGAATCTCCGTCCCTCTCTGCTCCTCTAGTGCCCGGGCAACATCATCTCATCCATACCACGCCCCGCCCCTGTGGGACGAGTTGTACATCCACGTGAGTACAGCGCGATCCACCAAAGCGGTGTGTGGCAGGGGGTGTAAGCACCAGGTGGGATGGGTAAGGGATAAGGGAGAGGAAGGGTCTTTAACTGGTCAGGAAAAAGGGAAAAAAACAATCACAAAAAATCCCCGAAAAATGCCTGAACATCCTTGTGCATGCTGCAGAAAATTTTTTTCCGAACAAGTTATAATTTCGCTCACCTACCAATTACCTACAACCACTTACGAATTGACCTCCACCGTATCAAGGTAGGGAATGCAGAAAGGGGAGGGGAAAAGTTCTATTAATTCATGGCCAGGCAATTTATGGTCCCCACAGCTTAAGGGCAGTTGGGTCAGTTATCGGCGTCACAGTGTGGAGTTCTGTTATTCAATGATGATTTCTACAAGGGGTGCAAAAGTCGGGGGTAATATTAAAATCCCGACTAAGCCTGCCAAGTGCGTGAGATTTACTCTGGAATGCAATCATGAAATGCACCGTGCTTTACTGGTGAGGAATCGCCCACCCTCTGTAACGCCCCACTGGCTCATTGATAACATGAATTGAACGTTGTATAGTGACGCGTTGTTGCTTAGATTGAACGTGCAATATCTACATCTACATAATACCCCGCAGCCGCCGCGAAGGCCATGTGGTGTTAGGTCACCACCCGTAAAAGAAAAATATAACCGTATGCAAAACCAACATTCACGAGTGTAAGTATTCTGATGGTATAGGCATAAGCAAGGTGTAGGTTTTGCGATAGTATATGTATTTGCATGCGAGTATGTTAAAAAGGTTTTTGCATAAATGTGGAAACAATGTCTTCTTAAATCAAAATCTCACGAAACTAACGAAAACTGTGACACGCAAAATGATAACTCCACGTGTCTTCCATTAGTCATTCCAAATTCGTCTCACGATGAAAGCCTACGTATCTAGCATATCTATCATCTATCTAAAGCATATCTATCTAAGCAGCTATCTAAAGCATATCTATCATCACTTCTTTTATTGATACTGAAATCCAATTGTATCGATAGGAATATGGCTTTTAGTTTAAAAAGTAAAAACTGTACAGAGCGAGTTAAGAAAGTAGTGCCTTCGACAATTATAGATTTGAAACTAGTGTTCGTTTCCTAACATAATATTCTGACCTATTGAATCATTATTTTTAATTTATTGATGTCTGATCATTAAAAATAAGGCAAGCCGTAGATTTAATTACCAAAATAACTAAGGTACAAGCAAATAGTTATGCAATATTCCGAGACTTAATTTTTAATAGTGGATGGGAAGTTAGAGGGCGTAATGGCTACAGGAGCTCTGGGGCTAATTTCTGACTCCAGCCTCCGGAATGAATGTTAAGTTCTGCATCTACATAACACCCCGCAAGTCGCATTTCGGTCGGTGTTCTGGAGTAGGAAAGGTGGGGGGAGATAGAATGTCCTCGGATCCGTCATCCCCTCGGCGACAGTGGTCACGTCTTCCCGACTGATGAGCGAGCACTCGACCACAGGGACTCGAGTCGTCTCGGCATCCAATGATTGGCCCATTAAATAACGTGGCCTCTTCTCCCTCGCGAAGTTTACCTTTTTCACAGAGCGTCAAAACGTCTCCCGCTAAATTCCGAAGCAGTTAATTCCGTTGCGACTCCTTATTGGACTATCAATTTTTTTTCAACTCCATTTTTGCTCGTTTTGCTTGTAATCTTTAACATTCCCGCCAATAAATAATTAGTCAGCTCCTATCGGAAGTATCGAAGAAAATGCCATCCCTTACAGAGAAACAGATGTTACGAAGCCTTCGAATATTTATCAATTTCCCGTCGTCACCTATCGTCTGGAATGTAGTTTAGCTCTCGCTTTACTAGGTTCAATCCATTGAAATGAAAGAAGCAACATTGTGTTTCCAAACGAATTTACTTTAACGTTTCCCCCTGATGATGACGTCCAACTTCGAAACCTGGATCGTGTTTTAATAAAGTTCAAGTGGAATCACAAAGTCATTTCTTTCAAATCAAATATTATTATTATAAGGTAATCTACCGGTTAAGGTAGGTTTATTCTTGAGTTCCTCTTCGGTTTCGAAACGTTGTCCACCGAACCACTGTTTCAAGTGCAAGAAGAGGAAGTAGTCGCTGGGTGTAAGGTCGGGACTGTACGGTGGGTGGTTTAAAGAGTTCCCAACGACCCAAAAACTCTCGTCCACTGGACATTCTTTGCTCTTTGTGGTGGTCGGTGAGCATTTTCGGTACCCACCTTGCACGCAATGTGTGGTATCCGAGGTTTTCCGTAACAATATTGTAGACAGTAGTGCGTCCAAGTTGAGGAAATTGTTCAGCCAGGCCATTAATTGTCAATCGACGATCACATCGCAGTTTTTGTTCCACTTGCGAAACAAATTTCATCGGTCAGAATACTGGGCCTACCACTTCGCTCTTCGTCATGGACATTTGTTCGTCCATTTTTAAAATCACAGCACCATTGTCTAACCTTTCCTTCACTCATAACTGTAGTTTTATAAACTAGGCATAATTCCCGATGAATTACAGCAGCCGACAATCCTTTTGCATGCAAGAATCGTATGACAGAACGCACTTCACAGCTGGTGGGATCAACAATTGTCGCGGACACTGTTGTTTGAATGCACGGACAAACGAACGAATTCTGAAACAAAACAAATGCTGTTATAGCTTCTCAATGAATCAGTAGATGGCGCTGCAGGAGCAAAACTATGTTCTGAAGCGCCAATATTTAAATATAAGCAAACGGTACTTACTTTAAGAATACCCCTCGTATATCAACGTTTCAACTTCTCTATTAGTATGCGTTAAAATGCAATGATTGTGGTCTACAAGCATGTGTTCATTAGTTTTCAGACCTTCAATTGTTATAGGGAGTGAATGTTAACAATGACATTCAAAATGGCCACTTGAACCAGTATGGCTCAAGTGGATATTGTTGTTGATTGACTTACATTGTGTACGTTTTCCTCTAAATGTCAAATAAAATGTATGTTTGACTCAACATCCATTGATTGTTGAGTAATATTCGAATAATAATTACAAACATGATATATGCTTCAATGACGCAATGCTATTTAATGTATGGGATAAACAAGCATGACTCAAGATAAATATTTCCCTCCTTCTGAACGTATCATTGGATTTCGTTGAAGGAGAATTCATCGAAAACTTGACCCAAGTCAAGAGATCTACGATAGATTACTAGAACAATTGTTTTGAAATTCTGAGCTTCTTAGTTGGTCCATGGCGGAGGCGTCGTCCTCTTGGTAAACACGCTGTCTGAGTGTCTCGTGTTCGAAGCGGATGCAAATGCCTCCCGTTCCCTGGGCTGAGAGCGGCGCTGACACGATGACCTTGTGCCACGGATTTGCTGGCGCGGGGAAACAAACAGGCGCACGGAGGGAGGCAGCAACTGGGGAGCGTCTCCTGGCGGTGGATGGACCGGGAATGGTGGTCGACGTGCGTGTGGGTTGGGTGCAGAGCGGGGGCCATCGGAAGCACTCGCTTCGCTGGCTGGCTTCAGCTGCGCTCTAGTGGAGAGTGGCGGCTTCACGAAGTAATCGTGGGGATTACCCACCATTGCCTACTGCCTTTAGTAGCTAATCCTTTACATATACGTCTACAGCTGCATAACACCCCGTAAGCCGTGGCGGGGGCGTGTGGCGGGGGGTGTTAAGTGACCAACCGTAAAATAGATAAAAACCAAATCATCTTACCTCTACACAAATATTAGTTTTTCATGCACTCGATAAATTTTAATCACACGAACAAAAGTACTTACATGTGACAAAATTTAAAAACATACGTAGATTCAAATCATGCTGTAAAACTGTTACAAATATTGGTCTGTAAAATGAAAAGAATGACATTCAGGAGGAAGCATGCAAGATATCGACAAATATATACACTACCAATTCTAATTATATCATAAAGGATTGCTGTTTTATCTATTTTGGTCTATAATGGTTCGAGGAAAAAATATTTCAATTTTATCCTTTCTACTATTAATCTCCCTGATATTGGTCATCACTGGACCATCTGATGCTGGTCATTTGATCTGCAACAGTAAGTCGGGGCATGTAACGTCTTTAACATCCTCAGATAAGTAACCAGTCTCGAATTGGCGCGGTAAATTTAATCTGTGTCCAAGGCCACGGTCAACTAGTGGCTCCCACCCTAATTCTTCCAATATTGTCGTGACACTGCTACCTTGTTCATAACAACTTTTCACAAACCTAGCTGCTCTCCGTTGCTCTCGATCTAGTTCCAAAATTAAGCCCACTTAATGAGGATCCCATACACTTGCAGCATTCTCTAGGCTGGGCCTAACTAACGTGAAATAAAAAAGCCCCTTGACCCTTTCATTTAAATTCCCAATTATTTTTTAATGAATCACAACTCTTTATTAGCTATTCGGCAAATTTCACGAATCTGTTTTCCCCAGGACATATACTTGATTATCGTTACGCCCAAATGTTTTACTGAATCCATATTTGCTATGTTATTTTAATTATTTATTTATTTAATTTTTAATTTATTTATGTTGGTTCCCCTTACTGTGTGTTTTCGGGTGGGTTTACATTGACTACAACTATATTATTTGAACGTAAGTTATCAGTAACAATCTTTCAAGTGGAGGGGAAATTGATGAATGATTTTTGGAAACTTCAATTTGGAGCATTGTGTGGTGACGAAGCATGGACCCGCAGTCAGGAGCTGCACGGCGCACAAAATGTTTGATGACTAGTTGTATTTTAATATCATTTAATTTCTCAATTCACTTTCAATTCAGCCAAGTAAACACCATAGTAATATTCTGAGAGAGTAAACATTAGATGCCTCTTGGCGTTAAAGACAGGAGGTTACCTGTATTCACGTAGCTAAGTAACAATAGTATGCATTAATAAGTCAGGAAAACGTAGGAGCCAAGGAAAATACGCATTGGGGAAAGTCACGTGACCATCCTTCACGTAGCATTAACGGTGAATGGGGAATGTAGTAGTCCAGCATCACATTCCCCAAAATGGCGTTGGAACTACTATCTCGGAGTTTCTTCATTGGTAAGCAAGGCATCTTCCATTAGAATTCTGTTCATTCACTAGAATATCTTTTTATTTAATGTACTGATATTTTTAACAGTTCTCTCACATGATTTGAATATTCTCACCTGTTATTGAGTATTTTTGTTTGTAAGTTGTTTCTTTCGTGTGAATGACTTTGTTCCGGTGAATGATGAAACTAATATTTGTTTAGGGGTAACATTACTGCGATTGTGTACGTATGGTTGTGCACTAACACCCTCCGCCACACGCCCTTGCGGCGGCTTGCGAGGTATAATGTAGATGTCCATGTAGGAGCATAATATTTTTTTAATTTGCTTATATTTTCCCTGCAAGGCACCGCCAGGGTATATTCTCTATTTGCCTCGTATTCACACTTTGGTAGTCGTCCCAACACCCCCCGCCACGCGCTCTTGTCCCCGGTGGGCGTGGGGTGTCATGGAAGTATACTTGCAGACCTGGTGCGTTTGTGAAAGCTTAGTCCATGTGTAGAATGTTTGGGGAGATAATTTGTGACTGCGTTGCATGTTGGCCCGCCCCGGTTTAAAGGGTTTGCTTATTTATCTCTTAGTGGTGAAGACATAGGTTATTTACAATTGTAGTGTGCATCATGATTACTGCATGAATGGTGTGTTTTTATTGGCCACCTTCTACTTGCTCTTTCGGGGAATCATTCGCCGTTATTATGTATTTGTACAAGTATTGAAATGGAGGGAATTTGATGTAACCTTCCTCAAATTTACGCAGTTAAAGTGCACACAGTAACATCAGCCAAATAATGATGGTAAATAGTTTGAAGTTATTGATGCAGAAATGACATTTATTGCACAATACTACAAGATTCACATATTACAACTGCTGCTTGAATAGAATCGTTTGACGGCATGAAAACATTCTTGAGGTCCATAACTGAATTTGACTAATTTCCCTCGAACAAAGAATTTCGTTTCAAATATCTTCCATTCCTTTTTCCATGCTAGTGTGCCCAAAGTATTGGTTTCCCTTAATCCCAGTAGACTTTGATATAATTTGAATTTAGATATTTAGACATTTTAGTACCCTGCAAGCCTCTGCCAGGGTGTGTGGCAGGGGGTGAATGCACAGCAGACTAATTTGGACCCGAATATTACATTTCCGTGGTCGGAAAATATTATTCTGATCCCTTATCGCCCATGGAATAAGTGACGTCTTCAAAAAATCTGTTCTACACTCAATCTCTCTAATTTTATTGAAATGATCTCTCCTGCCGTAGTGCGATGGAGGGTAATAATGCATTTTCAACATCACAGCTAAGTAGACGCGCTTCAAATGTATGCAGGAGATTTAATCTGTAATTTAATTTAATATGAAGTATCTGCCGCAAGATGTTGACGTCAACAATCTCCGTTTTGGCTGGCCTCACGCCATTCAGTCTAAATCGTATTTCATTTGTCCCCTCTCGTTCGGCTGGCTCCCATATTAAATCGAGAAAAATATCGCTGATATTCACTCGCAAAAGGAAAAAAAAACTTGACTGCGAACCCCTCTCCCCTACTACGAGACTAGTGCTGTCTCTGAACACGGTTTTGCCGAAGAAGCACCACCAGTATCCTTGTTGGGCCGATGCATACACACACACACACACGCATTTATGCCCAAGTTTAATTATAATGCTTAATGTTTCAGTGAACTCAATTGCCAAACACAAAGAGATTTTAATTTTGGAACAGCGGTGACCATCGTTACTCAGGAATATACTAAATACATTTACGAAACCGGAAGTTTTGCGGAAAAATTCCACCATTCTCTTTGCCCCGATGATGGCTGTTGAATCTAGAGTATTTAAATTTATCCTCGGGAAATATATGTAGTAATTAATATATGCATATAATTTAATTTGCTGAGGTTTGAACACGGTAGTTTTTGTCTTGCACACCTGTTCAATGATTATAATCCATCATGGACAATGTAAGGTGATGTTAAAAAATTAGCTCATTTTTTAGTTTGGAATGAAAACAATCAAGTTTGCAACAAAAGAGTTAGTGCCGTTTAAATATTTAACAATTTGGAAAATACTGATCGTTGCATTTTTTATCACTTGACCAATAGATACCAGGAAGATCGAAATAGTCAAGGCCGTAAACTTGATTCTAGACTCACTAAACCCAGCGCCAATCAAGTTAACAACCTTGGCTATTTCGTTGTTTCGTTGTTTCGCGGCCGTAGTTATGTTAGTATTGCAATAAGAAATTCCCTTTTCGGAATTTGGTTGAGTGCTCACTTCTAGTTTTTCGCACACGTCTTTGACAATTATAATGCCCAGTAATATATATTCCTTAATTTAAGAAATGTTATTCTTAAGCCCCCTTCCTTCCAGTCAGGGGTACATATATTAACACACGTTTGGGAAGCAAGTTTCTGCATGCGACGTACTAACTTGGAGTGCGGTCATTGTCTTACGACGAGTCGTCCAATGGACAGACTCTCCATGCCGCCTCCTCAGCCGCCCGCGACGCCTGCGAAACTCGACCGAGGCGAGGGCGGAGGGAGGAGGGGGTCCCCGGCTGTCGGCGTGAAATGTTGGAAGGGGAGTCCTCTTCTCGTCCCCGGCGCCCCCCCCCCGGGGATGGACGAAAGGGGGAGGGGAGCGAGTTTCGTGAAGACTGCGGGTGGGAGGTGGAATGGGAGGGCGGTGAGGAATGTTTCTCCGTGGAAGGAGGCGGGCAGAGCTGCGAGACTACCTGGGACCAGTGGGGGGGAGGGGGAGTCCGGGTTGGGAGGAGGGGAGGGGTTATTTTTTGGGGAATGGAAGAGGGCGTGTGGATGAGCGGCGAAGGGGTAGATGTGGCAACGTGCGTCGGGCATCACGGAAATATGGCAGGTACTTTTTTTCTCCCTCGCTCTCCATCTCTCGCCCTTATTTATTTTGGGGAAGGGTTTTTATTTTTCAAGGGAAGGGAAAATTGGAGGGAAAGGGATGTGTTTTCGGGGTGATCGGGAGGGACGACGGGGAAAGGAAGGTGATAAAGATAAAGCCCTGGAAAGCGTATCTTGCGAGCCTCCCAGGGGTACACAGCATCCAGGACACGGCGCAGATTGGCTGGAGTTGCACGGTGGGTGGGAGAAGGGGGTCGGGGGTGGCGGAGGAGGCGGGTTAAGGGTGGGATCACATCACCGCCGGCGGGATTTTGGGGAAAAGTACGGAAATAATAAAAGGGCCCGGCGGAAAAATATATATCCCGTAGGCTCCACTAACGCCAAATTTACTCATTCAGTGATGTGAAACGGGATTGGGGCTTTCTTAATTAGTGGCCCTCGAAGTCGGTTCTGGGTATGCCTGCGCTGCTTGAAAGAAAGTAGTGGGAATAATTATGGGACGAAAATATAAATATTAATTGGCTGGAAGTCATCTCGTAATATCCCAAGAAAAATTACTCTCTACCGGATTCTAAATGTAAAAAAACAGAAGATGATAACTGTTAATCATCTTCAACTAACGTATTTATTCAGTTTCTTTTTAAGTATCCTTCAATGAGTCCGGCAGTCCTTTGGTCTCATTGCTAAGACGTTTGCACGTATACTATGGATAGAAGAGAGTATTTTCTTTCGGGAATTTCGTAGGGATCAGATTATGACTTGGCACTTAACGCTAAAAGAACAAACAATATTTGGATTGATTCTTTTAATGCATTTTTCCCACCATAACGACATTAGTAATATGCGTTTTACATGAAACTATAATGTTCGTAATTAGTGTATTTCGTGGTAGTGCTGACTGTTTTTGTCTTAAGAAAACTCGATTAAAACATGATTTATCTACGTATATCGAGAACTTGTATGCATAGCAGGTGACCAGTAATTTCCTTGGGAATAAGTACCTGTAGAAGCACATGTAACTATCAAGAAGGCTTGTAAAAGGGTATTTTTTTATGGTTATGGAATAGTATTAACCTTGGTGGTACATAAATTATACGTGTATATAGTTTCTTTAAAGCATAACCTTCCTTTGGAATCTGTCGGAGTAATATTCGTCCGCATAATTGTCACAGTCCCGCGGTTCGAATAAGAGTATTATAAAGCGTTTTCGTTCGTGCCACTGAGGTTCCCTCCCCACTGGGAGCAATACTTCCATAATTGCCGTCGGAAGACGCTCCTGATCCCAGTTTTATCGGCTGTTTTGAGAGAATCGTTTCGTCATTAATATTTTTCCATCGTTCCTCTCAGCGAAAGACGTATTTCAGTCTGCCTGCTCCATATTTGGAGGCACTGTGGAGACAAGTGAATCCTTTTCTCGAAAGGAATGGGTAGTTGGGAATGAACGACACATATCTACACGCGCTGGGCGGCGCGACGGTGTTCCTCTGCAGTGTTTGGAGAAGGATGGAATAATCCAATCACAAATTATGCCTTGGATGCGAAAACACTGGAATCACATGAGAACACCATCAGTGAAACCCAGTCGAGGAAGTGCTTTAGTAAACATTCGGGGGAAAACACTTTGGAAATTACGGATCTGTGTCTACATAAATGCCCCTCGGTCCATCAAATAGGTGCGTGGCAGTGGGCACTCCCCCTCCGAGTCTTTTCCCTCTATAGAGTCAGTAAACTGTAAAATCAGCTGGGAAAATTTTGTGATCGTTTACACTATCAGATAGCCAACATTCTTCGCATGTAACAATGTCAGCGCAATAATTGAATTTCATGCTCTAAGGCCACTCTCGGACTCAATCCCAGCCCATGGCCAACTTGCTACACTATCAACTATTTCCTATCCCTTATACCAAACCCCTACTCCTTATAGAGTAGAAAGTGAGACAAAAAGAAAAATGAAATTATAATTGAAAATAGAAATAAATAAAAAGAGGAAACAAAAATATTAATAACATTTAAATAATGAAAAAATTACCTATAAAATAATAAAACAATGTTTATGTAAAGCTATAATAACCCATTATCAAAGCGATAGGCCTTAAATTAAGCCTCCTACCACTAATACAATACGAAAAAATTACACTTTTCCCAATAGTTCATTACCATACACACATAACATCCTTGCTTCATAAGCAACATAGTTCCGCTGGAAGATAGGTTTATTGCTTTTATTGGCTTGGACTCCGGAGGTCCGCTCTCTTAGTTTTGCAGACGCTTCTGCAGTTTAATACAAGGATAGATTGACTGCTTTTATTTTGAATGGCTCCCTTAATTATGTCTTACAGTAATTCAGTACCTGTTTACGGACAAGTACGTATTAAATGTCTTTCAGTGCTAATGCCTCTGTCACCAGTTTCTATTTTTTGATTAGTAATAATTTTAACTTCGCTGACGATACTGACAGTGGATATTCTCAAAATGCGTTTATATGTCTTTTAATTCCTCATTTATGGAGAAGTGGATGGTCTAATATTGCAATCTCGACAATTTCAAAGTTCAAACTCTCAAGGAGCTGACCTAAGTCCTACTTAGGTCAGCTCCTTGAGAGCTAACTACCATCTACGCTAAAAACTTCGAACGTGTTTGTGTATCGTACGCGCAACCAGCTGCGAGGCTTCGGCCATGTAATGGACCCCGGAGCGATTGCGGTGTTCCCGACGCGATGAGAGGACAGGGTTCAGATCCACGGAGTCTACTCCATTTACCCGACAAAACCCTTGCAATTCAAATCCTCCATACGACTCCAAACGAGCCTTCCGCGGTCAACACGATGCCACAAATAGTCTGTTCGTGTCCTGTGTATGCCTGGTGTGGATACATACCCTGCCACACATCTTCCCGGTGGCTTTCAGGCTATGATGTAGATGTAGATGAAATAGTTAATTTTATTGGGACCTTCAACTCTTGCCTCGACACGTTTCACCCCAAATGAATCTCGTTGAAGGTGCGCAGGATCTCTTCAGTTCCGAGGCGTCGTTTGTCCTCACATGAGCTACAACACGTAGCTTGGAACAATCAAAATTTGGGATCTGCATCTACATCCATAGTGTATCCCGCAAGGGCGTGTGGCGTGGGATGCTAGGGCACTATCCGTAAAACAGATTAAAACCGCATGCAAAACTAACAAATTCATGACAATTCACATCCACAGAGACGTACATATTCATGCAAAGACCACTTTTTAACTTAAACACATGGGAATACATATACTAGTAATTAACTTACATAAGCACATGCACCTACGGGTGTGCCAGATGTCTACTCAGCGTATAATTTTGTTCTCGCTTGTAATTAAAATGTCTTCATTATTTATACTATGGCTTTGTTTCTTAAAATTGTGATTCCCCATCCTGCGAGGAAAGAAGACTTATAAGTGATTCCGTCCTCCGGGACGAGCGAAGATGGAAGGAGACTGATTGAATAGACGGCATGCCGCCAAGTTTTCCTGCCAATGTGCATCCATGACTAAAATCGCTCCTGTTATTTTTAAACAAATTGTGCTAAAACGGAATGAAAAGTAACCACTAGGCCATTGAGCCAAAAATTATGCATCTCATTCAGGATCATAGAAATGTTTTATTTTCCTTTTAATATTAAAAAATCTAAGCTTCTTATCGAAAGAAACCATAAAAACAGTTGTCAACCCAAAGGGGCTTAATTATTAAGCAATTATCTAATGGAATTTTGGCTAGGACTTAACTTTTTCGTCACAATTAAGTCCGCGCCACAATAGTTAATGCATGGATAACCTAATATCATCCCCACTCCACTTTTGTAATTGGGCAGCGCATCGGCTTATCTTAAATGATAAGCGAGAGCCATCTGTTGCGCTCACCTCCCTCCTAGTCCCATCTGCGTCCGCTCCCGGCCCCGAGAAGAGCGAGAGCACTGCCGCGCTTCATAAGCTCCTTTGGCCCGTGTTCCATATGTCAGGCACGGCGTGGTGGACCCACCATAACTTCGCAGCAAGATCTTTCGGCCTTCAAAGCACTACTCCCGTGCGGAGTATCCCTGAGTCGGTTTAGGACGTATTTTGTATGTTTGTCGGTTGGCGGAGGATTACTACAAATTACGGTGGGTACTCCTTTTTTTATCGATGAATCGAGTAAGCATTCTCGGCTTTGCTGCTATTGGGGCCCTTCTATTTCCGACGGAGAGTTTTCCTTTCAAGGATTCTTGTCCAACCTCCGTGGTCAATTTGTAGAAAAACGCCCAGTGGCTTAGTACTTCCACGGAACTGGAATCTTTCAAATTTTAATTTTTTTCAGCGCACAACTCTCTACAGGAAGGTTTGCAATGAAATATCAGAAAGCTAATTTCTCTTTAGTATTGAATTTAACTTATTAATCTAATATTCATGATAATTTTTATGGTCTGTCACAAAAAACACATAGAATACTGAATCGGAAGAATAATATATTGCAGATCATAGTAAAAATTACAAAACACTTCAAAACAGCACCCTTGTGCATCAACACATCGATGTCAGTAGCACCACTGCCACGCTTCTGGTACGCCTCCTGGACGGCGTCGACGGGAATCTCGTTAACGCACCTCGTCACGACCTCTTTGACACACTGCAGTGGTCCATAATGGTACTCAAAGGGGTTGTACTTCGGTCTGCACTAATCGTACTCAAAGATCCATGCCTCATTACCAGTAACCACCCATTCTAAACTCTCACCATTACCACCTATTATGAAAAATGCGGGTCACTTTCACAGTGGTCCAAGAGGTCCTAAGCAAGATTACCACGCAACCCGTCTTTCGATAGCAACTTGGGGACCATCTTGGCCCACTTTTCTCTTGGCTAAATTTTCTGTAAGAATGCAATGCACTGTGATTGTCTGAATATTGCACTCTTCTGCTGATATTTCCTGACACTTGGAGGTCGATCAGAAAATGAGCATGTGTCTCACTATTTTGCACATTTTCATCACACTGTGTTGTTGATGGATGTCCAGGGCATTCCTCATCGTCAACCTCCTCGTTTGCCTCCCATCCTGTGCAAGCAAAAAATCATCACGTGGGACATTTCTCCATCTCCATGAGTATCCTTAACCATGGTAATGGTCTCAGAACCCGATTTCGCGAGTCTAACACGCAATTTTATCGCATAAAATTGCTTCATGGGAAATGGCATCGTGAATTTGTGACGCGACCCTCGAACAGGGGTTCAGTCCAACAGCGATCCCCAGACTGTAACGGCCTGAAGACAACTGACGCGGGTCGTTAGCTTTTCCAAGACCTCTCGCCATTTTTCCCACCACAAATCGTTCCACTTCAATCATCCGCTTCGCCAGGAAAAATCCTTTTACGTACTTTTTGGGACAGGCGCTGTACATAATAACCATATAATTTATAAGCAGTATTTTGAGTTAAAAATAACCCAAGCAAACGCATTTAATCATCAATTTTGAGTAATTTAATTTTTTAGGCAAAAATTTTAAGGGTTTCACAACAGTTCTTTCCACCACACTTCTTCTGTAAAACGAGCTCTCTATATCTATCAATTATATTTGACATTTCAAAACTTTTTATAACCATGGTTTGCCCGGTGTTGAGACATTATGTCAAATTTATTTTGAAGCCGTAGACATTTTGAGAAAATGTATGAGATATTTCTTATGCCCCCCGGGCACAAATTAATGGTGATATTTCATATTTTTTTACAACGTGATGCTGCCTCTTGGACGCATGATCAACAAAAGTCAATGTTGAAAGACAAATACGTTTTTTTTTATTAATAAATCAGGAGGATGGCAGCGAATAGGAGATCCTGAAACTGGGGAGCATTATTTAAAAAGATACGTGACTGTGTTACTGTTATTCTCCATTTACCCCATACTTCTTCGCGCTTAGAGTATCCCTCTCTGAATTGTTCCCTCTCGGTGATTATATCAATTTGTTTTCTGTGTAGTATGGTACTCCTTACATGCCTTTCTTCTTCGCCTCGCCCGCATTCAAATTTCCGCGTCCACTCAAATTTCTCATCACTTTCTCCTGAAGACCTCCTCTTGATTCGATCTAAAATGTTTTTAATTTGAATGCCTATTGGTCATCGCAAGAATGATAGTCTTGAGGGCAAAACGCCTGTCTGCTGACCGCATGGTCACGATTTTCCGCGCCATTGACTCTCGTCATCACCGACACGCCCCGCCCCGAACTGTGTGAATTTCTTCAAGTGCGTGTAAAACCAAAGGTGGAACAGGTAATGACTATATTTTGTACATATGATTTCTGAACACCTTTCAGGTCAGCATTTCTCGTTTTACCCATGTTTACTGGAGCTTTACGAATTTCTTATCTAATAATATATGCGTCTTTATCCATTATCGAATAATGTAGAATATCGAATAATAATACACCTACATCTACATAATACCCCGCAAGCCCCCGCGAGGGCGTGTGGCGGGGGGTGTTAAGTCACCACCTGTAAAAGGGAACAAAACTACATGCAAAATCAGCACATACGAGGCTCTTCTTTGTAGTTGCGCATTTGTGTTACTACGGCATTGAAAATAGTCTGTATTGACTGGAGCATTAACGGCGTTGTCGTAATTGGTATTAGTGTTCATCACTCTAAGCATCACTGCGTTCGCTTGCAATCGGCATTTAAACATCCCCAGCGTTAGTGGTGCTATATGTGACGCGTACAACCGCACAGTAAAGCCAGTAGAGCCAACTTTCAAGCAAGGCAGGTATTTCGGGGAATTGCAATAATAAGGTGGTCCTGCTGTGTAAAATTAGGGGATTCAGGCCTCAGGGCGGAATCAGGGTTACGTAAATTCAAGATCACTCACAAGCTCCGGGTGTATTCCGGTAGAACCTGGGGAGCTAGTTGCAAACCGTGCCTCCCTTTTGTTTCCCGACTCGGTCCGAGCCACGGAATCCAGGCGCACGAGGGAGTGGCTCATCTCCTCTGCGCTCGGGCCCTCAATTTGCAATAACTCTCCAATTTCACGGTCGGATGAAGGTAATGATAAGAAAAGGAGGAGAAAAAAGGGGGCATCTCAAACCGGGCGGACACGAGGGAAAAGAAAAAACAAACGCCTCTCCTTTTGGTGGTCTTCCTTCCTCCCCCGTCCTCTTCCTCTCTTATCTAGCAAGCAATTAACACTGGAGGGCTAAGGAGATCTCGAAGCACTCGACCCCACCGTCTCTCGAATCCTCTCTCCTCCATCTCTGCTTGCTTGCCCTCCCTATCTCCCCCTCCCTCTGCCCCTTTTATTTTGTTATGTATTTGGGCGATAAATAAGGAATTCCCGAGGATAACCCTCCCCGTCGCCGGGTTGGGAGATAACCTTTCCTCGGGACGAAGCGGTTACAGTCGTGATTATTGCTTAGGGCTTCTCCTTTCTCGGGCGCGTTCATTTGTTGGTCCCCTGAAAAGGGAATGAGCGTTGCTATTCTTGCTAGTTAACGGCGAACGATGAGTTTAGCAGCATTTGCACACCGCTCTCGCAGTCACGCCCACTCGATGTCGACGAGAGTCCGGAGCGGGGAGAACTATTCAATTGCCCATTTCGCCGTAGTTACCTGTGTGCACGTGAGCCGTACAGCGTGGACATGAAAATCCCTAACATGCTCATTCATCTACGTCTGAAAAATAACCCACGAGCCGCTGAGGGAGTGTTAGGACACCAGTCGTAAAACAGAATGCAATCTCGTGTAAAACAAACGGCAACATGCCAATTCACACCCACAAAGACGAATACATCCATGAAAAACCCGTTTTAACTAACATGCATACAAATTCATATACTTACAACTACCATACACATTCACCTACGAGTGTACCAGTTGCATACGCAGCGATTAATCTTGCCCTGGCTTGTAAATCGAATGTTTACTATTTCTACTATGAGCTTGGCTTATGGCTATTATTTGGCTGTCCTACTATGATCCCTGATTGTTCGGTGAAAGAATTTTAATTTTTAAGTATTTGTACGTATCTATCTCTACTGGAGTCTATCTTATCTATATGGACTAACCTACCCAAATAGTGTGTGGTCATATTAATACCTTTAAGTGTCATATTTAAACTCATTCGTTCTGAACCTTTCTAAGCCTCGCTTGTTCTCTCCGCATCTCGAGTGGCTCCCAACCCACGTCCTCTAAGAGACCTGTCACGCTCGTTTTCTCCTTGTCGTAACAATGTTTGACGAATCTGACGGATTTTCTCTGAACTTTATCTATTTCTTTAATGAACGATTACTTATATAATTAATCGTTCCAGGCGTAACTTTGTGTAATTATTCCATGATGAATAATGGCATAATTAAACTTTGTAAATCCACATCAAGAATAAACTTAAATGTGACCCAGGTTTCACGGCGGTGTAGCTTCATCAGGCAACGATTTCTCCCAAGGATCCCAAATACTTGCGGGATATTCCAAAAGAGGCCCAATTAAAATTAAATGAAACCTCTCTTTAACTTCCTCACTACATTTCCCCACCACCCGTTTGATGTAGCCGAGTTTCTCTAAAGGGGATCCGCATATTTTCCTGATATGTCCTCCCCGTGAGGGGCATGGTGTTGCAGCTACCCCCAATATTTAACTTGATTTGCCGTAGTTAGCACTGAATCCTCTATTTCATAATTTATGCCCTCCTCATCACTTCTTTTGCTCTGAAATTTCAATATTGCGCATGTGCTCATTTTAAGGACTACTGCTCAATCCTTGCACCAATCCAATATTGTGTCTAAGTCTCTGGAGAGTTGCCCGCAATCTGCTGGGCTCCTTATTTCCCTGTAGCTACATGTACATAATACTCCGCAGCCGCCGCAAAGACGTGTGGCGGGGGGTGTTATATGATTTGTATACCACCGTGACATATGCTACTACTGTTCATATGAACCTTCGTTCCCTGTTTGGTTCCCTGGGGTACGCCCGAAGCTACATCTACCTCATTTGAGCATAACCCATCGATGACTACTATTTGTTTGCGGTATGACCAGAAGTCATGAATAATTCCAATTTACCACGTTCTCATTAATACTATAGCGTTTTAGTTTAATATGCGGGACTTTAAAGAAGGTTTTCTTGAAATCCAAAAATACTGTATCCACTTGTGTGTTGTTTTCTCCCGATCTGAGGAAATGGTGAAAGAATTAACCCAATTAGTTTTCGTAAGATCTACTCTTCCTGCATCTATGCTGGATGTGGCTTACTACCGTCCTACTATCGACAAATCTGATAAAGTTAAAAACAATCATTTGTTGTAATATGTTACGTAAAATCTTTGCTGAAGAAATGGGCCGGTAATTGGTTCGTTTCGGCGCCTTAATAGATGGGAGTTATGTGGGCTAGCTTCCAGTCGCGAGATACCGTGCCTTCTTCAACCGACTTAAGAAAATATTCTCTAAAAACGAGACAACATCTTCAGCTAATTCCATCAATATTTTAGCAGGTCTTCTGCACTAGGTACTTCCTTGTCTTTCATACTACGGAGCTGATGTTCAATTCCTTTCCTGGTCAGTGTTATGTGGCTCATGTGTTCTCCAAGTAGTTGTGGAAGTTAGTTTGATGCGTTTGTATAGTTATTATTGACGCCCTGGAAATATTAGTTTAAAATATTTACCTTTTCTACGCCGTGTGCAATCAGTCCACTGCTTTATCTCTTCAGAGATTGGACAGTTGGACGTTAACTCTGTACTTTTCTAACGTAATACCAGAATGATTTTGGATTTTTCATTCTCATAGCATTTTAACTTTGAAGATGTATAGGGCTTTTCACAGGATGCTCTTTGCTTCGACACAAAATTCTTTTAGTTTCTGTTTTTTATATATTCGTGAACACTACGCTTTAAAATCCGACTGCATCCTTCTTTGCTTTCTTAACGTCGCCCTGACTTCTCCGTTGAACCATCTAGGTTGCTTTGTGACGCATTTAAATTTGAATGGAATATATGTATTCCTTCCCTCGCGTATTATACTTAAGAAATACTTCCAAGTCTTCTCTCTGTGGCTTTTTCTCTGTGTTTTTATCGGGAGTTCTAGTAATTCTTTTTTTAATATTCCCGAAATCCATTAAAATCTCTTATTGAATTATCCTATTATACCCTTTTGCTTTTTAATTTCACTAGTTGAGTTTTTACTTCTACAAGAATAACCTTATTGTCACTGATGTCGTCCACCATTTCAATATTTATGATAAGCTCGGGAGCAGGCGTAGCGAGATCAGTGATGATAGATGATGCATGTAGTATGTAAATGGTGGAGATTTAAGTACATTTACTTTTACATTAACATACACTCAGATGTTGATCCGTGGGAATCGTCAATAAATATAAATTATCAAAGATAATGATAAATAAAACAGTTTCTGGCGTTAATTGGTGGAAAATCTTCAAATTGACGTTTTTATAAATCAAACCACTTTGCTTTTCCACATAAACTTTTTATTCTCACGACCCAGGTTTCGTTATAGCATAACATCATCAGGTAAAAATACAGTATAGAGATATGCATATATACTGTGCTTGACTTGTATTTTTACCTGATGATGTTATGCTATAACGAAACCTGGGTCGTGCGAATAAAAAGTTTATGCGGAAAAGCAAAGTGGTTTGATTTACAAAAACGTCAAAGATAATGACGTTTTCGCTTCCTAGTGAGACCATGGTCGTGAGGTAATGTAATGTTGGAAATTATAGTGTTTTTTCTTAGTTATGATGCATAATAATTAGAATTCTGTTTACGTAATAATAGAGAATGATTAGGCTAGCAAATGTTTCCATTTGCTATTAATGACTACATAATCATGCGAGATGAGGTTTGTTCTCTTTTTCAAAAGACGAAAAAGAAAATAAATTTTGTTAAGTCATTTTTTTTAATGTACAATTTTTCACTAAGTATGCGCGGTATGCAATGACTTTCGAGACGAACTTAAAGAAATGCGGTGTCACGCGAACGAGGGTCCCATCAACCAATTTTGAGCGGTTCGTATGAGCTGAGGAAGTAAAGGAGACACAAAGGATAATACCCTCTTTTTAATACATTCGTTTGCCTGAGCGTGTGTTTGTCTGAGTGGCATTAAAATGGAAATGAAAGGAGATGGGGCGAAAGGGTAAGTAAGTGTCTGAAGTGTGTGTGTGTCGGTTTTGAAGATCAATGCGAGACGCATTCTCGAGCTTCAGTTGTTTCAAACGCTCCACGAAATTCATCCGCAGCCGCACCCTCATTCCCTTCCCACCCCGACTGCCTGCATACCCTCGGGCAGAAAAGGCTTCCCCGACTCTCCCCACACCCTTTGCCGTCACCCCTGCCGTACCCCTGAACCCTCACGTTCCACTCGCTCCCTCTCCCTCCCTCCGGCACCCACCCCGTCCGTCCCTTCCTCCCCCACCACCTCCGGGCGCCCCCGGGAAACACCGCACGCCAAAGCGCGGTTGACACAGTCGCCGTCTGCAGTCAGACATTCACGGCGAGATGCATTCCGATGCCAGAGATTCGAGCCTCCAAATCACTGTTTTCGGCTTGTCGCCACGCGGCTGAGATGAAGTTTCTGCCGCAGACAACTCCCACGCCCAACACCAACCCCTCTTCCGTCCGTCCCGTAACGCACACCTTCCCTCACCCTTCCCCCAGCTCTCTCCCCCCCGGGGGCACCACAGGAGTCGGCGGTTATGACGATTATAGAGTGCGAACGGCACAGGAGACTCCCGCCCGGCTTCTATCCCCCCGAGTCCCTTTCATTCCTCCACGACGAACCCTAGACTGGAGTGAGAGTGGATGAAGTGCAATGAGTAGACTTGAAGGTTATCAAGGGATAGTTTGCGAGTCAATCAGAGGGTTAATATCATGATGGGATGAGGATTAATCTTGACAGAGGAAGGTAATCAGATTCTAGAGAATAGGAACTCTTTGATAAAATTATTCAAATTGATTTAAACCAGAGTTTATTGGTTCGAGGGGATTGGGATGGTGCGGTAGCTAACGTACTGGCTTTCGACGAAGAGGACCCAGGTTCAAATCCCGGAAGTTATTTTTCAGTGGCATCCCGATCTCTAATTGAAGTGCTTAGTGGAGAGAGCACTTTGATTGAGTACGATCTGATGATGATGCGCGGCATCGAAACCATGGTCGAGTGAATTATTAAATCTTTATGCGAAAGTGCTAAGTTTCTTTTTCTGCCCTCATCATGAAGGAATTCCACAAAGTGAAGTCTGAAACTGTTATGTTTATCATTTAATTGATTAAATAACCGTTATTGTATATTTTATCCTACCAGAAACAAAAAAGGAAGTTCATAATTTGATATAATGTGAATATCGCTAAATTTCCATGGTTTCACCAACTCTCTACGTATGCCTTTTTTGTGCCGTGCACCACGATGTAGTCATTTTGGCTGAAGATCCCATCGAAAAAAGCTGTTCGTATTTTTTTGTATCTATTCCTACTCTTCGGTTTATTTGTGTAAACTTTTATGTAGACTGTACCTTAGACGGTCTGAAGGGAGTTAAAGGACAAAGAGAGAGGGAAGTCAGTGAGGTAGTTCATAGAGCAGGTGCTAATGCTTTGCACAAAGGAAGAAAAACCAGCTCAAGACCGACTCAAGCGAGGAAAGATTAAGCCGTCCCATTCACCCATGGTTGTCTCTCTTGAGATTTAAAAGGAAACGTAACGGGAGGAGGGGGAAGGGGGTTGAGCAGGGTGGGTAGAGGATATTGATGAGGAAACTGCTTCGACGGGGAAGGGCCGAGAGGAAGGCCGCGCCGCGCGACCAACTCCTTTGAGGATACTTCCCTTCCGAGGGAATCCCAACCCGACCTCCATCGTACGCCCTCCTAGCCTTGTGGCGGGCCGCGCCGAGGACGGAGGCAGGCGAGTGCGAATGAGCGAGGTCGAGTGAGTGATGGATGGCGAGGGAGATAATAGATGGGAGTCGATATGAGAGCCACCGCGCCCATCCATCTCGCAGGCCCTTGGGACAAAGAAAGGGCCGGCGGCGGCCCTTCCGGTCGGGTATCTGTCGCTCTCCTCTCGGAAGAGAGACCACCTCAAGCACTCCTCTCGCTGGGGCAGCCGTGACTAACGAGACGAGTGGACCCAAATGGAATGCTCCTGCGTGACAATGGGCGGGGGACGGGGAAGAGCGGCTGCGACCACCCACACCACCCGCCCCCCCCCCCCCCGCGTTCCCAACGCCAAGGAATTTTGAGGAAAGTCTCATAAAAATTCACTGTGCGAATGTGAACGTTTGACAAATCTGGCAGCGTAATATTTTTGAGCGTCATCTAATTGCTAAATTAAATACAATAACATAACACGTTGCGCTCCATGTGCTAATTTATCACGAATCGTAATGGTGATCTAAATAAGGAGAAATAACTCCACTTATTGCTACCTAACTTATTACTTATTCACTTTTCATCATTTTATCTATTCTTTGAATTTTCCCACCCAATAAAGACCGTTTTATTTCATTCTTCGCAAATAACTAGTTCTTTATTTGAAGCAGGAGAAAGCTACAACTGAGAGGAGTGTGCTGTTTACGCCGCTTTGTGAAACAACTTAAAAACGTTTAGTTCGTTTTCAATATTTTGTCATCAGTTCATCTCCGCAGAATCTCCCTCCGTAGTTTACAGGATCACAAAGCAAAAGAAAATGTCGGACTCTCCCTTGTGGCAGCCCTATCCTTAGTACGGAATCGTCGGTTGTGGAGTTACAGTACGTTTTACGAACGGTAATACAAGTTCATTAGTTCATATTTTTTATTTTCCATCTCAGCGACGCAACTGGGTGTAGACATTGGTTTTACCTGCACATTGTTTTTTTTACGCCTTATACGAGGGTCATTTCATTAGCAAGGTTGCCAAATGACATCCCTGAAAAAGGGTAAAGATTCATTGAATAGTTTTAAAATGAGAGCACTTGTCTCTTTACTAATTGAATAACCCTCGCAACTCTTGGAAAGTATGAATTTCAGTGCTTTGACTGTTATTCTTCGGAATGTGAAAATCAACTCTCGTCTCGAAAAGTCTATCTTAAATAAGTTATGTGTTATTGAACAAAATACGGGAGTTTCAGACTTAACATTTTCGAAAAAATTTAAATTAACATGAATATTATAGGTACTTATGCCCAACATTTAATATTATTTCAATCTATGTTATCCTTACACAGTTTATTTAGATGCACTGGCGTTATTCTCCAAGCACAGGGCTAAAGGAGTGACGCAAAAGTAACGCAATCGCGCTCCGAGATTGTAGGTAACAAACGACTAGAATAAATACGAAGTGATTTCATTTCATCACGATTGAAACCGAATATGATCATAATTATTTCTGGTTAAGATAAAAAAGAAAATATTTTCATTCAGAGACGCCATCAAGTAACCATTGCTGAATCCTTCACACTCACCTACATCTTGAAGAATGGCCGCTATGAAAAAAGTAGGGATGATATCTCTAGCGACAAAAGGAATGAGATCACTTATGATTACAAGAAGGTGAATGCCAAGAAGGAATTTCGGAATGTGTTAAGTGAATTCAGAGGGAAAAGATTAGCGGAAAATTTGAAAGAGAATCCGAAAATATTTTGTGTCTTACGTCAGAGGTTCAGGAAAATAAGTCAACAGTTAATTCACTCAAAAATGATAAAGGCGAAAGAGTAACCAGTAGTTTGGAAAAGGCTAACTTATTGCATTCCTTCTTTTGAAGCGTCTACACCAATCTCTCACCAAAAGTTCCGGATAGCTTACGAAATCGTGCCGGCCAACCAATGCCCAAAATTGAGATATAATGTAATGGAATAAACGTACTACCTTGATCAAAAAGTTCCCGGAATTTATTCAGAAAATTAAAAATACAAGTTTATTCATCTAAATCTATATTGTCCCCTTCAAAGTAATCCCCATCGACTGCAACACACTTATGCCAGCGCTTGATCCAATCCTCGAAACATTTTTTATATTCGGTTTTCGGTATGTCCATCAGTGCTTCCTGCGATTTTTCCATTACTTCCTCTCGGCTGCTAAAACGCGTTCCCCGTAATGGTTTTTTAACTCGATTGAACAGAAAGAAGTCACAGGGAGCCAAATCAGGTGAATTCGGTGGCTGTTGGATGGTATTTGTTGCATTTTTCGTCAAAAAATTACGAATAATGATAGCACTGTGCGACGGTCTCGACGCACTGTGCGACGATTTCTGGTCTCTTTCGGCGAATTGCTTCACGCAAACGTCTCATAACGCCCAAATAATACTCTTTGTTTACTGTCTGGCCTTCTGGCAAAAATTCATGATGCACTACACCGTTGTAATCCATGAAAACCGTCAGCATTGCCTTCTTTTTTGACTGAAAACGACGTGGTTTTTTTGGTCTCGGCTCATTTGGTGAACGCCATTCACTTGCCTGATGTCTGGATTGCGTGTCGTACTCATAAACCCACGTCTCGTCTCCAGTAATGATCCTTTTGATGAATGTGGGATCGGATTCAGCCTCGCAAATCATGTCTTTTGCGACGTCAACACGGTCTCTTTTTTGCATGAAATTGAGGTCTTTTGGCACCAACTTTGCTGCTACACGACGGAAACCCAAATCATTAACCACAATGTCTTGGGCGGATCCATAGGCAATGTTCAAGTCCTCCGCTATTTCTCTGATGGTTAATTTGCGGTTATTGACCAACATTTATTTTACTTTATCAATTTTTTCACCGACTTTCGATGTCGATGGTCTGCCACTGCGTTCATCATCTTCGATTGACTCACGACCACTTCTGAACCGCTCGTGCCACTGGTAAACGACCGTTTTTTTTTAGAGAATCGTTGCCGAAACACTTTTCCAACATTTCCAACGTCCGTGCGCCACTAAATCCGTTTTTTACGCAAAATTTAATACAAGTTCGTTGTTGCAAATTTAAATCCATTTCTGCAATTGTAAAAAATCGCCAACACACACAGAGATAGATGTACTCTTGGCTACGTAACTTTTGCAAATGTCAAGTTATGACACTAAGATTTAAAGGGAATATCAACAACAGATGTACCAATTTAACAAAAAAAACAGAACTCAAATCGGAACGATGGGAGCGCTTAACGGTGGTTATTCCGGGAACTTTTTGTTCAAGGTAGTATATTGAAAAATATTAAACGTAATTAATCCTGCGAGATCGATGAAATACCAGCTTGTACATTTAAGGAACTACTGTCGAAAATTACACCATATCTAGAAATCCTATTTTAAAGGTCGCCGGTAGATCACAAGGTTCCTAGAGATTGGAAAACTACAGTTTATTGCATTGTTTCATTTCAGAGTGTGTCTAGTTAGGCAAAGCTAAGGAATGCACTGATGATCAGTCTGTGCCCCATTCAAAATTTACCATGAACTGTAGGCTACCACAAGCAATGATAACTATTATAATGTGTTGTCCTCTCTGGGAAGACTTAATGTCATTCGATTATCAGTGAATGGGAAATTTATCACAAAGTCATATTGGCATCATTGGATCGCGTACATATAAAAAGGTAGATCGTCCAAGAGATTTCACTTACTTAGTAGCGGATCCAAAATATTAGAGGATCTAGACTGGGGATCACTCACGGAGCGAAGGTTCAAGCACAAATTGAAGCTCTTGCATAAATTGGAAGTGAGTCTCTTTAGCAGTGATTGTGAAAATGTATTATTGCCTCCATTGTACTACGGTAGATCATGTCAATAAAATTAGAGAGATTAAGAGTTGAACAGATAGATTTAAGATGTCATTTTTTCCATGAACGATCATAAAAAAATTGTTCGACCGCGGTAGGGGTAATATTCAGATCAAATTTAATACGGTGTGTATTCACCCCGTTACTCACCCTTGCGGTGGCTTGCGGGGTACTAAAAATACAAAATACAATACATAATACTCCGCAATCCGCAGCACGGGCGTGTGGTGGAGGATTTTAGGTCACGAGCCATGCACGTACAATAACAATCACAACACAAATATCGATTCGATCCTGCACTCGAACAAAGCTAATCGCACGAAAGAAGATATGCTAGAATATTCCATAACAGGATATGTATATTCAAAGTATCCGGGAGAAATGTTAAAAAGATGGGTTTATTTAAAAGTAATGCAGGATATTAACAAAATAGTTGTGTGCATATACACTGCTAATACTAATTATCCTCACTCCCCACTCAAAGATGCACGCCCGTTGTGTTTCAGGGATATATCATCGGTCGTGCAGTACCATCTGAGTTCTCGTCGTTTTCTTTTTTGGTTTAATTATATTGTATCTTATGTCTTTTCAGCGTGTTGGACACAGTCCAGACTTGTTAATTAGATGTATTTCATATTAAATTAATGTATATTGCCTTCGGTTTCTAACTATTCTGATTCATGATCGATCGGGGAAAGAACGAGTATCTATCGCTATCTGTTCTGGAGTCTATCTCCCTTAACTTTACTCTAATCTTGACTTGAGTTAATATAAAATCGGACGGAATGAAGATTTCCGGCCACGCACTCAACACGGGCCGTGCACTTATCATTTCCTTGCACTCCCGTCCGGCGGTCGCTAATACTTGGCGCACTTCGAGACTTTCTTTATCTTTTCTTTATCTTTTTCGGTACGTCCAATGGTCGTCATAGACATATTTAATAAAGGATGGTTGCAACAATAATGATAAACGATTAAATAAGACAAAAAATAGATATATGAATTGTAATTGATAATTTACCGATGGGAAACAGGGACCTGATATTGATATTATTAACATTTACTTAGCTGTGTCGAGTTGTAAAAACAATCTGTTAGTAATTTATATTATCGAGAGGGGTTTCTTAAAGTTAAATTTACGCACAAAAAAGTTAATAATCCTCTTTATTTGAGTTTAATTTTTTAATGATTTACATAAAATATTTTACTGTATTGACAGCTCATTAACATTTTTAATATTCAGTAATGTTTTTGGAGTATTTAATTATAGAATTAATGGTAATTACAGATTCCCCCCACCTTTCCTCACCTATTTGATAACCCCCAACCCCCTCATTCCTTACCCTTCCCTCATTGTGCTACACCCCCTGCCACACACCTTTTTTGGTGGCTCGCAGGGTATTTATGTAGATGTAGACGTAGAAATAAAACAAACTAGAAGTTTTTTGCATGGGAATTGTATTCCGTTTCCCGAGCGCGGGAGGGTGATTAATCCGAAAGGGTAAGCTATGCACACAAGAAAAATTGTTTCATAGTATAACATTTTGTTAATAAGAAATATATATCCGTGCATTCGTATTCAGATACTTCAAAAATCTCAATCATCAGTTTCACCTATAAAATTTAGAATTTTGATAAAATTCCGCCATATTGGATCGGAAATTTTCCTCATGAATCATTCGTTCACATATTTGGATTCAGCATCCTCAAAAACCCCTGCGTGCAAATTTTCACATAAAAATATTTATATCTTGGGGTTGTGGCCACTAAATGTACCTCTCAGACCACTGTGCGTCGCCTGGGTGCGGAGATGGCAAATCTTCCGATGCTCGGGCACCCTTGCCTCCCTCCCGAAGAGCCGCGAACGCCCACGACGACGCCTCTCATCGGGGACGGCGATTGCCTCCTCCGGCGGCGGCACTCCCGGCGAATTCCCCCTCATCATACATTTACACTCACGCCGAGTGCACGCCCGACCCCCCCCCCCTTCCCCCCGCCATCACTGTGGCGGCGGTGCACTAATTATTTCCCCGGAGCCGCTCCCATCCCACCCTCCCCCGCCAAAGCGGAAACCTAATCTAAACTTCTCCCTCCTCAGTCGCCTTTACACATGTCACGCCAACTCGCAGTCCCACCCTAAAAGGGGCTGAATGGCCCGCATAAATGATTCAAAACCCTTTGCCGAAACACCTTTTGGTCGTAGCATTTAGGGTCAGTGAATCCTTGTCTAGGAACTTCCGGACAAGTTAAATAGCCGGAATCGTGAACTAATCCGATGTACTATATATCCGTGTCCAGAGACACGTAAGGAAATGTTTCCCCAATCTCGCACAAATGCCAACTGGCACTGCTTCTCTCTTTCCTTGTGTTTCTCTTTCTGCATCGTGTCTTGTTATGCGGCATAAATCAGTTAGTTAATGTTTCTGGGCATGAAATGTTAGAAAAGTTCATCTACGCAATACGGTTCTAATCAAGCAGGCATAATGGTGGTTTTTGTCGTAGTTCTTCATTTGGCTTAGCAAGGATAATTTAGCAAGAATATTCTGGGCAACTAACACAAACACTCTCCAAGAAAGTGCGGGAGATACCGCCGCAACAGTAACTTTTGACGGAATCATCCGCTAATATGGATTTCAATGCAACAATTACGCAGTGTAAAAATCATTCGCCTTGACCGGGATTCGAATCCGGATCCCTCGGTGTCCGAAATTTCAGAGTTTAAGAGACACCCCGATAGCTTAACTGGCTAAAGCACTTGGCCGGATATCGAAGGATCCGGGTTCGAATTCCGGTCAATGCAAATGATTTTTACACTCTAAAATAGTTGTATTGACAGACACTCTCGTCAACGTGCGATGCCGGCATATATTTATTGTCTCGTGTAGTTTTAGTGATTCTGCATTATTGTCTGCATCCAAATTATGAAAATTTTCTTTTTCATTATTGTTTGATAATGGATGGATAGATTTTGTTCTTACTGACATATTTGAGAGAAAAATTTTGCATCTCAAAATATTTATCTGAAATTGAGCATTAGACATATTTATTTGTGGTAGTCTAGCAGTGATGGTAGTTTTTGATATGGAGACTTCTACTAACCACACTACACTACTAAGTCGTGCCTAACAAGTCGAAATACATCACCAAACCCTGCACTATGACAACACCTGCATTTTCAAATTCCACGTACATGTAATTCCTACCTACCCTCATTCCAAGCAACAAGCCGAATCCCTTCCTCCCTCAACCTTGCTCTCCAATATGTTATCTTCTCCATCATATTCTTATACATTTTATTGCTATTCAAAAGTGTCCTTTAACCGCTTTTAATGCGTCTGAATTCCTCCCAAGTATCTACCCTCCCCCTACACCTTGTCAAACTCTCCTGCTTCTTTTTCTTTCCGGCCATTTCAATATTTCCGTCCTTCTTTGCGGCCACATCTCAAAGGCATCTTCTAGCCTCAAGGACGAATTTGAAGTTCCATAGTCTTCTTAATTGTCTAAGAAATATCATTTAAATCAGAGCAGTAGTCACCAGGAGAGGTGCCATACACAATAATTTAAAGTTATATATTTATGTGTGTATGTGTATCGTATATATATATATATATATAAATAAATACAAATAAAGATGGAATGAAAGTCGGAGGGGAATTAGTAAAATCGGTTAGGTTTGCTGATGACCAAGCATTAGTTGCTCAGTCAGCCAAGGGGTTGCAAGCATTGCTGAGTGAATTGGAGGCTCAGTGCGATAAATATGGGATGAGAATCAATATTAATAAAACAAAGGTTATGCGATTTTGCAGAAAGAAAAAGGCTAAACTAAATATTGAAATAGGCGGGGAAAGAATAGAGCAGGTAGAGCAGTATACATATCTCGGAAGTGTTTTGTACCAATACGGTCAAAGTGGTAGGGACGTAAGGAGAAGAATTGCGCTAGGCAAGGAGGCTTTCTCAAGGAGGAGGGAGTTGATATCGGGGACGTTGAGTAGGGATGTTAAGACAAGACTCGTAAAAACTCTGATATGGAGCGCAGCTATGTACGGCGCGGAAACGTGGTCACTGAAGCAGGAGGATAGACGTAGATTGGAGGCTTTTGAAATGTGGGTGTGGAGAAGAATGGTGAAGGTGAAATGGACCGAAAGGAAAACAAATGAGGAAGTACTGGAGATGGTGGGTGAGGAGAGAGGTTTGTTGAGAGAAATCCTATGGAGGCAGGAAAAATGGATGAAAGGCGTATTGAGCGGTAGTGGAATGTTGAGGAAGGTAATAGAGGGGAGAATGTTGGGCAAGCGAGAAAAGGGCAGGAACAGGATAAGGATGTTGGACGGGATGAAGGGAGGAAAGAAGTACACAAAGATGAAGAGGGACCTGATGTAGATGAGGTTGCTGGATTGGATTTTGTTTGGAGTTACAAAATAGTTATTTGATAGTTGTGTCCATCCAAAAACCTACCTTAACCGGTAGATTACCTAATAATAATATATAAACACACATACATACATAATGACACTAGCGGCTATGTCTGGCTCCTTCGGGCCAATTTATGCGTGTAGCTGTAACTGAATTTAATTCGTATTATGCGGCCTTTTTCCGTGGCAGCCGGTTTCTTTGTCACGGTGTCTGTGATCACGTGATATTTCAGATTCTTCGGAGAAATGCGATTTGATGCGAAGAGGTCTTCGTCCATCTTTTCTTCCTCCTTCGGATTCTCTCAGAAAATCCCTTTCCTCACCCAATATTCCTAGTACTTCCCCGTTTGTTTTTCTTTCTGTCCACTTTATCTTTTCCATCCTTCTCCCTCCATTCTACACCCACATTTCCAATGTGTCAAATCCACACCTGTCATTTTGCTTGAACGACATTTTATCCGCACATAAAAAACAAAACTAGTAACTTTACTGAAATATGGTGTGACCAAAAAATAGGAAAGACGTAATTTTTGATGTCGCATGCTTAGTGTGCACTCACCCCTGCCACACACTCGAGCGATAGTGAGCAGTTACCAAGTGGAGAGATAGAGGCTGCGGGTGTCTAGAGGTGTCACTCAGGACCGAACCCACGCCCTCAGGTCAGTAGCTAAGTGGTCTTCACGGGACTACTGCTCTGCGAAACTTACAACTGTGTCGAAAGAAATTATTGCATCTTTACAGCATTGAACATTTTCTCCAGCAATATTCTCGCGGAAACATGGAATCGATGCCACCAAAATGAAAACTTTTAGCCCAATGGATTGGTGAGGTAATTAAATTATTATAAATCAAAAACTAACTCCAACATTAGGAAAGTATGTATATTTAGGATAGTTTTTAAAACTCAAAAATGTAAATAAAACTTTTTCGGAGAGCATTTGACGCCAATTCTCTTATTTGCACCGATTCTCTTGAATAATATATATCTTCTATCTAACCGCTTTAATTTGCAGACGTACATTGGGCAGTTTTGTAATTACTCCAAGGCTGACGGCATGAGAAATAATTTTGTAAAGACTGCACCGCAGGTGCCACGCTATGTTCTGCAGGTTTATGGTTTGAGGCTCGCTAAAAGCTGATTTCTACTATCGATGAGCTTACGTGCTTGACTTAGATAATAGAGAAACCCATCCTGTGTTCTGTGGGACGTAGATAACGCGACTCTTTGACAAAAGCTCGCTTCACCACTTCTCTCTACCCAGCGATCATTAACGCTTGCGACGTGCATGCAGGTTGAGGAGTTCAACGGGATGTAAGCATGAAAGAGCGGTTTTGGTCAATATTTAATGAAGATGATGATACTCTGTTTTGGATGGATCTAGAGGGACACATTTACATATGAGGGTCATCCGGAAAGTAGTACCCGTTCGTGAAATAAAGACACAAAAGTAAATATTAACAAACATAAAAAATTTTATTTGAAAGAGGATACTTTAAACTACTTCTCAAAATAATCTCCAAGCAAATTAAGGCATTAGTCATAACGTGTGACAAGTTTCTGTATTCCTGCTGCATAGTCCTTCGCCGCCAGCTCATTGAGATACAGGGTCACTCCTTCTTTAAGTTCTTCATCGCTGTCAAATCTTTTTCCTGCCAAAAAGTCTTTAAGCTTTGTAAAGAGATGAAAATCTGAAGGGGCCAAGTCCGGGCTATACGGTGGATGGTCGAAAGTTTCCCATTTGAATTGCTGCAAAAGTCAGTGCTGCAGCCATACGCTTGGTTTTGTGCTCATCTGTAAGCATGCGAGGGACCCATCTTGCACAAATTTTTGCATAATGCAGATGGTGTTTAACAATTTCATGAACAATTGTTCGAGAAACATTGGGAAAATGCTCACAGATGTCATCAATTGTGACGCGCCGATCGTTCCCCACGAATTCGTCAACTGAGCTCACCAGTTGGTCTGTAATGACAGACGGTCTCCCCGAACGCTCATCGTCGTGTGTGTTCCCCCTCCCCATGTTGAAGTTGCGACACCACCGCCGAACAGACGACTCGTCCATTACATTGTCTCCATACACCTCCTTTAATTGGCGATGAATATCACATGGGCGAACGTTTCTTGCATTGAGGAATTTAATCACTGCCCTCACTTCACAACTGGCGGCGTTCTCAATTTTTTTAAACATTGTAAACAATCACAGAAACAACACAGGCAATGCTAGCGTCACGCAACTTGGCTCAGAGAAGGCAGACAAGCCACTGAAGCTATCTGACCTCGTCCAGCGGCTACTCGCGTCGTCAGCACTTCATGCGGCACGAACGGGTACTACTTTCCGGATGACGCTCGTAGTACCCTACAAGCCACGAGGCAAACCAGGCATGCACAGCACACGAACAGACTAAGTCACGGCACATGGCTGCAGAAAAAATTATGCAACAAGAATTATATATTCTTGTTAAATATAGCCTCGACTTATTGAAATATATGTTGCTGCCAGTATATGGGATCCTCAAAATATAAATTTGATTTCGGAATTAGATCGAGTTCAGCGGAGGGGGGCTAGATTTGTCAAACATTGTTATGGTCAACGCAGCAGCGTATATACTTTGCTAGACAATTTAGGTTGGGATTCTCTTACGCAGCGGCGTTTACAGTATAGATTAAACTTATTAAAAACATTTAAAGATGGGCCCTTTTCCGATGGCATCAAGGATATAATACGAACCCCCACGTATTACGGTCGAAGGGATCACGAATATAAGATTAGAGAGATAGACTGCAAGACTGACAGGTTTAAAATGTCATTTTTTCCTAGAACGATAAGAGACCAGAATGGTTGTAGTCGAAATCCCCCAGGAGCCAGTTCATTGCAATAAGTATTAACGTACAGGTTAGGGACTGCGCGTGGATATATATACATATTTTTTCTTTTCTTCTTACTTTATTTCTTCTTTATTTCTTCTTTCCCCCCCCCCTTCCCCTACCTATTTGAATAAACCCCAACCCTCTCATCCCTTACCTTTTGCTCCTGGTGCTACACCCCCTGCCACACACCTTTTTTGGTGGCTCGCAGGGTATTTATGTAGATTTACGTTCGCATGCATGGTTATACATAAGCATGTACACGCGCAGATTTAAACACTAAAATTGATGCACTAAAATGTGAACACACATGAATACCGGCATACTTCTATATACGCGATGATGATTCCATATACGTGATCCCTAGCAGCTTTTTCTGTATCTAATTGTTTTTTAAAAGAACAGCATCTTAACCTATCCGTTATAGAGACGATCTCTCTATTTATATGAATGAATGATCTTGTCTACCATAGTAATTTGGGATCTGTTTCTCTTTGAGGGCGGCCATGCGTGCGATTGCTGATTACTATTTAGGGAAACTTTGGCCGATGCAAACGCTCTTCTGCCATTATTATCTAATTTATTTCGTGTTTTTCATACGCAACTGAGGGAAACACTTCTCAGAATGAGCGTGATTCTCTTTACATATTATCTCAAACATTTATTTCTGTTCATGGTGATAATTTCATGCAATGTCAATTTTTATACCAGACGAGGAAAAATTGCACCATGCAAATAGTAAATTTAAACTCGGTTCCGGATCTTTTTAGTGAATTTATATTTATATTATTAATAATGCATTTTAAGCATGATCAAACTTTTGAAATGTGGCAGCGGAGAAGGATGGGAAAAGAAAAATCGTTGGATAGAAAATCAAGCGCAAAATTGCTGAGCATGGTAAGGGAAGAGGGAGTGTCTTTTAGATTAATTTAAAGACGGCAAGAGAAGTGCTTTCGGATCATATTGAGTGGGGATGGAATTTGGAGCCCTGATTAAGCGGACGGAGGCTGTGGGAGGAATGGAGAGGACCAGAGTAAGTATGTCGGAAGAAACGGGTCAGAATGCGATTTAAGAAAGTTTTATCTTAAATCTTTGGGTATTATTTTGGTGTTAGATAGTGGTTAAGGGTTTGATGCTGATAATTTTATGCGTTTATCTTCCTACATTAAACCATTTAATTGGTAGACTGACATGAAAAAGCCTAGTACCTACTTAGTATCAGTTCGTTTACAAGATTCATTAGATATGTTTATTAGATTATTTAATGATCATATTCTACGTTGCGTAAAGATTTGCAAAAGAGCGAATTTGGGAACTATAAAAGCTTAAATAAAATTTTTGTTCCCCCATTTTTGTGAATAATAGTTTACTTTTCCATCTTTGCAGTGTGTGTGGCTTGTCCATTGAATGCAGAGAGATCTTAAGGCTCGGTATTACCACATAGATGGCGTGCTGAGTCCAGGGTTCAATTCCCGCATGATGCCCTTGCGGAATATTCCATCAAGGTAAATATTCAAAATGTTTATCTTATTGGCTTATTGCTGGGAACCGAATGATGGCACAGTGACTCGAGTTGACCCTGACTGATCTGAATGTGCAAATATCATACTTTTTAAGCTCGAATGGTCAACAAATAATATTAGGAATACATGTAGAAATGATAATTACCAAATTTTTCTGGAAACACGTTTTTTGACCAAATTTGTGTGAAAGAATCGAATCGTTAACTAACCCTTAGATTTAGGGAAAATGTAAATAAAATTCTTAATCGGTGTTTGGAAGTGGTGATGTATCGCATATCAGTAAACCAAAGGCGTTCATAACATTGAGTCGACCGGCTGTAAATTCGTGGTAGCAAGTCCTTAGTGGAGCAAAATAGGATTAATTGAATAAGAAGCGGTTTCTCCTTTCTTTGGTGGCTCATGAGCGCAAAGCCCGAGCATCAGCTAGCCCCCAATTGGCGAAAATCAGAGCAAATGGCCCGTGGGAACTTCTGCAGCGTGCGACGAAGGCTTATTCCACGTAGCGGACGGAAATCTCATGATTAATGCATGCCTTAGTTTTCTCCGTCCTCCTCTCTCGCTTATGCTAAGCTGATTGGGTGGAGCATTTGAGGAGTTGAGACGCGAGTTTCCCAACGAGAAGGATGACGACAGCATCTTTTGAGAGAAATCTCCATCCTGAAAGCATTACCCATCTCGGCAATCCTCCCCCAATTCCCCCGATCCGGAGACTATTTAATTCACTATTTCCCTACGACTTAATAAAACATGAACATGTGGGCACTTTTCAACTTTTCCTTCGTACTTATTGCATTTCAAGGTAAAATACCAATTTATTCGCAATGTTTCCAAGTAAAAATAGTAATCTTAAAATAAATTGAAATGAATGAGCAATTGAAAAATATAAGTCAATGATAATTCTTCAGTAACATCCTACTAAATGGACAGTTGAAGAATGCATACATTCCTGATATATATTTAAAATATCGTTTATATCATAATTTCATCCGACATTTTTGAAAAAAGTGTTGGTTTTGGAAATATGAAGTCTGTTCAATGAGAAGTGATCATACATTTTTATTCGCATAATGCATTTTGCAGGAATATACTTGGGTTATACTATTAGTTTAATGTATACGTGGTACATATTTCATTGACTTAACTCCAGCATTGCATCAGCGACAGCCGTTGCAAATTGAAACATGTTCAGTTCACCAACGGCAACTAATGAGTTAACACGCCATGCTGCATAAGAGTTTGCCTCAACCTGAACAAATCGTCCGACGAGACGAAAACAATGCTACTAGATAAGGATAGTCCGTTATCCCCTAAAGCACATGATGTGTACGAGACGTGTTCGGGCGCTGTGACTTCCAAGACTACTCATCGCCTAACAATCGGTCGTTCACGCGCAGATTTTTCAGCAACTGAAGTTGATCCGACAGGGTGATGTTTATAAGGTTATCTCTGCAGATTAGCTACATCATTTTGATCCCGAGAGGAAACAGCAAGGTCGATGTGGAAATATTTTAAACTCCAGGAACTTGATTAGCTCATCGGTTTGGACTTCACTTTGTGGAATCGACTCATATCGGAAAAGAAAATACTTTGTTCTTCCACTTCACTAGTGCCTCCCCCCTCTTCTTCTCTGTCTTCTATAAAAAGCTGTGTGTCCTCTGTACTTTACCTGATTATGATTGTGTACGAAGAAACCTAGGTCGTGAATAATAAAATATTTGTTGAAGAACAAAGTATTTTCTTTTCCGAACTTGATTAGCGCTCAAAGATTGCCACATTTTCAAAAAGCGAGTTGCTCATTCATTTTTCCGCTGGCTACCATGACAAGATCCTGTCGTTCATTTTCGAGGTCTGCACTTGGCATTTCCATGGACACTGTTGTCAATGCTCTAATCCAGCTTATGTGCTCAAGTCAATAACTGCATTCTTTTCACGTAGTTTCAGCACAGAGGACTCAATCTACACTCTTAATAATAATTATGAGTGAAATATACACGAATTATAATTCGTGTATATTTCACTCACCATTGAGCATTTCCGTACTCAGTGGCATTCTACACTCCATTCCCCGGTGTCCTGTGAAGGAGGTGATCCCCTTTTCTTTCCCATTGGCCAGACGGTGTCTCGCGCCCCACCAAATGTCTCCCGTCCCCCCCTTCCCCCCGACCCCCCTTTGGTGGCAGTAGTCGGCCGCCAAGGGCCTCCGCCCCCTGTGGTGTCGTCATGTCCGAGGGACCCCGCTGCGAACTGGGCAACTCTACCACCCCCCTCCTCCATTCTCGACGAAGACGAAAGTTTCCTTCAAGCCTTCTTTCTCATGAGAGATGTATCCAAACGGCGCTGCTTGCTGGTCATTGCCAAAAAAGGGAATGCCGCATGAACTCGGGAACGCCCCGAAATCACCTCGTGCATCATAGCCATGGGGTCGGGGGGTGGATGAGCTCATAAGGCAAGCAATGTGGCTATTTTTCCGCTCCTGTTAAGTGCCCCACTCCCTTGCAGTTACGTATCTCTGCAGGGGCAGCCTCACCATCCCCATTGTCGCACTATCACCCAGCCGCAATATCCTCCCCACTTCCCACCGCACTTAGAGGTAACGGGAAGAGCTTGCTTATGAGTTCGTCTCCACAGGCTCAGTGAGGAGGCCCTGCTTTAACCGGCTGAAGTGCTTTCGGTCTTCTAAGGCATTGCGCTTCGTATTAAGCGGCTGAGAGATAGCCTTATAAAGATGACAGTCGTTAGGCGATGAAAGTGCTTCATAATGGCTTAGCGAGAAATCTACATTCATCTCTATAACGGTATGTATTTATATAAGAAATATAATTCTGCTATTTTTTATGTATATATGCATATACGCATACATATATATGCTATGTGGGAAACGGGGAGTCCGGATGGGCAGCGTTAGGAAGAGGTGTAAAGCAGGGTTGCCAATTATCACTGGTGTTGTTCAAAGTAAATGTGGAGGAAATGATTAAAGAGACATGGGAAGAACTGGAGGTAGGAATGAAAGTCGGAGGGGAATTCGTAAAATCGGTTAGGTTTGCTGATGACCAAGCATTAGTTGCTCAGTCAGCCAAGGGGTTGCAAGAATTGCTGAGTGAATTGGAGGTTCAGTGCGATAAATATAAGATGAGAATCAATATTAATAAAACAAAGGTTATGCGATTTTCCAGAAAGAAAAAGGCTAAGCTAGACGTTAAAATAGGCGGGGAAAAAATAGAGCAGGTAGAACAGTTTACATATCTCGGAAGTGTCTTGGACCAATACGGTCAAAGTAGTAGGCACGTAAGGAGAAGATTTGCGCTAGGCAAGGAGGCTTTCTCAAGGAGAGAGTTGATGACGGGGACGTTGAGTAGGGATGTTAAGACTAGACTCGTAAGAACTCTGAAATGGAGCGTAGCTATCTATGTACGGCGCGGAAACGTGGTCACTGAAGCAGGAGGATAGACGTAGATTGGAGGCTTTTGAAATGTGAGTGTGGAAAAGAATGGAGAAGGTGAAATGTACCGAAAGGAAAACAAATAAGGAAGTACTGGAGATGGTGGATGGGGAGAGGGGTTTGTTGAGAAAAATTCTATGGAGGCAGGAAAAATGAATGAAAGGCGTATTGAGCGGCAGTGGGATGCTGAAGAAGGTAATAGAGGGGAGAATGTTAGGCAAACGGAGAAAGGGCAGGAATAGGATAGGGGTGTTGGACAGGATGAAGGGAGGAATGAAGTACACAGAGATGGAGAGGGACCTGATGTAGAGTAGGTTGCTGGATTGGGTTTTGTTTGGAGTAACAAACTAATTATTGGATATTTGTGACCATCCAAAAACCTACCCTTACCGGTAGATTTCCTTATAGAAAATATAGCCATATAATATAAATGCATGTGTGTGTATTTATTTATTCCAATATAAATAATATAATTGACGCAAAGGCTCCGAGAGGAAGAAGATATTTACAAAAAAATATCCTGTCAGGAAATCTTGGAAGTAAGGAACCCCGTTTTAATTTATCCGTAAGTTACGCTGAATTAGTTACGTCTGGGCGAAAGTAGTAGCAAAATATTGAATGTGTAATGAAATGTTTCATTGTAATCACAAGGAATAATTATTTAGGACCATCTTTCTCTAATAAAAACTAAATTTTGGATAATAGCAAAGGTTTTCATATGGGAGTATTGTATTTGAGCAGTACTGTCTGCCACGCGTCCGTAGGTTATTCCCCAAATTTACGACCATTTGATGAGTCATAACAAAGAAGAAGAACTCGAGGTACTTTGAGCTTTCTTAGCAATCTTATTACCATGTGTTGCTATTGATAAATTTAATTGAAATGTCAGATGCCGGACCGAAGAAACGTAAATGTGCCTGAAAAAATAACAAATTGCATGCGATACTTATGTTAGTAAGAGTTCCATTCGCTTACATTCTACATATTTATTGGTTTTATATTTAATCTCAAACGGGAAACCACCTCAATTATCATTCCCAAGAAAATAATGATGGACGCAAAACAGAAATTGAGTCCTGGCAACTGCGGGACTCGGCCCAAGGGGCCGTGTGTCGTGCCCGGCAGCGAGGGAGGCAAGGCTTCCGCGGTCGTCATCCCACGAAACCCTTGCAGGGAAGAAATGACAGCAGCAGGACAGAAGACGCAGAAGAAGACGAAAGTAGTTAGAATAGGAACATGGAATGTCAGGACAATGTTGAGGACAGGAAAATTAGAAAATATTAAGCGAGACATGGAAAGAGGTAATATAGATGTTTTAGGTCTCTGCGAGGTGAGATGGAAGGATAGCGGAGATTACTGGAGTGACAATTATAGAGTGATATACAGCGGCGGGGACGAGAGCCAACGAGGGGTTGCCATAATATTAAATAAAGGAGTAGGAAGAAGCGTAGTCAACATAGAGCAAGCGACAGATAGAATTTTACTCGTAGAGATTAAAGCAGAGCCGAGGAACTTGGTCATTGTTCAGGTATACATGCCACCGAGCAATCACAAGGAGGAAGAAGTCGATAGGATGTACGATGAGTTAGAGGATATAATCGCGCGTGTTCCTGCAGGGAAACATTTGATAGTGATGGGGGATATGAATGCGACGGTAGGCGAAGGAAGAGAGGGTGGTGAGGTGGGGGACTATGGGTTAGGCACGAGGAATGAACGCGGGGAGAAAACGATTGAATTCTGCAGGAGACAGGGGTTAGTCATCACCAACACATGGTTTAGACACCACAAAAGGCGTAGGTATACATAGAAAATGCCAGGTGACTCAGAAAGGTATAAGTTAGATTATATTATGGTTAGGCACAGGTTTAGGAACAGTATGATAAATTCGCACAGTTTCCCAGGAGGGGATGCGGACTCTGACCACAATTTAGTTGTTATGAAATGCAACGTCCGTTTAAAGAAGATAAGGCAAGGGCGGCGGGTTCGGAAATGGAACGTAGAAGCATTAAATGGATTAACGAGGAGGGAGTATCAGCAGGCTGTAGAGAAAATAATGGATGACGGTAAAGAACTGAGTACAATCGAAGAAAAATGGGAATGTATCAAGCAAGGGATATCGGAAGCAGCAAAAGACACTATAGGAACCGTTAACGGGAAAAGAATAAGGAAACCATGGGTCACGGATGAGATGATTGCAAAGATGGATGAGAGAAGAAGATGGAAGAATGTAAACACAGAGTTAGGCAAAATGAAGTACAAAGATTTAAACAATAAATTGAGAAGGGCCACAAATAAAGCAAAAGAAGAATGGTGGAAAACGCAATGCGAGGATATGGAAAGTCTACAGAAGAAGGGTGAAATTGGTGCTCTATACAGCAAGGTTATGTTATTATCGGGAAGTAAGAAGGGAAGATCTGTGCTAGCAATTAAAGATAAGTGGGGTAAGATAATAGTTGAACCAGGAAAAATCCAAGAGAGATGGAAGGAATATATAGAAACACTGTATGGTAAAGAACTTAAGCCGTCAAGGTTAGACATCGAAAAGGAACATGACGTAGAAGAAGATAGCTTAGGTCGAGGCATACTCGACGATGAAATAGAAAGGGCATTAAAGGAGATGAAAGGAAATAAGTCCGTGGGGGTAGACAACATACCTGTAGAACTGTTGAAATGTTTAGAAAAATGCGGGAAGAAGGCCCTATATGGACTGATTCGTTATATCTATGAAGAAGGAATCTGGCCGGAAGATTTTGTGAGATCGGTGTTAGTTCCTATTCCAAAAAAGGCAAAGTCTATATCATGTGACGATTACAGAACAAAAGTTTGATATCCCTCGCAGCTAAAGTTATTCTCAGGATCATCAACAAAAGGATAGAGAGTAAGGCAAATGATTACTTAGGGGATGATCAGTTTGGGTTTAGGAAGGGAAGAGGTACGCCTGATGTCATTGCAGTACTGAGATCACTAATTGAGAGGAATATAGAATACAACCAGGACGTTTTTCCCTGTTTTGTAGATTTCGAAAAAGCGTTTGATAGAGTCAATTGGGAAAAATTAATGCGTGTATTGCGGAAAATAAGAATGGATTGGAGGGACAGGAGACTGATCCGCAACCTGTACATGTCTCAGACTGCTCAGGTGCGAGTGGGGAATGGAGAGTCCGGATGGGCAGTGTTAGGAAGAGGGGTAAGGCAGGGTTGCCCATTGTCACCGGTGCTGTTCAACGTATATGTGGAAGAAATGATTAAAGAGGCATGGGAAGAACTGGAGGTAGGAATGAAAGTCGGAGGGGAATTCGTAAAATCGGTTATGTTTGCTGATGACCAAGCATTAGTTGCTCAGTCAGCCAAGGGGTTGCAAGCATTGCTGAGTGAATTGGAGGTTCAGTGCGATAAATATGGGATGAGAATCAATATTAATAAAACAAAGGTTATACGATTTTCCGGAAAGAAAAAAGCTAAGCTAAATATTAAAATAGGCGGGGAAAGAATAGAGCAGGGAGAGCAGTTTACATATCTCGGAAGTGTTTTGGACCAATACGGTCAAAGTGGTAGGGACGTAAGGGGAAGAATTGCGCTAGGCAAGGAGGCTTTCTCAAGGAGGAGGGAGTTGATATCGGGGACGTTGAGTAGGGATGTTAAGACAAGACTCGTGAAAACTCTGATATGGAGCGTAGCTATGTACGGCGCGGAAACGTGGTCGCTGAAGCAGGAGGATAGACGTAGATTGGAGGCTTTTGAAACGTGGGTGTGGAGAAGAATGGAGAACGTGAAATGGACCGAAAGGAAAACAAATGAGGAAGTACTAGAGATAGTGGGTGAGGAGAGGGATTTGTTGAGGGAAATCGTATGGAGGCAGGAAAAGTGGATGAAAGGCGTATTGAGCGGTAGTGGAATGTGTAAGAAGGTAATAGAGGGGAGAAGGTTGGGCAAGCGAGGTAAGGGCAGGAACAGGATAGGGATGTTGGACGGGATTAAGGGAGGAAAGAAGTACACCGAGATGAAGAGGGACCTGATATAGATTAGTTTGATAGGTGGGGAGTCACAAAATAGTTATTTGATAGTTGTGTCCATCCAAAAACCTACTTTCAACGGTAGATTACCTAATAATAACTAATAATTTAATCCCAATCAGAGGTTCATATTTAGGGGAACTGTATATTTGGAAAAAAGATTTCCTAGGGAAAGTGGCCCGCGGTGGTATGCTCTAGTGATGGCGACGTGGAATGACGACGCGCGATGCACCACCTGGATCCCAAAATTGCAACTGTCGGGTCACGGCCCTGTGGGCGTGCGACGGCGTGCGCTCGACTTTCGGCTTAGGGTGACGGGCTCGTTCGGCGGGGCTTGCTTTGAGGCGATGGGAAATGCGCCCATCTTCAAATACCTGATGGCGCGGGGGTCATTTAGCGCTCCCCTTCCCCACTCTCCCGGAACGCCACGGTGATTGATCCAGCCGGGTGTATGGGTGCAGTAAGAGAGGGAAAGGGGGTTTACAGGGGGAGATTGTTGCCGGGGGTGTACCTGGACGAGGGCCAGTTCTTTTTTCGCCCGTGGTCACCGATGTCTCTAGTGCCATCGTCCTTCTTCCGTTGCCCAAAGTTCATTCCCTTTACTCCCCCTCCACATCTCATTTTCCCTCCCTCCCCATTGATCCTTTCTTCCCATCGAAGCTTTCTTTCTTTCACTCACATTTGCAATTGAAAACATTTAGATGATACAAACCGCAGTGACCCACCCGAAATTCGAATAGAGTCAGAGCGTACTTGCGAAACTCACTCGGTTTAGGCAAGATTTCACTACCTTTCCTCTCTTGCTGTCTGGGGTTCCTAGGAGTTCTGGTATCCGAAAAATCACGCCGCTTGATCAAATATGGTGGTTGTCTAAGTCGATTGGCAATCTAAACTGGTCCCTTTGATTAATGGCCGAAATCTTTAGTCATTAGGCTCCCAACGTTTATTCATGGTCATGGTGTTTTTTCTTGATAATTTTTTTTCAATGATAATTAAATATACATCACACTATTAAAATTAGTGCAAAGCAATTTAAGTTCCTGTGTTATGAAGAGAATGCGGAAACCATAAGACAGCAGAAGAGAGATCACCCCATTCGAACGCATATGCTTGATCCTTTAGAGAATCGATTTAAATCGAATTCAAGATGGTCCATTCGATTTAAAATCGCGTCCAAAGGGAAATTTTTTAAAATTTATGCCCTCTCATTTCATATTATTGCTATTAAATGTCTTTTGAAATAACCAGGAAAATAATTACTAAATTTCTTTCTCCATGCTGGAGTAAACTGGAGACTTTACCTCAGCATGGAAATAGCCGACCCAACATCAATATATTCTTTGCGCTCTGTTCTTCATGATAGTTTTTCCACCCCAAATTTCTTTGTCAATGAGATACGTTTAAGGGGCCTCTTTTACTTTTGAATTTTGATGTGATTTGATGTCGCTTTCTTCTTATGCTTGCTTCTTAAAATATTAAATATATTGCCAGTTGGTTTCTCCTAAAATTCAATCTATTTCAAACGATTTGTTTATGAATTCTATTTGCATATGTATTCCACTGTTTCAGGCTTCACTTCGTGGAAGTATTTATTATCCAAACTAAAAAGATTTTGTACTTTTCCGCAATATATTTTTAATAAAAATCTGTGGAGAAGTACAAAGTCTTTTTAGTATGGATAGTTATATTTGCGTAATTTCACGGGTGCATAATGTTACACGTGTCATAGGTCTGCTTTTGCGTGGGTTAAACTGGAAAACTTGGTTATCTCAATCTCTCCCTCAAGAAAATTCGGCCATCTTGTTATAAATATCTCCTTCCATCTCATTCCTCCGTCCCTCCCATTTTTCCTTTTCCCCTCCGTTCCCTCTGCCTCCCGGAATATGCCCGCACGAATGCGATGCCGTAAAATCTCCAAGGAAACCAGAAGTTTCCCGGGGAAGCATCCTGTGTTCGCTTAATTCCTGTGAACGTGCTCGCAAGTTTTCCGTCGCGCTCCTTGTTACGGGGAGTGGAGAGATAGGGTGCGGAGGGGTGGGGGTGGAGAGATAGTGCGAGGGCGATAGGGAGAGGTCGGGGAGAACTTTCCCCCTGAGAGGGTGGGAAATAAAAGGCTCCGCGAGTGGCGGTCTCCCGGCGGTCGGTAATTTTCTTACCACACCTCGGCAGGGAGCGATCTCAAGTTTTCTCTTCCGCCGCTCTTCACGGTGTCGCTGCCTGCAAATGCTTTCCGCGTGGTGTGGCGAAAAGATGAGTTCTCCGGGAAGTAGGCAACCTAGTTAAAATGTTCAGTCATTGTTCTCCACTGCGCAGTTTTACATTGTTCCCTGGCATAGTTTCAAAAGTCGTTGCACCGTAATGATGTGGAATGCACCGGCAATGAAGGAAACCCTCCCGATACATTCATAGTAAAACTGTTCATCTCATCTCTTTGTGACGAGACGTATCAAGACTGCACGCGCAAGTCGATATTCGTACGCAGTTGATAAAGAATACCTGGAAGTAATAAACGAGCCTCTTTTATGGCCTTGCCAAAAATAGTTGGAGAACTAAGATTATTTTATGAATTTTAGTCTTCTCTAAAGTTTTATTAAAGCGCTGAGTAAATCTTATTCATCAACATTAGTATTTCAATCCTACTGATTATTTTACTAAAGCCTTCCATTTTTCTCTATTAAATGTTATTTTCCTCACTCCCTGGTCGAGTCTCCGTTTTACTTCCTTCTTAATTTGTCCCTTTGTCCTTAATTTGTATCTGACTCTTGGTTTTAATTACGGGATCTTGCCTTCAATTTTCCGTTCCCTTATATTTATAACTAATCCATGGTGACTCAAGGTTTGTCAAATCCATCTTTGTTTTAAAGTTCTCTCCATATTGTCCTTTCTGAGCTTCTATTTACCTCCTCGTTCCTCACTTTGTCCATTTCATCTCCCTTATTCTCCTCCAGCACCATATCTCAAAGGATTCTATTCTTCCCTGGCTTACTTTTCCCTGATCCATAGTGCCATGCTCCATACGAACCTTTTGACGAACTGCTGCCTCGTTTGAATCATTTGATTCTTTGAACATAGTACCTCTTCTCCTCCCCGATTAATGTTGGTCAAACTTCTTCCATCCCAGGTTATACTGCTGCCCAAGTAGATGAAGGATGCATCTACATGTACACAATGCCCCGCAAGCCACCAAGGGGCGTGTGGCGGAGGGTGTTGGGTCATCAGCAATGCATGCACAATCCCAACCATGGCAACTCTACCCAAATATTAATTTGATCATGCACCGAAACAAATTTAACTACCCCAAAGGAGGTACAAAGGAGGTACGCACATGCAACAATATTCAATAACAGGATGCGTGTATTCAAATCTTGCGGGAGAAGTTTTTAAAAGATAGTTCTATAAAAAAAGTGCATGAAAAATATGGATAAAATATATACACTGCCGATGCTAATTTTCTCATTCACGACTACTGTCATATCAACGAGTATGTTGAGGTCTGATGGTAAGAGTGAATCAGTTGCTCCAATTTCATTCCTCGAATTGTAATATCTCTCTTCAGCTTCCCTATTGCGTTCCAAAGGATTTCGGTTTTTTTTATGCTTCTGTTATATTCCCGAGATGCTTGTTCCATCGTATTCAGAGTTGCTTTCAAGTTCACTTCTCGTTTATGCAACTCCTGCGATGAAGCGTTTTTTCGGACCGGAGCAAGTTTCGCCTGGACTCCTTCGATGCCCAATTTTGTGCGTCTATATTGCTTCATCTCGGCATATCGGACGTTGAAAATGCTGGCGAGGGGCTCTATTCTTATCTAATTTCTTTGTTTATTTTGGCTTCTGTTTTATTTCCGTTTTTAATTTGGTTTGATTTCCGTTTTGGTTGCTATCTGATTCTTTTAGAGATGATGGATTATTCTTCCGTCGTTTTAGTCTGTCACAGGTGTCATTTCTAAGTCCACGAATGCCATCTTTAATGCCTTGTTAATCGTGTCATTTTTTCGGTCAGACCCGTGTTGGTATTGCGTCTCTTGTCACTCGGTTTTCCCTGAATCCGGATTGGTTTTTTGTAAGACTTTATTCTGTCGTTCCTTCTATCCTTCGGCTAATCATCTGAGTAAGAATTTTCGATGTGTGGGACATCGGGCTCAATATTCTGGGCTCCTTGCATTTGCCTGTTCTGATTTCTTCGGTGCTGTAATCATCACATTCTTCTCGAAGTCCTTGGGTTGTTTTTGCAATTTTGTAACTATATTTGGCTATTCCAACGGCAGTATCCTCCACTTTGGCTCCGAGGGTCTTCATTATTTCTCCATTTATTTCGCCAAATACTGTTGCCGTGTTGTTCTCCAGGTTTTCTTTCATGGTTCTATCGAATTCGCATCTCAGAATGTCCGGGCCCAGTTCGTCGTCTTCTGTTGAGATTTATACTTTTTAAAAGCCACCTTCGAGAAGTTTAGACCCTTTGTAGAGTACTTTAATGTATCCCTACTGTCTCTTCCCAATATCTTCATCCTCATTAGTATCTCTCGATTGGCATCTTGAGCGTTGTGGGATTTTGTTTTCCTTTCTCCGAATTGCCTCTTCACTAGTTCAAAAGGCGTTTCGATGTTTACCTTCTCTATTTTTTTATTGATTTCCTTGGAGCAGCTTCCTATCCACTATTTCATTTCCCGCATTCAAAGTACAGAACGTTAAGTTCTGACGTCAAGTGCTAACGACACGGTGGTATACGGGGAAATAAGGAACCAACTAGATCGCGAGCTACTCTCTAGGGACTTAGACACAATACGGATTTGTGCAAGATATGGGGATTAATGCTTAATATAGACAAATGCGTAATTTTGAAATATTGGAACAAAGAAAGTGCCGAACAGAACATAAAATATCAAATAGAGGGTTCAGTGCCAACTACGGCCAATCAAGTTAAATGTTTTGAGGGTAGTCCTAACTCCACGTCTTTCATGGGGAGCACATATCTGGACAATATGTGGATCCGCTTTAAAGAAACTCGACTTCATTAAACGGGTGTTGGGGAAAAGTAATGAGGAAGTTAAAGAGAGGTTTCATTTCACTTTAATTAGGCCTCATTTGGAATATGCCGCAAGTATTTGGGGTCCATGGGAGAAACTTTGTCAAAAAGAATTAGTTAAAGTCCAGAGAAAATCCGTCAGATCCGTTAAAAATTGTTAGTATAAGAACATAAGTGTCACAGGTGTCGTAGGGGATTTAGGCTGGGAGCCCTTTGAAATACGAAGAGAACAAGCGAGACTTAGACTTTTAGAAAGGTTCAGAACAAACGAGTTTAACGATGACACTAAAGGAATTATAATGGCCCCACACTACTTAGGTAGATAAGACAAAAAAATAAAACAAGGGAAATAGATACCAATTCAGATAGATACAAATACTCATTCTTTCCCAGAACAATGAGGAATCATAATGGTAAGAAACCAGAATAACTTTAGAAACACTGAAAATATTTAATTTGCAAGTCGGAACAAAATTAAACTTTGCAAAGACATCAGATATATTTGTAGGTGCATGTGTATGATAGTTGGTAGTTTGAGTGTTTGCTTGTTTGTGGCGTGTAATGGTTTTTGCATGAATGTGTGCCATGTTTTGATTGTGGATTGTATACATTTTTGGGTTTTGCATGTGGTTTTTTTCTTAATTACGGTTGGTGCCCTAACACCCCCCGCCACACGCCCTTGCGGCGGCTTGCGGGGCATTAAGTAGATGTACAAGTTCTCTTTGCAAATATCCATCTGCCTTCTCTTTGTCACTCAGAAAATTGACACCTTTAAGAAATTTCATTTCATTCACACTTAATACGAAGCCATATACATCGTAAGTAGTTATGTGTTAGATTAATTGAGTGGAATCATTAGCGTTTGATGCTACGACGTCATATTTTTACTCTAGTTTTACGTGAAGGAAAATTTGGTGGAAGTTTTGTAGAGAGAAAAATGATATGACAATAATTTTGGAGAACCTATTCAGAATTTATGACCACTCATTTTCATGGTCATCGAGTGAAATTAAAAATTATGTATTTAGAATAACGCTGTACATTCAGACAAAAATGCCTCTTAACACTTCTCCTAAAATATATGTGGCATTGTTTTTCTCGTGAGCCTTTCCCTCGAATTTCTTTTGTAATTCGGTGCTTCCAATTGCGGATACTTCATTTTCCTTGACATGGATTTCCCGATTCCCCTTGACACACGTTTCCACATTTTTATGAATTCTTCATGAACGAATCCGTCACGATTCAGCGCAAAGCCAATGAGTGTTAAGCAACAGAAATGGGGATTTCGGCATCGTATTACAATACGGGCAGGGGAGAAATCATAAGAAGACAGGGAAAATGGATATAAAGCGTATTGATCGGTAGAGGGATGTTGAAGACTGTGATGGAGGGAGAATGTTAGGAAAACGAGGAAGTATGGATAGAAATAGGACAGGGATGTTGCATGGAATGAAGGGGAAAAGGAAGCATACGGAGATGAAGAGGGGTTTGCACTATAGAGTAGGATGTTGGATCATATTATGTTAGGAGAGACAAGATAAATATTTGGTAATATTGTCCATCCAAAACTTACCTTACTCGGTAGATTACCCATAATACCTATTTTACCATTCGGAACATCGTTTGCTGCAGAACTGAGCCAGATTCGAAATCTTCGTCAAAATCCCTCGTCACCTAGATTTCTTTGCAGAATTTCTCCATTCCACTCTCTCCTCGTTTTTCGCCAATCGATTAATATTCGCGAAAACATTTTTTAAGGCAAGAAAATACATCGCGAAAGATGAATTGGATAAAAGCCGTGCGTCAAACTGTTAAGAAAATCACTCAGCCTTTTGTGATGAATTGTGATGGCCCCTCAAGCGGGAGTCCCGACACTGCAGATCGAAGGAAGCAAGCAACTGTGGCGCACTCCTCAGTGGCGTGGCTGGGGTGAAGCGAAGGCGCTGGGAGGAGAAACCTACCCCATCCACTTAGAGCGCACTTCACATGAAAGGCACTGCACATAACATCTCTATTTAGAGTTAAATTTACATTTGAAATATAAATGAACGGTAGGAATCGATACCAGACTCTTGACGTCTGAGGCAAGCTGTACATCGGTCATTGTGGTCCACATGAGAAATGATTCCTACTCATAAAGGATCCAAGTTTAGAAATCGTCGTCATCAACTAGCTGTAATCAAGTTAATGTCCCCGGAGTAAATCAGAGTGATTCTTTATTCTCGCAGTCTTTACCATGACTGCGTCATCATTTCCTTTGTCTCCGATTGGCTCCGTGCCAGAGTGGCGCTTGGAAATTGTAGCAGTGAGTTCAAGAAATCACTGCAGAGGAAAATAACAGTTTCTTCATTCCAGTTTTATGTTTATGGTGGGTTAATGTAAAATAAAATACTGCTTAATACTCTTCTTTCGTTCAGCCACATAAGATTGCGCCTAGTTCTACATTTTATTCAGGAAACAATTTTATTGCCTCAATAATAAATAATTCCTCGGATGGCTATGCAATTCTTAGGGTTTCATCAAATCTTCCCATTCATCAATCTAGTCTAGTCAAATCTTCTAGTTTCGCAGAATTAATGTATTTGGACGCGTATTTCTTAAAATACCCCACTGAGAATGTTTCTTAAGACATTGAATTATCAATGTGCTCTAAATGAACTCATTTTGCTTTCTTTTAAGCGTTATTTCAATTGAGGTTAGTTTTTCCGATGAGGCATCACGAGCTATCAAGTTTCTAGGGCGAGTGTGCCTCTGTACAAGATCATCCCGAATTATTCAGAACACTTTTTATCGGTCGTATTTTATTTGAAGCTTTCAGCGAGTGAATATTGGCTATCTTTCGTCGACAGACGTATAAATAAAATAAATGGTATCGATTGTAACGAAAGCCACTTGTGCCCAAAACACTGAAAAGTCGATTGTCTGTCAATCCACTTGAATTCGGAAGTTCCTATCCGTAGTAGGGTAGCCAAGACTTTATAAATAAATCGTGATGCGTGGAATTAGAAATCAGGGAACGAAATGGTTTCAAGAGTAACTTGACTGATTTTTATTCCTCTTTGGAAAGAAACAAGTTTCGTAAATCCACAGACACGACTGTACTGCATGGGCAGCCTTCGTCGCGACGAAACATTTGTCTCGTGAAATAAAATTATACAAAGGGAATTATTTGTTTTCGGACATCAGGGGATGATGGCAGTTTGCAGTTGTGATTTAATTTTTTTTACAATTGATACTTAGTTGGCAGCGTCTGAACTGACGAGAGGGAGGGAATCGTTCTCATTTATTTTCGGTAACGTTTTGACTCCATTTCACTAAGATGGCGTGAGGCGAATTTTTATTTTCCTGTCGTATTTGTTGCTTTCACATGGTAGTAGACAAGGAATCTCAAATATATTTTGTGCTCTTCAACCAAGATCTTCTCTCTCATTGGTACTTGAGAAATTTGTTGATTGCTGTGCTGAGTTGTGTCCTCAAAATGATTATATATTTTTTTTAAATATGGAAATAAGATTAGAATACCTCTCGCAATGAAAACAGTCTCAAAGGAGCAGTTGGGTTTGAAAAGGACGGGGGTGTGGTGGGAGTCTCTTTCCCGGAGAGGTAGCGAGGAAAAGCGGTCCCGCTTTTTGAGGGACGCCTTTATCCAAATGAGTTCTTTGAAGTCGCACAGCTTTTATTTTATCTAGTTGTAGACACAAAAATCCCTTTGCTCAGCTCTTACATTTGTTTCCTCATAATGTCATCGTCCTGGCTTCTCGGTTTAATCGTAGGCCTTAAGGAAAGAATAGTATTGCTTCTTTCTATGCCATCATTTTTATTCGCTTCTCTCTTTCTGCGTCTTCTTAAAAAGTGTGACATATCTCTAAGCTATTCAATATTAGCTTGTGTCTCCCTTGCATGAGACTCTTGCATCTTTTAATATGCTGTGCCACATGAGTGGATCAAAGGAATGCATCAACGATCCACCAATTCCAGATGCCGGAAAGGGTATGCAATTGCAATTTATCTTAAAAATGTAATTTTTAATGAAACTATTACGTATTATTCATCTATAAAGTCAGATTACTGTATCACACGCTCACGACCAAAAACAAAATTATTTCATCTACATCTACATAATACCCCGCAGGCCGCCGCAAGGGCGTGTGGCGGGGGGTGTTAGGTCACCACCCAAAAAAGCAAAAAAGAAATACCGCATTCAAAACCAAGACACACGATTCATTTCATGTACTTTGTCACAATATTTATCAATAAAAATAATTTATTTCTTTCCTGGAATATTTAATGTTGGTGAGAATATATTTAATTCCGTAGAACGGGATAAATATATATTCAGTGACTCTCATATTTATTTTTATGAAAGGAAAGAGAGATAAGCGATCCATAATCCATCCTGTTATTAGTTACATCATTAATCAAATTTTTCCAAAGGTATATTAATAGAATAGTTCTGAAAACGCCAAGAGGAGACCTATGGCAATATTTAACTCAGGGTTTAACAATGCGTTAGTTTCGAATAGAATGATGACGAGAGAATTCTGGTTAATAGCGCGTGAATGTTAAAAGATATAACAGTGTGTAGTAATTCGACTGGAAAAATAATCACGCTCTTCCCTATGATTCAAACCTTGATATCTCAATTATTCATGAACAGCTCCTATTCAGTTAGTCAGCCGATTCTGTTATTTCGAATGGAATTGTGGGTGTTTCTTGCCGTTACACTTTCTTAGAAGTGAACAATCCCCGTCATAATGGTTCATCCTTCTTGATGCGTATCCTGTTCAAAGGTTCCTGTCCATTGAATTTATATTGTTGGGAAAATTATGAGCCTTACCGAGTGCCAAAATTATTGGTAATTTATTCTGAATAGTCATTGCCAAGGGGTTTTTGTATTAATTTCTGTTATTTGGTTTTTCATGACTTTAGTCATTACTTAGTTTGTAAACGATGCAACAAAATAAACGAACGCTTACATAAGAGTAAAAAAGTGAACACTTGTTCTTATTATTTTTTTACAGTGAAAACTTAATTGAGACATCCACATTTAGGAATCCTTTTGAGAAACATTCAGGTGATGGATGAGCTAGGGATGAGTGTTGTGGCTTTAGACATGTCAGGTGTAAGTGAAATGAAATTACCCAAAGAAGGAAACATTTGTAGAGGTAAAGACGGTTTTTCCGGAACTGACTGGAAATGCGAAAGTCGGTGTACACGTGGGGAGTAAGATTAGGGAATTATACTTTGGAGCAAATGGAAAATTCTTGAGACAATTTAGGTAACAGGAATGACTAGTAATAGAAGAAACAAGGCGAAGAAGCAACTGCTAGCGGAAAACAGTCTTATCATAGATATAAGGAAGCGATTAATTATCAAACTCAATACATGCAGTCTACTTTTCTTCGAATGTAAAATGTGGATGGATGATAGGAGTAGCGGAGTAAAGAGTTCCGGAGGCGATGGAAGCGTAATGTTTTCGAAGAAAGCTTAACATACTTATGGTGAAGTAACAAGTGCAGAAGTACTTTTAAGAGTGATTGACGAGAGAGAAGTCCATGGAGAACACTTGCAAGAGGAAGGGGGGAATCGACTGAAATACACCGATTGGGCACGATGCAAGGTCTGTCCCAAAAATAGTAGGACTGAGTCGATTGGAAAAACTTCCTTGCTAGAACTAATACATTCACTCAAACATCTTCGAAGTAGCACCTCGTACGCTGTGTGGACGGCGCCGCCCGGAATGCTGCTAATCACCCTCGCCGCGGCCTGTGGTAAGTTTCCATCGAGCCCAAGTGATGTCCTTTCAACGTGAGTTTGAGGGGGGGAAGAGGAAGACGTCTGGTGGGCCATTGTCTAAAAAATTTGGATCCTCACTCCCATATTCGAGAAGCTCTTGGCATATCCGCGTGCGAGTTTCCTTTTGTTAGTCCGAGAGCATTCGCGGCACCAACTTCGCACACACCTTTCTCATGCCCACGATTTCGGTCACAATTTGATGCACATCACTTTTAGCGATGCTAAGTTCATCATAAACCATGCGAACTTTTAAGCTGCGATCCCTGTCCAACAAATATTTCACTCTTGTAAGATTTTTCTCACTTTTTGAGGTCGAAGGTCGTCCTGAATGGTCGGCGTCTTCAACATCTTCTCTACCCTCCCGAAACAACTTGCGTCACTCAAAAACACACCCCATCTATCCACGGGGTTACCACCATAAGTTGCCTTGAGCATGTCATGAGTCTCTTTCCCGGTTTTATCCAGTTTCACGCAAAATTGATGGCATAGCGCTGTTCCAATAATCGGTCCATGACGGAGCTTAATGATGTCACGTTAAAGAGGTTTCGCAAACGAGTGATCCGCTCTCCGCTAAGACTGGGAGCCAACTGCCAATTGGTCTCCAGACTTTCCTGAGACTACCCTCCCTCGAACCCAGCCGGAGAAACCGCCGTCCGTCCATCCGGGAAAAAATAAGTCATACTAATTTCAGGACAGACCTTGTAGTTAACCGACGATCATGTTTGAAGGAAACATGGAGGGTAATAATTAGAAAAGAGGCGTGGGATGAATTACGAGAATCAGATACTCGAAAATGTGGGCGTAAGCAGGGAGCTATAAGGTAATGAAGAGATTGGTGGGGAACCGGATAGTTTTGAGATGTGCCGCAAACCATTCCTCGGATTGGTTCGCAGCGGGCCGGGATCGTGATGAGTGCATGTGACCACAATGCAGCTTACTCTGAGTGGTGCATGGATGAGGATATGGGCTTATAATTTCCAACTTTTGCCATCTGATGATCGCTCATTGTAAATTAAGCTTTCCGCCTCGTCATCTTCAGTTTACGGCATGCATACTCGACATTAGTCGATCATTTTAATTCACTCCCGTGACCCTTTTCGTGCGGATTACTTTTTCGTGCTCGGTGAATGCACGCAGTGATTTTCATGAGCATGATCGGAAAAATAAAACGCACATTGTGCGATTGCAAGCATGTGAATTTACTCGCGTTCGCCCCGTCCTTTTATTCGCTCTCATTTCATCGTTTCTGCCGGATGTGCAGCTGCGTCGGAGTCATAGAGAAGAGGAGGAGGAGGGATTGATTGGGAAGCCGCTCGGTGTCATTTTCCGAGAACGCTTTTGGAGGCACGAAAGGAATAAAAGCTGATGCCCCGACGATAATGCAAATCCCGGATTACCCTTTCAAGCTCTGCCCGGGGAACGCGAGGGATATTTTTATTGCCTTTGTGTAAATCTCCCAAAGTGTCTCGAATTTCAACCTCCACAAATTGCTCTTTTCTCCGCATAGTTCTTCGACTGTCACCCTAGATTAGTTTCGTCATTGGCCTCTTAGCTGTGATTCAGCCTACGATACTTGAAATGGCGCGCCTCTAAAGAAATGAAATCAAAAAGCCATCGGAAAGCTTTCCTGGAAATGAAACCCGAACTGGCAGTTGGCCAAAGAAACACGCCAGTCTCCCCCAAATGGTTGTTTGTATCTCGTAAATGATTACTCGTTGCGAGAGGCCTTTTCTATCCGACATTAAATTGGGGATATCACTCATAGAAAAACAAAAAGTGATTCGCAAAATTACAATTACGTAGCCGAATCAAAGCTTTTTGACGTCTGTGGGTAATTATTTTTTCATTCTCTAGAATGATTAAGTTGAATTTCAAATAGTTTACCGTACTTAAATTTGTAATGATCATTTATTGCATAAATGAGTAATGGAAACGTTAGGCATTTTATGACAATACAAAGAAGAAGAATTTGATCGAGTAGACGAGGAAATAATTTCTGATCCAGAGTCATTTTCACTACTCTTCGAGTAGTATTATTTAAAATTACTGAATATTGCCAGAATAAAATTATTATTAGGTAATCTACCGGTTAAGGTAGGTTTTTGGATGGACACAACTATCAAATAAACATTTTGTGACTCCCCACCTAGCAAACTAATCTATATCAGGTCCCTCTTCATCTCGGTGTACTTCTTTCCTCCCTTCATCCCGTCCAACATCCCTATCCTGTTCCTACCCTTACCTCGCTTGCCCAACATTCTCCCCTCTATTACCCTCTTCAACATTCCACTACCGCTCAATACACCTTTCATCCATTTTTCCTGCCTCCATAGAATTTCTCTCAACAAACCCCTCTCCTCACCCACCATTTCCAGTACTTCCTCATTTGTTTTCCTTTCGGTCCATTTCACCTTCTCCATTCTTCTCCACACCCACATTTCAAAAGCCTCCAATCTACGTCTATCCTCCTGCTTCAGCGACCACGTTTCCGCGCCGTACATAGCTACGCTCCATATCAGAGTTTTTACGAGTCTTTTCTTAACATCCCTACTCAACGTCCCCGTCATCAACTCCCTCCTCCTTGAGAAAGCCTCCTTGCCTAGCGCAATTCTTCTCCTTACGTCCCTACCACTTTGACCGTATTGGTCCAAAACACTTCCGAGATATGTAAACTGCTCTACCTGCTCTATTCTTTCCCTGCCTATTTTAATATTTAGCTTAGCCTTTTTCTTTCTGGAAAATCGCATAACCTTTGTTTTATTAATATTGATTCTCATCCCATATTTATCGCACTGAACCTCCAATTCACTCAACAATGCTTGCAACCCCTTGGCTGACTGAGCAACTAATGCTTGGTCATCAGCAAACCTAACCGATTTTACGAGTTCCCCTCCGACTTTCATTCCTACCTCCAGTTCTTCCCATGCCTATTTAATCATTTCCTCTACATATACGTTGAACAGTACCGGTGACAATGGGCAACCCTGCCTTACACCTCTTCCTAACACTGCCCATCCAGACTCTCCGTTCCCCACTCGCACCTGAGCAGTCTGAGACATGTACAGGTTGCGAATCAGTCTCCTGTCCCTCCAATCCATTCCTATTTTCTGCAATACACGCATTAATTTTTCCCAATTCACTCTATCAAACGCTTTTTCGAAATCTACAAAACAGGCAAAAACGTCCTGATTGTATTCTATATTCCTCTCGACTAGTGATCTCATTACTGCAATGGCATCACGCGTACCTCTTCCTTTTCTGAACCCAAACTGATCATCCCCTAAGTAATCATTTGCCTTACTCTCTATCCTTTTGTTGATGATCCTGAGAATAACTTTAGCTGCGTGGGATATCAAACTTATTGTTCTGTAATCCTCACATGACGAAGCCTTTGCCTTTTTTGGAATAGGAACTAACACCGATCTCACAAAATCTTCCGGCCAGATTCCTTCCTCATAGATACTACGAATCAGTCCATATATGGCCTTTTTCCCACCTTTCCCTAACCATTTCAACATTTCTACAGGAATATTGTCTACCCCCACAGCCTTATTTGCTTTCATCTCCTTTAATGCCCTTTCTATTTCATCGTCGAGTATGCCTGGACCTAAGCTATCTTCTTCTACGTCATGTTCCTTTTCTATGTCTAACCTTGTCGGTCTAAGTTCTTTACCATACAGTGTTTCTATATATTCCTTCCATCTCTCTTGGATTTTTCCTGGTTCAACTATTATCTTACCCCATTTATCTTTAACTGTTAGCACAGCTCTTGCCTTCTTACTTCCCGATAATAACTTAACCTTGCTGTATAGAGCACCAATTTCACCCTTCTTCTGTAAACTTTCCATATCCTCGCATTGCGTTTTCCACCATTCTTCTTTTGCTTTATTTGTGGCCCTTCTCAATTTATTGTTTAACTCTTTGTACTTCATTTTGCCTAACTCTGTGTTTACATTTTTCCATCTTCTTCTCTCATCCATCTTCGCAATCATCTCATCCGTTACCCATGGTTTCCTTATCCTTTTCCCGTTAACGGTTCCTATAGTGTCTTTAGCGGCTTCCAATATCCCTTTCTTGATACATTCCCATTTTTTTTCGATAATACTCAGTTCTTTACCGTCATCCATCATTTTCTCTACAGCCTCCTGATACTCCTTCCTCGTTAATTCATTTACTGCTTCTAAATTCCATTTTTTAACCCGCCGCCCTTGCCTTATCTTCTTGAAACGAACATTACATTTCATAACAACTAAATTGTGGTCAGATTCCGCATCCGCTCCTGGGAAACTGTGCGAATTTATCACACTGTTCCTAAACCTGTGCCTAACCATAATATAATCTAACTGATACCTTTCTGAGTCACCTGGCATTTTCCATGTATACCTACGCCTTTTGTGGTGTCTAAACCATGTGTTAGTGATGACTAACCCCTGTCTCCTGCAGAATTCAATTGCTTTCTCCCCGCGTTCATTCCTCGTGCCTAACCCATAGTCCCCCACCTCACCACCATCTCTTCCTTCGCCTACCGTCGCATTCCAATCCCCCATCACTATCAAATGTTTCCCTGCAGGAACACTCGCGATGATATCCTCTAACTCATCATACATCCTATCGACTTCTTCCTCCTTGTGGTTGCTCGGTGGCATGTATACCTGAATAATGACCAAGTTCGTCGGCTCTGCTTTAATCTCTACGAGTAAAATTCTATCTGTCGCTTGCTCTATGTTGACTACGCTTCTTCCTACCCCTTTATTTAAAATTACGGCAACCCCTCGTTGGCTCTCATCCCCCCCGCTGTATATTACTCTATAATTGTCACTCCAGTAATCCCCGCTATCCTTCCATCTCACCTCGCAGAGGCCTAAAACATCTATGTTACCTCTTTCCATCTCTCGCTTAATATTTTCTAATTTGCCTCTCCTCAACATTGTCCTGACGTTCCAGGTTCCTATTCTAACTACTTTCGCCTTCTTCTGAGTCTTCTGTCCTGCTGAAGTTATTTCTTCCCCGCAAGGGTTTCGTGGGATGACGACCGCGGAAGCCTTGCCTCTCCCGCTGCCGGGCACGACACACGGCCTCTTGGGCCGTGTCCCGTAGTTGCCAGGACTCATATTATCTATAGTGCCCATCATAATATTCTTGGGAATCATAATTGAGGTGGTTTCCCGTTGCCTTTACTCAATAGTGTTTTTAACGTGACACCATCACTTAATGGCCGCCCCACTGGGGTCAGACGCCATTGCAGCCGCCTCACTGAGGAACAGACGCTGCGTGGACTACCTTTCGTCTGGCTCCTAACCTTCGACCTATCTGGCATGGGTGACCCTTCCAGGAGTAATTATTATTACTCCCGCCAGCACAGCTCTAGGGGTCATCGGAACACACAAGCCCTTCCACCACGACAAGGTCAGAATAAAATATACATGTATATTTATATACGAGGCGTGTTCATAAAGTAAGGCCCGTTTGGTCACAGGAAAAAATATACTCATATGAAACACATTTTATTGGCACTTTTAGTTAGCTACAAACCTACTTCACTTATCTACATAATCGCCGTTCACTTCTAAGCATTTTTCGTACCGCTTCACCAGCTTCTTTAACCCCTCTGCATAGAAACTCGCCGCCTGAGGGTTGAACCAATCGACAACGCCATTCTTGAGTTCCTCTTCGGTTTCGAAACGTTGTCCACCGAACTACTGTTTCAAGTCAAGAAGAGGAAGTAGTCGCTGGGTGTAAGGTCAGGACTGTACGGTGGGTGGTTTAAAGAGTTCCCAACGACCCAAAAACTCTCGTCCACTGGACATTCTTTGCTCTTTGTGGTGGTCGGTGAGCATTTTCGGTAACCACCTTGCACGCAATGTGTGGTATCCGAGGTTTTCCGTAACAATATTGTAGACAGTAGTGCGTCCAAGTTGAGGAAATTGTTCAGCCAGGCCATTAATTGTCAATCGACGTTCACATCGCAGTTTTTGTTCCACTTGCGAAACAATTTCATTGGTCAGAATACTGGGCCTACCACTTCACTCTTCGTCATGGACATTTGTTCGTCCATTTTTAAAATCACAGCACCATTGTCTAACCTTTCCTTCACTCATAACTGTAGGTTTATAAACTAGGCATAATTCCCGATGAATTTCTGCAGCCGACAATCCTTTTGCATACAAGAATCGTATGACAGAACGCACTTCACAGCTGGCGGGATCAACGATTGTCGCGGACATTGTTGTTTGCATGCGCGGACAAACAAACGACTTCTGAAACAAAACAAATGCTGCTATAGCTTCTCAATGAATCAGTAGATGGCGTGCAGGAGCAAAACTGTGTTCTGAAGCGCCAATATTTACATACAAGCAAACGGTACTTTAAGAATACGCCTCGTACCTATATATACTCAACACCCTGCAGGTAACCCTGAGGGTGTGTGGTGGGGGGTGTTACGACACCAGCCATGCGTGCACGAGTGCGTGTTTTTATTTTACCCCATTCCCTCGGCCTTTGAAAGACTTCACGACAACCCTCAACAAGACCACCTGTCGGCTTATGCTCGTTTAGACCTTCGAGGAATTGGCAGCCGATTGATTGTAACTTTCATTCTTGGTTTTTATTTGGAAAATAAAATAATAACTACGACAGTAGTTCCATGATGCAAAATCGATTCAAAATACATGAGCAGATCTTTAAGCTGTTTTTATCGTCCTTCCTTTCTATGTTCTTCCGCCGCCCTCTTTAAATTCACTCACAGCCCCTCTGGTTCACCCGAGGCTAGAACCTCCCCTGTTCCAGCGTACCGCCGGGGGCGGCATCTCCACATTTTGTAATCACTTGTATTGGCTTGGAGGGTGTTTTTGTTGCGGAAGGGATGTCTCCGAGAACATTAATGTTGCATCTTGGAATAATCTCGTAACATACTCAATGAGTCGACCTGTCATGGTTAAGTACTAGAAAAACTTAAACCACTCCCCCTTCGCAGGAGTGAACCGAAAAAAAACCGTTGGAGACCCCAGGGTGCGCACCCCGGCTATTGGTTGGAATGCTTTTATTTATATAAACCCTGCAAGCCACCGCAAGGGTGTGTGGCAGGGGGTGAATACACACCAGACTAATTTTTACGCGAACATGACACTAGCGCGGTCGGACAATGGTACTATTATGATCCCCTAAATCCCAGGTTAAATTTACTGCGTAAATTTTGGGGCAGGTTAATTATCTGAGGATGTTAAGGGCATATTTAAGGTCTCGACTCACTGTGGTAGGTTAGATCACCCACGTACGATTAGGGTTGTAATTTAATATATTTGTTCGATTCAAGACGTGATTCCCCGCTCTCATCCTTGAATAGTTTCTTTAACGTGCTGCCTAAAACCACGATTAGTTTTTTATCCGGCGCAACAGTGAAAAAGTGACGACAAAGTGATATAATACGAGGTTTAAACGACTGAAGGAAACATGTTGTTATGTTGCGGAAATTATAGCACGAGTCAATTAGATATTTTTAAGAATTAAACAACGAAACGATGAGTTAAAAAACAAGTAAAAAACTCAATTTTCTTTGGCACGAGGGGGACAGTACGGGGCTAGGGTTGAAACTTTCAGCAGTCTTAAAACCGTTCCAAAAATGTATTTTATTGACTCGGAATTCATCTCCGGGGCACGATTTACATGAATAACTAACCTGAGAGTGAAAAATGTGGTGTCTATCCGAATATAATTGCGATCAGAAGAAATTTGGATTATCAAAGGCGCAACCTGCATAATCACAGTGGGCATTTGAGTTAATCTGCGAATCCCCTTACGTCAACTAGAGCCCCAGAACGAGGTCCCAATGAAGGCAACAACACAGTTTAGCTATTTTAGTGGCGACTTCATGAGCAACAGTCTCACTCATCTCATGAGCAACAAACTCACTCATCATTTCCATCTGCACAAATGGTTCAGTTCCTGATATACCAGTTCAATGATATATACCCCTCTCCTCTTTTAAGATACATCTGAGCTTATGCAGAAAAGCACCGCGTTGGAGAAAAAGTCAAAATTGCAATCAGGGTACGGCTGTAATTCTTTGTTTGCATATTTGGCAATATAAAGGAAGTTCATTCAAAATTAATTGGCAAGGGAAAGAACATTCATAAAATACCACGACATGGAATTAAATATTTGGAGTCTCTACTTCCTTGCAGGGACGGTTTGCTGTCGTGGGCAATAAAAACTTTCCGCGGATTCCAAGGTGCACGTGGCAATTTCGTCTGCGAGGCAAAGCTAAACACAACTGTACTCTTTGTGTCGAGGGCGTCATTTTGACTGCCACATGTGGTTTTTTTTCTCTCGTCGTAATCCGACCCGTGCACAAGGGCATCGGCAGCCCAAGTGTCGAAAGCCTAATGCGTCTAATCCCTCAGTAAAAAAATGTACATAAATAACTCTCACCTGCCCAATCCTCTCTCCTCCCTCCCCACCCCCCTTCCAACGGATGTGAATGGGGGTTACCCTGGTAACCCTTTTGTGGGCGAGTCCTTCCCCTAATGTGTTCGAATGGGCCCTCGGAGGGCCCAGCTCACCTCAACGGACCCCCTGGGAGGGAATGAAAAGTGAGATAGCAAGTCCCATCCGACGTAACAATGCGAGGGCGAGTTTTTGGTGGCGTGAAAGGGGTCGTGAGGGGCGGTTAGCTCTGCGGATGTTCCACTCCTATGGTTTGGGGCGGGAAGAGACGCGGAAGGAAACGGTAACCATTGGCCAGGGATGCCAACCCTCCGGTAGCCTGAATCATCCACTTCTTACGCTGCAAAGCCGCTGTTTGGTCAACAACTGTTGCAGTAAGTGCTGATTGTTGGCATTCCGTGCACTTCATTTTTCGGGAGGTTGGTAACATTGAGTCTCTAGATGTCTGAATCTACATCTACATAGTATCCCGCAAGGGCGTGTTGCGGAGGTGTTAGGTCACCACCCATTAGAATAAAACTACAAGCAAATCCAACTAATTCATGCAAATCTACAAGTAGACCAAAGTACAATTGTAGACCCTCATAAGCGAATGCGATATTCATGCGAAAACCTTTTTAACTTACATGCATATACTATCAACTCTACGGCTGCTGTCAATAACTATGCGATTAAGGATAGACTCCCTTCATCTACATTTAAACAATACCCCGCAAGCTGCCGTGAGGGTGTGTGACGGGGGTTGCTCGGACACTACTCGTAAAACATAATGCAACCATATGTCTAACGTTTAATCTTGTCCTCGCTTGGTTATCCATTGTCTTTGCTATTTCCATAATGACTTCGGTTTCTTACCATTACGATTTCTGATTGTTCTGGGAAAGAATGAGTATTTGTATCTGTCTGTACTGGACTCTATCTCCCTTATCTTATCTCTTTGGCGTGAACTACCTTGATACTAAGGGGTCATAATAATTCCTTTTGTGTGTTTGTTAAACTCGTTTTTTTCTGAACGTTGCTAAAAGTCTCTGTGTCACTTGTTCCCTTCGCATCTCAAGTGGCTCCCAGCCTAATTCCTCCAAAAGGACTGTCACACTCGTACTCTGGAAGTCTGGCTTTTCCTCTTCGCATGCAACTCAAGGGGCTTCCAGCCTTATTTCTCAAGAAAGAATACCTTTTGTTGGTCTGTCCACTCGGTCGTCTGCTTCTCGTTGAGATGTCACCTCCCAACCGAAAGTGGGGTTGAAAATATTCCATATTTTTCCTATTAAATTAGACTGATTTTTATTTACCTAATGGTGCATGAAATTTTCGTTAATCTATTAACTGGCAATCCACGTTTTCCTATAATTATGCCATCCTCTCTACAATAAGCATCCTGAATTGTTAAAATCTTATTATATACCCTACCTGGTATGTACGATCAAATTGTGCGTTCGACATGCTTGAATGCTAAACGTAAGATTTCATGCATAATGCGGAAAGAATATCCAGAGTGATATGAAAGTTATATTTCGTATTTACTTTAGTGTTGGTGCCTTTATGCAAATAAATCAAAAATGAATACAAGCCAAGTTCCCTCTGCGCGTGTAGTATCATACGAGTATATCATCGCTGTTTGTTTTTCACTTCGTAAGGCCAGCAGCAATCGTAAGCTTTCACTTTCTTCCGCTTAATTAAACTCAGGAAATGTGTTTTCTGTTTTGCCGGCCCTACAAACAATGACCTTTTATTACCTAGTCAAGCCTATTTTCAGCCTAACAAGCAACAATGATTTTCCGTCATATCTAACAGATTATACGGCACACATGAACAATCGCCGATTACCGCAGAAATGGGCAATTAATATAAATGTTTATTTTCCTCCCATGTGAGGCGAATGCTTATGATACGCATAAATTAAAGGGTTTAATTAGGGGGGGGTCTGTTAATCACGCTTTGCTTTCTGAAAAATATTTTGATCTTTTACCGACCCAAGTGGCTTTTACCACACAATCGATAAAATGCGTAAAGGAGGCACCAAATAGAGATTATTCCTCTGTATTCGGAAAGTTGATGGTGTGATGTAACCTTCCTGTATTCACATTCTCCCTGATTCGTTTATTGTAAACCATTTATTTATTATATTATATTATATTAATGCAGCATTTAATCATAATTATACGTTATTTAATAACAATTAGCCGTTAATTCTAAGTAGCTCGACAATAAGGTGCGCGAAATAAAAATTTTTAAGAAAAGATTAGAAAATAATATAACATGAACAATAGCGCCCTATATCTTTTGGAATCTGGTTTTTGAAGAAAGAGGCGATCCACTCTTAATGGGGGGAGACCATGAGTAGCTTCATGCCCATATGGCAGTAGAATTTCCCCGTCTCACTTTTCAATTCTAATTTGCATGTTGTTGGATAAATTTTTACAACATTCTAAGGTTGAGAAGGTTTTAGCATGAATGCATACGCCTCTGTGGGTGTAGATTTGCATGGGTTTGTTGGTTTTACCTGTGGTTTTATTCTCCTTTACGGGTGGAGACCCAATACCCCCCGCCACACGCCCCTGCGGCGGTTTGCGGGGTATCGTATACAGATGTACAGTCTTTTGAGACATGGAAGCGAAGGAAAATGGAGAATATTCGATGGATAGACGGGAAGGCTGACGATGAAATTTTCTCGGGTAAAGAAAGGCAGCTACAAAATGGAATTCGAAGGCAGAAAAAGGCAATGGAGAAATATTTGGAGGTAGTTGGATGTGGAAGAGTTTGATTGTGGATGGACTTGTGTAATAAGGGAAGAGGTAAGAAGATAATCGTTTTGGGCCGGCATAAAGTGTAATAGAAAGTATATCGAATCGAAAATATAAAAATGTATGTAAATAGTACGTACATAACTAGTACCTAATTAGTGAAGTATTAAATTACGTAATTTTAAAAATCACCAATGTATAAAGATTAATAGATGATGAATGTGAATCATCTAAGGAAAAGTTGAAGATGAGGAAAGTTAGCGACATTGTATAGGTATTAGGGCCGACCAAAATCTATTGCATAAGGAATACAAGACTTAAAATATTGAGGCGAAATCTGCTGAGGCAAAAGCAGTTATGAGCTTCATTGTTAAAAAGTACAGGTCTGGGCTCATTGTTCAATAATGCATTATATCCTAAATGAGTGCCCGTTTTAGTGCATACAAGAGGCAACCGGGGCTAGCTGGGACATAAATATATAGGTCATATTTCTACATCTGCACAACGCCTCGCAAGTCGTCACAAGGGGTGTGGCGGGGGGTGTTGAGTTCGTATACTAAACTCCCGAACGATCGAGAGGCTGCCGAAACGGTGGAAGGACCGGCCGCAGGCCAATTAAGTCTACACCAAGATCCCGACTAAAATTTCCTCTCTACTCTTCAACCTATCTATAACCAATTCATGCTGCCATGGACAGATTGCGGGAATGTTCTGGAATATCAAGGCTCCTCTTACTCGATATAGTATTCCAATCGTAAAACCGTAAGAAAGTGCGTCCTCGTAACCAATTAATGGCGCTGGGATGTCTCAGTCTGTTGACTCCTCCAAACTGCTTTCCATTAGCCAATCCTAATCGTATCCATTCAAGTATACCCCGTTTAGAGACCTCTTCCACCGTGCCACGAACAAATTGCCCCTGTCCTAACGCATCCTGCCACGTGCCGCAGTGTCGGATCGCGTCACAATGCACATACGTAGTTGGTGGGATCGAGGAGATCACCACCAAATGGGTGAATGGGTGGGGGTCGATTTCTTTGACAAATTCTCCGGTATCGTCGCACGGAAAGTGGTTGCATGGGGTGAGACGACATTGTCTCTACTCTTAGTTATCGAACCGCAGTGTTAATTACACATATTATTATTAATCATTCAAATTTCAAGAATTCATCTACATAATGCCCCGAAAACCTCCGAAAGGGCGTGTGGCGGTGGGTGCTAGATCACCAGCCATGCATGCACAATTGCAATCATTACACCTAAACGCAAATATCATTTAAATTGTGCACTCGAGCAAAAGTAAATGACACAAAAGAACGCTCTTACATGCAAGAATATTCAATAAAAATATTTATTCAAATCATGCGGGAACAATGTTAGAAAGATGGAATATGTTATATTAAATATTCATGTAGTATATCAAAGATGAGAGTAAAAAATAAGAGAAACTTTGCACTTCCACACGCTTTTAATGTTCTACGACCAAGGTTTCGATGCTGCGCACCATCATCAGATGCATGGTCGAACATCGAAACCATGGTCGTAGAACATTAAAAGTGTGTGGAAGTGTAAAGTTTCTCTTATTTTTTACCCTCGTCATGAAGGAATTCCACAAAGTTAAGCCTGAAACTGTTAACTTCAGAATATCAAAAACATATACTCTGATAATGCTAAATATTTCCTTCGCGACTGCGATCATATCTGTTTTTCATCCCTGCGATGATCGTGCGTGGAAAAAACGATATTTTAAATCTGTCCGTTCTACTATCTACGTATCTCCCCGACTTTACGTACGTGATATTATCTGCCAAAGGAAGTCGGAGTCTGTTATGTATCATTAACATCCTCAGATAAGTAAACTGCACCAAATTATACGCATTCAATTTAAACTGTATTTCAACTAACGATCAACTAGTGGCTCCTTACAGTTCTCTCTCTCTCTCGGTGGCTCCCGTAACAACTTTTCACAAACCCAGGGACTCCATGTTACATTCGATCTAGTTTCAAAACTAAGCCTGCCTCGTGAGGATCCCATGCACACGGAGTATTATCTAGGTGGGACCTAACTAACGTAAAATAACAAAACTCCTTAATCCTCGTCTTACATCTACCAAGTAGCCTTTTTATGAATCCTAACGCTTGACGTATTTTCTATCCCGCAAAGTTCACGTATGTGTTCACCCCAGGCCATATCCTTAGTTACCGTAACAACCAAGTATTTTCCCGATTATACGTTTTTTATTTTGGTTTCCTGTATGTTGCTAGTGTTTTGGGTGAAATATCCTTCTTGTCGATCAATTTATGCATATCGGTCTGATGATGCGTGAGGACGCATGGTCGGGCAGGGACTATCAGGGTGGCAACCGTGTGCACTCGCGGTACCTACCGAACCGGTCTCTCTCTTCTTTCGCTTTCGCCCCCTGGGGTGCGGAGCTGGGTCCGGGGAGCGGGCATCCTTCTCACGCGTGCGACCGTAAACCCCGCCGAAGAGGTCCCCTCTCTCGCCCACCCCCCGTGCGCCCCCCATTCCTCTCCCGCGTCATTAAATGTAAAACAACCCGGAAATAAACTCACGCCTCAAATCCGACGAAATTGTTTGTGTACGCATGGAATATTTCATTTTTTTTTCGTTCCGTTCCGCATCACAGTGCGACTACGGAGCCCCTCCTGGTTTGATCGAGGTGTTAGGATTAATTGAAATATTCCTTCATGCACACAGATTTATTGTTTAAATACCTGAAAGGTGTGATGCCATGGTAAAGTTTTTTAAAGGTTACTTAGTTGGGTTTTAGGGAGGTAAATAAAAATTGAAATGTGTAAATTCGAGATTGATATGGATCAATGACAGGAATCTATCTATGAATACAAAATTGCATCTCTCAAAGAATCGGCAGGCTGAATGCTGAAGATTCACGGATAGTGATACAAAAGAATTGAATCATAATTTGGTTATTTTACCCTCTTCACCACGAGTGAAGCGTCATTATGTAATACTTGCTCAACTATCGCGACGCCTGCATTCAAAATCACCTACTCAAAGTTTCAAACTACCGAATATACTTTGTTTTTAACCAGATTTTAAAGAATATTTATACACACACACACAGGAGAACACTTTTCTTCTATCCACTGAAGAATGGACCGAAAATTATAATCAATTTCTATGGAGGTTTCAAAATTTTTCTGCACTCGATATAATATACTCGTATGCCATGCGACATTTAACTCGATATATGCTCAGAGAAAATGTTGGAAAATATGTGTCGAAAGTGCTGATGATATCGAACAGGGTCGCACCGATAAGGGCGTCGTGTAGGCGCGTTGACGCGAAGAGCTTACGCGACGTGCCGAGCGTGAGTTATCTTCCCCAGCACCGCAAATCCATGGCACCGCCCCTCGGAGCGACGGCGCACCAACTTCACCCGCCTCGGTACCAAATGTTTGCCGCATAGCCCGCCTCTCGAAACGAGCATCATCATGGGCCGATACGCCATGCAACGATGATACTCGTCTCCTTCTCGAGCGCTTCTTTCGAAGGAGGAGGGTGGCAGGCGATCGTCTTTTGAAAGGAGAGGAAGGGAACCATTTGCATTCGGCTGCAGCGGCGGCCCGCGTACCCCACCAGCCACACTCACCTGTCCGTGCGACCAGATAGGGGATGTCTGTGGCGGGGGGGGGGGGCGATGAGGAAGTACGGGAGGCTCTCCCTCTGGAGGGCGCAGCTGCTCTCGGGCTCATCCCCTGCCTCGCTTACATTTTTTATCTCTCGTCAAGCGGCGGGGGAAATCTCGCCGTCTCCGAAGCCGAAATGTCGGGAAGAGAGGCCTCGCTCCCCGGGCCCGACAAACCCATTCTCCCCTCGCCCAATCCACGTCCCACGGATATGCTGCCTACGCTCGCGTTTGTGCGAGGCTCTCCGCTAACTCCCCATTTCCTCCCCGCACCTCACAGCCTCTTTCGCACGCCCCTGGCCCCCGGCCCTGCTCCCCCTTGCCGCGGTCGGAATTTTCTCCTCCTCCGAAAACGACCGACGGCTCCTATTTCCGCGGCAGGTACGCTGAGGGAGGAGTGTTCGGGGGTGTTCTCTGGTTCCGGATCCCGAATGGCCCGCCACCCCTGCCGCCTCTGCGCGTGCAGAAGGGCGGCGTCGTCGGAGGATGCGATGGCTTCGACACGCCGCGGGGGTGGTGGTGGCTGAAGAGAACCGGGGGGAGGGTGCTCGCGCCCTTAATGCGGCAATTGGCCTCCTCGCCACTCAATCCGATTTCTCCCGCCACCCACGCCCCCGAGGGTTTTTAAGGAGTCTCCAAGGGGGAAGGGGTGTGGAAATTGCATTTTCCTCCCCGGCGGTTTCCCGAGAATAGGGTGGGGGGCGGGAAATAAGGTAGGGGTTGTGTTGGGGTGTCCGTCCCCTCGGGCTGCGGAGGAAACAGCTTCTTCGCTTCCCCGGGGCCAAGATCGGTTTTAGATTATTGGGAAATAATCAACTCTCCAATTTCCAGTTCGATGTTGGTTTAAAGTAAGGAACATTCAAGCTTTTCGCCGCCTCCTCCCAACGATGACTTTTTTTTTTGCTTTTCAGCATTCAACGAGACTATGTTTCTGGCTGTGACGGAACCTTACGAGATAGTCTGATTTCTGAGGTGAAGCCCATCGAAAAGCATACAGGAATGACTCAGTCATATCTTATCTTCCGAAGAAGACGGAGTTCGAGCCCGTCGAAATTATCAAGATATTATTGTGAGTGTTCTTTTTATGTGTTCTCGTGCTGTGTATTACTGTCTAAGTTATATATATATATATATATATATATATATATATATATATATATATATATATATATATATATATAAACTTGGAAAAGACGCTCTCCGGCGACGCACAAACACACAAACACCAACACAAAAAACACCACACACATAGAAACATAAAAGAAGGACACTTACATTGGATATTTACGTTTCGACGGCACGGCCGTCGTCATCAGAATGCCGTTGTCGGGGAAGAGCGGAGAGGACATGTGCAAGAGAAGGGTGACGGGAGGAGAGGTAAGGGGCCAATGGGAAGCGGACAAGGTGGGGGAGGGGGAAATGGCAGGGGGCGGTAGAGTTGCCGCGGTAGGGGAAGAGCTGGAAGGTCCCGGTCGTGAAGCGGCCGGGCCTTTAGCGGGGGACTTGGTGACCGATTCGCTCAGAAGAGTGAAGCGGTTCTAGGCAGCTTTGGATAAAATCCTTATATATATATATACAAATGCATATATATACATACATATACACATATACATATATATATATACATACATACACACACTCTTCTACATATATACAAGGAGGAGGAGAATTAAGGGGCCAATAGGAAGCGGACAAGGTGGGGGAGGCGAAATGTAGGCAGCATTGGATAAAATCAGTGGGCTTGGTTCAGCCCGGGGGGTTTAAAGGACTGGAGCACCCAGATATGTGCCATCTATATATATGTATATATATATATATGTGTATATATATATATATATATATATATATATATACCTATATGTTTATCCAATGCTGCCTACATTTCGCCTCCCCCACCTTGTCCGCTTCCTATTGGCCCCTTAATTCTCCTCCTCCTTGTATATATGTAGAAGAGTGTGTGTATGTATATATATATATATGTATATGTGTATATGTATGTATATATATGCATTTGTATATATATATATATAAGGATTTTATCCAAAGCTGCCTAGAACCGCTTCACTCTTCTGAGCGAATCGGTCACCAAGTCCCCCGCTAAAGGCCCGGCCGCTTCACGACCGGGACCTTCCAGCTCTTCCCCTACCGCGGCAACTCTACCGCCCCCTGCCATTTCCCCCTCCCCCACCTTGTCCGCTTCCCATTGGCCCCTTACCTCTCCTCCCGTCACCCTTCTCTTGCACATGTCCTCTCCGCTCTTCCCCGACAACGGCATTCTGATGACGACGGCCGTGCCGTCGAAACGTAAATATCCAATGTAAGTGTCCTTCTTTTATGTTTCTATGTGTGTGGTGTTTTTTGTGTTAGTGTTTGTGTGTTTATATATATATATATATATATATATATATATATATATATATATATATATTTATACATATATATATACATATATTTTATATATATATATATATATTCAAACACGAAATCACGCCATACGGCGAACAAATATTCATTCACATGGAAATAGAGATAAGGAAAGGGGGATGGAACACACATAAAGGACGAATACAGTAGAGGTGGGGAAGGCGGATTCAGGCAGACCACTAATGAAAAAATATTTTTTATTGTTTATGTCCCGGTCGAGGAAAATATTTTTACATTAGTGGTCTGCCTGAATCCGCCGTCCCCACCTCTACTGTATTCGTCCTTTATGTGTGTTCCTTTCCCCTTTCCTTATCTCTATTTCCATGTGAATGAATATATATTATATATATATATGTAATCATAAAAATGCATGCATTAACAAACGCGGTTTGTGATTTATATTATAGTACTGAACGGTAACGTTTTACAACATAATATGAGTATGTTCATTGTTTCAATAAGTGCCATAGCATTGAAAATGTTCGTTCGAATAGCACAACACCTTTCTCTGAAAGAGGAGTTGATTTCGTGTTTCCCTTTTGTAGTCGTAATGGACAGCTTATTTTATTCGTGGTTCAGTCATGAGAATTCACCCATGTGAATGATATTTTATATGTGTAAGCCAACATACATATTGTAATGTAATACATTTTGTTGGATCATCAAAAACAACATTTTATGTGATACTCGAAAACAAGCAGTCAAATATTAATGCCTTGGGAAATGTCAAGTGGGAGAAGACGCAAGTGCCGGAAATACGAGGGAGCTGCTAAGACATTGGAATAATCTATAAGCACAATCTAAATCTTCACAATTCGAACGAAAGGAGAAATAGATGAGAAAGATAGAATATATGAGGGATGGAGACAGATGAAGCTTTCCATCAGTTCCGCTCAATGTACCTTAGCCTGAAAGAGATTTAATTCATTTGTGAGTGAAGATGAACGTGGAGGAAATCAACTAGAAGCTCCTCTGCGCAGATTAAACAGATATCCCTTAATATTAATCGTAGAAATTCAAGAAAACCCACTGACACCCTTGAATGAGACTGATTCAGATACTCTTGAGTATAACATGGCACTTAATGGGATGGAAATTAAAATACTAGGATGCGTCAGAAGGAAAATGAAGGTGAATTCTGCGCTAATGGAGAGAAATTACGCCTGGGGGATCTTTCATTTATCTCGAGAGCGGCTTAAGTAACGTGGCATGGATGAATATCGCTGAATGTGAAAATCAAAAATAGCTCAAGCTCTGGAGGAATTCGTGATGAACAGATGGGTCCTCTTCTCAAGGAAGAAGCGGCCACGTCAAACGAAGACGTGCGTGGAAACTGTGTAGGCTTGATCTTCGGATCATAGACATCATAGACGCATCATCGGGGGCTATTTGAGAAGCAGAAGAGAAAATAATAGGAGTCTTCGAAGCATTGTGGTATATTTTTCAAAATCATTAAGAATGTGTTTTCGAAATTGACGATAACTATCTGATAGCTGTCGTCAAATGACATATCACTCATGAAGAATAAGAACACACACTTATTATTTCACACGTTTTCCTATTCAGTTCTTCCTGATTTCTTTCGCACTCATTTTTGGACAAATGTCTACGTTTTTTTCCTCCCTCTTTCCGATTTAAATAATTCGCTATTATATTCTGGCCGCCAGTATTCCTTATTCAAATTCCACCCTCGTTATCTCCCTGGACCCTGATTTCCTGATCGTTAGCGCACACACAAGTATCCTTCGCTTGTTTTCTTCTTAAAGGATCTGATTGTATCCTGTATTCTCCTACACATGTCAAAGGTCTTCCACGTTTTCTTGTAGGCATTGTTCACAAGATTTCACAGTCATACGCAGAATGATGCGCTTCTCATTTCGGCCTTTAGTAATCTTTTCGCGATGTTTTTATGTCCATGTTATCAAGCGTTCTTGTTAGTAAGCCAATTTACGAACACCCTCATTCTTCAGAAATGTGTTGCTATTAAAAACCATGAACACAGTATTCAACCCGAAGGTCGGTTTGGTAGGTGATGGTAGGGTTTGCCCAAGTCCGACGGAGTGTGAATTTCACATATCAGGGTAATAAGGGGGGGGGGCAGTTCCTTTCCCAGTGCCGGTTACAGTTTCCCCAAGAAGATCTGGTACCCGAAAAATAGAGCAGCTTGTGGTGAGCTGAGGGTCACAGAGAGGCTTGCCCGGGAACCGAACCAGGGCCCTCCGGTCAGTAGTCCGACGCTCTGCTTATGAACTACCACACTATTATTATAAAAAATATGCAGTCCTCCTGATCTTATTAATGCTTTCCTGTCTTAATGCTAAATATATTTCGTAATTTATTTCCTGGAAAATGTTTTTTATTCCTTCATTCGGCGTCCACTTTTCTTGGTCTCCAAGCATTTTGCCTATTAATCCCGGCCGGCTATTCTGTTTCCGCCTCTTTTTCTTTCGCCTTTTAATTTCTCGGTTGGTTAATTTTTTCTCTCTGTGTTCTCTCTTCCCCCTTATTCTACTTAAAATATGTATTTATTTAATTATTTATCGATTTTATTGTGGGGAGACTTCATAGTCCCTTCTTTCATCGAAGCCTTACACGTTACAATGAAGACAATCACAGATATCCATGCCCTATGTGGAGGAAAAACCAATTAGGCGGGATTCGAACCCGCGACCTCTGGATTGGCAGGCGAGGGCCGTCACCGGAGCCGGCCGGCATATACTATAGATCTACTACATATGGTAGTACTAAATGAAATAATCAAACTATTATTGACGAAATGAAAAAATGATCGCGGAATCCCTTTCAAATGGACAAAAAAAGCAGACTGAAATGAAAGATTTGAGGCTGCATCCTTTCCCTTTAACTGAATACGTACGTACATCCACGCTTTCTTCGCGGACACCCCTTCACTTTCCCCTGATTCGTGTTATCCGCGCGCCCGAGATGAAATGGAAGCGATCCGCCGCGCGTGTGCCTGCGTTGGATATCGAGTGAAACTTTGTTGCTCAAACCTCATAAAAGCAGATGGGAAATTCCAATGCAGGATTATCCGCCTGATTCAGTCAGCTTCGCATTTCTCTGGGCCTGGATTTATCCCCGCGCATTTGCCATTCCGTTATCTCCCTTTGGTAAACTCCCTATTTCCGTGACAGTTCGCGCGCTTCTCTCCCCTTTGCCCTCGAGGAAGAATACTTTGGGATGGAGGGCACATTTTAAAAGTCGAAAAATTTGACGTGTGTGTGCGGCATAAAATTTTCAGAACAAAAGAAAAAGAAAGCAGTCGAGACACGTTAGTGAAGCGATACCGAGTCACGTTCATTCTTTAACCATTCTTTAAGTTTTATGATGAATTATTTAAACGTTTATGCCACTTTCGATGATTAAATAAGTATTATTATTTTTTAAATGCTAATTGGGATATCATACTAATGTTGCACTAGAATATTTCGCGACAGTGGAGGAATTTACTGAAAGTACAGACACTGAAGAAGCAGATGGAATCACGATATCCATTTCCTCTCCTTTCACTTGACGCAAATCACTTCTGTTTATTCAGGATTTCATTTCCGAAGAAGTTCGAAGTGTAATATCCAAAAGTATTGAAGGTGTATTAGTAAGAGGGTAAAGGGTGCTCGTATTGGGATAAAATGCGGAGTAATCTGGTCGTCATTATTTTCCTATAATTTACCCTCATTTGTTACTTATATTGTTGATTGCTCCAATCCATTAGCACCGGATATTTTAACGGGTACGAGTAGGAATTGGATATTGGTTGGGAAGAATTGGAATGAATGGCGATGGGGATTTCGTAAAACAGGTTGACTTAAAGTTAAACTTTCGTCAGCCAATGGGTTGTCCGAGCTCATCAGAAAAACAGTGTGATAGGAATGGGATGAGAATGAATACCAATAGGTAAAAGAACTTTAAGGAGGTTTGTGAGGAAGAAGAAGGCTATAACTGAACAGCCTAAGTGTTTGAAATTGGCTTATTAACATCGTGGACTGTGGCGCGTCGCGCACGACTACGAATGCCTGTGACATTGTATGTACGGTATTTCGTCATAACATCTTGTTCCTTTAAAGCCCCCAAAATTTCAGAGTGTAAGAGGACGTCTCGGTAGCTTAATTGGTTAAAGCACTCGGCCGGATATCGAGGGATCCGGGTTCGATTCCCGGTCAAGGCGAATGATTTTTACTCTCTGAAATGGTTGCATTATAAGCAATAATAGTATTTATAACTAGTCTTCCTTTCTTGGAAGACTAAATATCATGCGATTAATACTGAATGGGAAATTTATCACTAAGTCACATTGGTATTATTGGGTTGTGTACATATAAAAAGGGAAATCATCAAAGAGATTACACTTAATTAATTATATTAATCAATGATCCAAAATATTAGAGGAGCTAGACTGGGAATCGCTGACGGAGCGAAGGTTAAATTACAGATTGAAGGTCTTGCATAAATTGGAAGGGAGTGTCTTTAGCAGTGTTGTTGAAAATTTATGATAACCACCATCGTACTATGGTAGGAGAAATCATTTCAAAATAATTAGAGAGATTAAGTGTAGAACAGATAGATTTAAGATGTCATTTTTTTCCACGAACGATGAGTAATATTGTCTGATTGTCGGTAGGGCTAAAAATATTCTGGTCAAAATTAGTCTGGTGTGTATTCATCCCCTGCCACACCCCTAGCGATGGCTTGCAGGGAACTAAAATATTATGAGACTTTTGGACACTCCGTAGCGATTTACTTATTCAGTCTTCGTGTCTAACGGGTGTAAACTCTCATATGATTATGACGCTTTAGTTGCTCTTATGTCATAGTCACAAAGGAGGGATAGCACAGTAGTTACACGCAGATGTATAGTACACACAAATGATATTGTGGCGCATTAGAATTATATTTTTAGAGTGCGTCGATGCCTAAGGTCATGTTGCAAAGTAAAAAAAAATAAAATAAAATAAAAAATGTGTGTGCGGGCGTGTGCGAAATTGGTGTTAAGATGTGTAGTCACTAGCACGAGCGGGTCAGAGCACTTCGCCGCAGTCTCAAGCGCCTGCTTACCATTCCCTCTCCGTGGTTGCTCCTAATCACGCTGATGTGGGGGGGTTTACGAATTGTCGTTATTTCCTGTTTGGGTCCGCTCTGGTTCCCTCCACCGCTCCAGGCTTACCTTTCTAGCAGCGATACATCACACCACGGAGTATTCTTTTGTGTTGAACAGATGACCATAACCTAGATATCTGTAAACTGTTGCACAAACTTAAACGTTATGGTATCAATGCAAAAATGATGAAAATGGATTAGAGACTTCTTGTCATTTAGCAAATTAATAGTAATCATCGATGGTCTGTGCTCAACGGAGGTAGAGGTAACTTCGGGAGTGCCCCCCAAGGAAGCGTAATATGGCCGCTACTGTTATTAATAACCCTTGCGGGGGTTTACGGGATATTGTGTAGATGTTGATATCCCTTCTTTCACAGTGTTGATATTATTATTAGGTAATCTACCGGTTAAGGTAGGTTTTTGGATGGACACAAATATCAAATAAATATTTTGTAACTCCAAACAAAACCCAATCCATCAACCTAAACTACATCAGGTCCCTCTTCATCTCTGGGTACTTCTTTCCTCCCTTCATCCCATCCAACATCCCTATCCCGTTCCTACCCTTTCCTCGCTTGCCCAACATTCTCCCCTCTATTACCCTCTTCAACATTCCACTCCCGCTCAATACGCCTCTCATCCATTTTTCCTGCCTCCATAGTATTTCTCTCAACAAACCCCTCTCCTCACCCACCATCTCCAGTACTTCCTCATTTGTTTTCCTTTCGGTCCATTTCACCTTCTCCATTCTTCTCCAATCCCACATTTCAAAAGCCTCCAATCTACGTCTATCCTCCTGCTTCAGTGACCACATTTCCGCACCATATATAGCTACGCTCCATATCAGAGTTTTTACGAGTCTTGTCTTAACATCTCTACTCAACGTGTGTTGATATTATATATGTAAAAATACAATAAAGACGTCTTTCTGGATGAATATAGGTTGTCAATATACTTACTTCAACTTTCATGGGGTTAACATTGTTCTTGAAATTTCGTGAATATTAGGTCCATGGTGTGTTTTTTAAGAATATTTGTTGAACTGATGGTAAAGCATTTGATAACCTCTACCTAATGAATTGCCCACCATCAGATAGTCGCCAATGGAAAATGTTTAGAAATGTTGGAAGCCAAAAACCGCCATGGGATTGATTAATACCGTCACTCATACACTCCTACTCCCTGATTTTATGCATTGATCTCTTCATATCTTCATTCTTCCTCCTGCTGACGTCTTCTTTCACTTGCCTCTAGTAGTTCATTCTTGGGCATCCTTGTAATCCTTTCCTTCATACGGTCCCTTCTTCATTTTGGTTCCCAGGTAGCTCGTCTTGTTCCTCTGAATACGTCCAATCGGTCTCACCGATCAGTTACTCCCCCATTCACCCACCTAATTTCTCTCTCCCACTCCTCTTCCAAGGACTTCATTTATCACTCGGCTAAATTTTTTTATCACAAATGCTAAACAAGCGATTGCTACATGAGTTGTCTTTTGAAATGATTCGGTCATTAGCGAAAGCGAATTTACTCCGATATCACAAATCCTGACGTTTTCAATGAATCTGTTGTGAATTAATGTCCGGCCGTGATTATTTCTTTACCCTCTCACCTCTTCCTCTTTGCATCTGGCCTTTATTTCCCTTCGAAGATTCATGAAGACCTTTCTTTTGCGCCTCGGAGTCGCCCCCCCCCCCCCAGGGTTAGCTTCCCGCGTCTTGATTGATACGTGGCCGTCCCCGTGCATGAATTTATGGCCATGTTTCCTCAGCCATCCAAAGATCCACCCCCCTTCTTTCCCTCTCCTCCCTTCACCCCCTTTCCCGGATGCGCCCCCAGAATTAGGCCCTTCCCTGCCCCCTCCACGTCCCCGTCCCCCCCGGGGTCCACCTGCTCTCTCCCGCACTCCGTGTAAGTCGTAAAATAGAAGTGGAATAAAAAGGATCTGCAGCGAGGGAGCTCCACCCCCATTCATTACAGCCCCTCCCGCCGCCCTTTCAGCCCCGCATCCAATCCGCCAGCAGTCCCCTCTTCCCCCCCCCCCGCTCCACTGACAGCGACAAAGGGAATCCATGGGTGGCTCTCTATCATCGTGGCCCCTGCTCTCCCTTCCTTCTCTTCATTTTCGGGAGTATGTCTTGGCTCAGGCTTTCCTCACGATCTTCTCCCCGTTTTATTTCCATTCGAGCCTTCCTTCTCTTCGTTTCACTCATATTTCCTGCGCTAGATATAAATATTTTTTTTGACTCTGGACTGTGGCGGTATGCTGTAATTAAAACAGCGAAAAGGCCTTTCTCGGATTGATTTTGCGGCAGATGTTCTGGTTTTCATCGGAGGATGATTGGGTTCTTCACATAAGTATCGTTCAGTCGTGGTCCTTTCGCCCGACGAGTGCCAATCGGTCCTCCGAAGTGGTGCGCTCACCGTCGCATTGTGCATAAGCATCCCTCGCCCCCCACTTCTCGCCAATCGTGGGTCCCTACCGCGGTGTACGAGAATTCCTTCGCACTCTTTCAGATGAAATTGTTTAAAGTACAAATACCAGTTTTAATATTATCTTCCCTCCTTCTAGAGCACCAGTTTCATTTTCATGAGTTTGGCAAGATTTAATGTTTTATTTTTAAGTTTTCATGTGGTCTTCTCTTATTTTCGAAATTTCGTAAGAAGAAAAACCTATGCACTCTATAGGATTCTCACAGTCCGTGACCCAAGGTGTAGGGAGAACTAAGATGTAGAGAGGGGTTCAGGTGTGGAGGTGGCATCTTAGCTCCGTCCACTATTCCTCTAATTAATAGGGTTTCCACAATCCCCTTCTTTCCTGTGTGGGTTTTTACCCTGTTAGCATTTCATCACGGGGACGTTGAGTAGGGATGTTAAGACAAGACTCGTAAAAACTCTGATATGGAGCGTAGCTATGTACGGCGCGGAAACGTGGTCACTGAAGCAGGAGGATAGACGTAGATTGGAGGCTTTTTAAATGTGGGTGGAGAAGAATGGAGAAGGTGAAATGGACCGAAAGGAAAACAAATGAGGAAGTACTGGAGATGGTGGGTGAGGAGAGGGGTTTGTTGAGAGAAATCCTATGGAGGCAGGAAAAATGTATGAAAGGCGTATTGAGCGGTAGTGGAATGTTGAAGAAGGTAATAGAGGGGAGAATGTTGGGCAAGCGAGGAAAGGGTAGGAACAGGATAGGGATGTTGGATGGGATGAAGGGAGGAAAGAAGTACCCAGAGATGAAGAGGGACCTGATGTAGTTTAGGCTGCTGGATTGGGTTTTGTTTGGAGTCACAAAATGTTTATTTATTTGTTAGTTGTGTCCATCCAAAAACCTACCTTAACCGGTAGATTACCTAATGCGAATATATATATATATAGCGGGTCGCGGTGGTCTAGTGGGTAGAGCGTTGGACTACTGACCAGAGGGTCCCGGGTTCGATTCCCGGGCAAGGCACTTTGGGCACCCGCAGCTCCACCCAAGCTAATTGATTTTTCGGGTACCAGATCTTCCTGGGAAACCATAACCGGCACAGGGAAAGGAACTGGCCCCCCTACCCTGATGTGTGAATATTCACGCGCCGTCGGGCTTGGTACATGGGTGAGCTCTACCATCACCTACTAAACCGACTTCCGGGTTGATTACTGTGTTTATGGTTATATATATATATATATATATATATATATATATATAATCGTATATATATGCGTATATTTTATGTGCTATTTATGTGTTTGCAATTAATTATAAATCTAATGGCTAATATAATATGTATACGACGATGTGTTAAATGAAAAAAGGAACTATTTGGTCTCAATTTCGCCTAAATAAAACCTCCATCTAGTAACTATCTAGTGAGCCAATTCTACCAGGTTCGCTTGTGTTAGGAATAGCTTAGGTTCTCCAGTAAGTTTGAACTTTGCAAATTATATTTAAGGATGTTTCCAGGAATGTTCTCTCGGTAGTAGAAAAATAAATGCAGACTTCAGGAAAGAGTCAAGAATCCTTTAACCAAGGGAAAAGGTCAGAAAATAAAGATCGTGATTATGCGAACGTTTAACTAGTAAGTTAATTGGTCGGCTGCCGATAAGACCACTAAAATATTGACCGAAAAGATAGGGGGACGTTGGTAAACCTATGAAGGAGCAATGGTCAATGAGCGGCTGCTACATTTTGTATTTTGGGAAAAGTTCTATGACCTTGTAAGTATTTCATGCGGATATATTTTAACAAAATGTTTTCGTTGGCCATGCTCGTTGATCGCAATAACATTTACGTTGAGAGTTAGTGCCCGCCCCACAATTCCAGAAAATCTCACCTGAGTGAGTCTATTTTGAAGAGGTTGAATCTGAAGGTGACCACTATTTTTAGATCTTTTGCAGGGGACTCTTTGCTTTCTCCTTCAAGATTTCCGTCCATTTATGGGGCCCTTAACTTTTTTCCCTTGAGTTAACTCCTGCGACGCTAGCGTAGCATGCAGTGGGTGCACGGAAAAAAGCTGTGGGCATTGAAAGAGACTATTCAATTAGCCATTAGAATGATGAAATATTTAGGGAATTCTTTGCCTCCAATTGTCATTTTTTCTAAGCACACGAACATATAGAGAGAGTTATTGATATCGAAAGTGAAGCGTCTCCCAAGATAACATGCAAAAAAATGAGATGATTCTATTAGTCATCATAAATTCTGGAAATTCCTCGGTCAAAATGAAATTGATGTTATTCTATTTAATGAAAATATATTTTCCTATTATTTGCTTATTCGTTTTCGCGCTCACGTCTTTCGTATTTCAAGTGCACCTCAGACTAAGGCTTTTTTTCATTTTTCATGATCAGAAATCAGAAGAATGAAAAATAGTCTCAATTGAGCTATTTATGCATCCGTAGATAGTTAAATCATCTGTGCTCACTCATTCGTTTAGCCTTTGGGATTTTTGTGTTTAGGATGTAAATGGGAAATGCCATTTCGGAACATTTTAGATTATTAATATGCTTCCCATATTATCATAGCATATTAATATGCTTTCTCTGGATTTATGACTACTGTTTCAAGAACATACTAAAAATTTTATATGCTATTTGACTTGCTGATTTGTCATTTTCTTGTACGATGCATATCCTACCTCGCCGACCGCATCACTTTTTCGAATCTTCTCCTTTTTTTATCCTCAACTCCAGCCGTTGATGTCTCTCATCCATAAACAGGGCGGAGTAAACGTGAGCTACCACCATTGAACTTCTTTCCCTCTTCCACTTTTTTGTCTTCCGATGTTTAGTTTTGCTTTTTACGGAAAAAAATTCCTTTTTGACCCAGCCATCACACACACACACACCCCTGCTCCCCTCTGCGTCTTCCCCACCCCCCTGCTTCACCTTCCCTTAGCCTTCCGCTTTTATTTGCTCTATTGGCAAAGCAGGAGCCGCCTCCGACTTTCCGACCCCCACTTTGAAGTCTAGGCTCGCCCACCACTTGGCTATTTTCCCTCCGGAGGCGAAGGGGAGAGAAGCGAGGGATGAGTTCGAGGGGGATGGCTCGTGTCATGGCTTGGGGGAGGGAGGGGGTTGTTGGCGGGGGAAGAAGCGGAGAATGTGAGTCGGGGGCGGGGGGGGAGAAGTATTCCACCACCCCCACGGAGAGGGGGGCACCTGAGTTTCCCGAAGATGTATTATGTATCTGAAGAGGCTACGCGTATGTGGATTCCCCCCTCCTCCCATCGGCCCCTGCAGCGATGCCTCCCCTCCCCCCACCCCCGCCGCCCCTCGCATCTGTCTCCGACCTTCATCTTCCTCTCATCCCACGCGCGCCTTTCGCTCCCTCTCTCCTTCGCACTCGCTTCCATTTAATTTCATTCCCTTCCCACTTCTTCATTTCCTCTTTCGTCCTCGTTCTCCTCCGGGAAATGGCCATTCGCGATGCCACCCACACAGCGGCATGCCTCAGGTTCATTGCGAAAGACGTCGGCGAATGAGTAAATAATGCCTGTCGCCGAATACCCATCTACGAGTTGCATCCGACCCCAAATAATTCATATTAATTCCTTATTAATAACAATAATTGCGTACGTGCGGTGTTTAAATTATGCCCATGCTTTCGAAGTTACGTGTACTTACTTACAGGAAAACGGATTCCAATTAAAAGCCCTCGACGGTGAAAAAGAAATTTACAAGGAGCCCACGAGCGAAGGCTTATCCCGAGACCATTTTTATGGAGCATGATAATGAGCATACTCCTAAGGTGGGAATTAAAAGACACCAGCGAATGAATAGCATTAGCGGACGATGTCGCAGCAACACTGGAAAAGTATGGGAGAAAAAGGCTATTTAGTGTTGCTAAATAATCGCAAATGGGAAGTGAAAAGGAAAGTTAAATGTTTTAGTGAAAAGGACTGTTCAATAAAAAGAGTTTTAGTTTCGGTGGAAAATTATTATGAAGCCTAACGATTAAAATTAATAACAGTAAACTTCAAAGGCAGAGAGAGAGAAGCTTAACTTTTTCACCATCTCAGAAAATATTTTAATCATCATTATGACCATTAAAGATAGCAGCTTAAAACAAACTTCTGGCCGGTGACATGCCCATGTTGGCCTATGGGAGAGAAATTTGGAGTGAGAGAATTATCAATGGCAGAATAAGTAAAAAGACAACTGATGGTATGAATGTAGCTTCTTAATAACCGTAAGATTTTCAAGAAACCATCAAAAATTATCTCCCGCCCTCACATTAAATATCCCAATTTAATTCAAAAGGAAAGTAAATGAGATATTAATTATTAGCAAGTAATCCAGGCTGTCGAATATGGTGCTTCATTTCACTGCTCACTTTGATTTTTTTTTATTTATATTTTCATGGGTTACTACATTCTTTTATTTCTTTCATTGAACGAAGCCAGTATCGATGAAAAATGAAATTAAGGTAAGCCGGAAGCTAAACGACTGTCCGAGGAAATTATTTCAATTTTATTTGACACTTTCTCCCTTCCATTTATGGATGAAATCCACAATGATAGGACGATTCGGATGTTCGGTGGTTTTATAACTGCTTATTTAGATTGTAAAATATCACACGTGAACGGCGCAAGTCCCACGTTTTGTCAACTAATTCCAGAGAATTAGAGCCCATCGTCGGCTGAGTGGGCGGATTGCACTTGGTGCGTTAGCTTCCCGCGTCCTTCGAATTGAGTCTCTTTGATGCTTGGAGATGGCCGGTATTTTCTTGGATCTTTGTCAACCACGTGTGCCTTGTAGTAAACCCTTCAATTACTGATCCCTTCAGTGAGATGGGGAATTGAATACCTTAGAGTTCCATTTCTCTCCCCCTCTAGATTTTAACTTACATTTTTGGATTGGTTGAATTTTAACTTAGTTTTTAGCAAACTGCACAAAATCTTATGTCTTGTCGCTGACATACATTTTCCCATTCCTTTGATAGAGCCATGCATCTTCAATGAGAGCATTTATTTTCTTTAAATTTCATGCTGTCCATTCAAGTATTATTGGTTAAAAAGAGAATAAGAGAACATATGGCCGTGTAATTTCTTCGTTTAACTCTTGGCTTAAGATAAATGTTCATTCCAATCCAATGGAATTGTTTCCATTGTCTTGATAGTTGATTTACGTAAACATTTAAATTGCTCGATTCCAAAAAACATTCCAATATATTCTGATCAAATATTTCGCTATCCCTCAGCCTAAGTCGTTCTGTGTCAGTCTTTGGTATTTCAGTTGAACTATGTTTCTTCTTCCAGATAACGAATATTGTTCTGTTGAGTCACACTAACATTTAAACCAGCTTAACTCTTCCTTTTCTTTGGAGATATTCACACAGAACACATATTATGGACTAGAACAGCTACTTTAGACGTCATTTTGAATGATAGGTGAGAACACAAAATTACGAAAAGTTTGTCAAACACTAGTTCGCCATATTTTAAAAATATGAAGTACTTCAATCAGTATTTTAAGCCAGCGCCTTATAGGATATTGGTGAAAATACGTTTCTTAAAATTACGGCATCTTATGAATCTGTAGTTGAATAAATATATTCAGTTCTTGACTCTCGTACTCACCAATATTAATCAATCTATAATTATATCAATCTTCCCGATAACAATTGTGCCCTAAAGCAATCGTTAATTTCTCACTTAAATACAATTGCGTTTGTTTTATCATCACTCGTCAACATGAAATTATTTTTGTTGGATGAATATATAATGCGCTCTCTGAATTTGAGCACTCAATACGGTAAGGAGACTTAGCACCAAATTTATGTGAAACGTTGACGCATTACATACCGATGCGAGGTGCTCGCGTAAAACCTTCCGCCTCTTTAGAAACCAACCTGAGTCGCAATAGCACCTGTTTTGCGTGTTCCCCATTGCAATATTTTGTAAAAATGTTTAGGAAGATTTTGAGGATGTTTATGGGTTATTTGACGTCATTATAACTTCTAATGGTTAAATAAAGTATATAATAAGGAAACAAACAAGTTAATTATACCATTAATAAAAAAGAAATGGCAACGTGGTCACTGAAGCAGGACGAGAGACGGAGACTGGGAGCTTTTGAAATGTGGGTGTGGAGAAGAATGGAGGTGAAATGGACCGAAAGGAAAACAAACGAGGAGTGCTGGGGAAGGAGAGGGGTTTGTTGGGAAAAATCCAAAGGAGGCAGGAAAAATAGATGAAAGGCGTATTTAACGGCGGTGGGATGTTGAAGACTGTAATAGAGGGGAGAATGTTAGGCAAAAGAGGAAAGGGCAGGAACAGGATAGGGATGTTTGACGGAATGAAGGGAGGAAGGAAATACAAAGAGATGAAGAGGGACCTGATGTATAGATTAGGTTGCTCGATTGGGTTTTGTTTGGAGTTACAAAATATTTATTTGGTAGTTGTTTCCTTCCAAAAATCTATCTAAGCCGCTAGAGTTCCTTATCATAATATTTAATGGAAAAAGCTTTTTACTACTGAGTGGCTACCTATATTTATTTAAGCGTGCATCACCAATGGTTGCTAATATAAACAACCAAGTCAGAGATCATTTAGGTAAACCGTGTGCCCTCTCCGTCGTCGCCTCTCTTGGTGCTCCGCTAAAGGTCGCGCTCACCAGGCTCTCCGCCCTTCCGTATCTTACTCTCGGGCAAGAATTCAGAGCGTTCGTTGTCAGGGTACCTGGATATCCATACTCTCAGGGTTTGAGGCATTCCGATAGATGGTGAGAGGAGTTAGAATGTGATGGATACCATTCATGGTGGTGTCTTTTATCTTTGTATTCAACCATACCATGGTGGTGTCTTTTCAGGAAGGATTTCACTTTTGGGAATAGGAAATAGTCTGCTAGTGCCAAGTCGGGACTGTAAGGGGGCTGGGGAATCGTCGCGATGTCGTAGCAGAAGGTCTTCGCAACCAGACACTCGACTCTGCTCTTGGTCGTCGGTTAAGACATTTGGCACGAGTTTAACGCAGATCTTTCGCAATCGCCAAATGCTCAGTGATAATGTTGTGCACTGTTATCTTGTCAGTGCCAAAACGATCTACATTCATGCTCACAATTAACCGAAGGTCTGAATTCAGCACTTCACACACACGTCAGGAAAAAAATTTTAGCGTTACTTTTGATACAGACCTTGTGATCTCTTTTCCACAACAACGGCTATCTTTATGGGTAGACTAATAATATTAATGATAATAATTGCATCTTTACCGTCACGATGAAATTGGGGATGGTTTGTGCTGTTTGCGGTGGCGGCGCCCCCCCCCCTCTCCTCTGACGAGGGGGCCAACCCGCCAGAGTGGTCTCACCCTCCGCCGGCCAAACCACTCGTCCTCGGAATAATCAAAAGAATAAATTAACTCGCCCCTCTTTCGCGAGTTATCTCGGGCCGACTGCCGAGGAGGAGATGAATACTTCCCACGCCTCCTTTTGCCGTGCCGGGTCGGCGATAGTAGTGGTGGTTGGGGGGAAGGGGTTGGTGGCCGGGAAAGGGATTTTGTTATCATTCTCCAGGGTGCGGGGGGGTTTGAGGATGTCGGCGAAACGATGGGGTGAGAGGGAGAGGGGGTGTGAGGGAGTGAGCAAACAGTCGGGGGGAGGGGGTCCGGCTTTGCACTAAGTGGGGGGAGTTGGTAATGATTCGGGAGTCTCGTCTTTTGCTCGTTGCTCAAAAAGACTTCGTGTGCCCACTTCTCGTTTCATCTCCTTTCAAAGTTGAGCAAGGAGAGGAGAAAAATAAATGAACACAGTTTGCCGCTTCTTTAAATTTTTAGTCGATTCCGCTCCCTCGGAATAGAGTTCCGCTCTTTTCTAATGTCTCATTTAACATCCATGAGAAGAACTCGGTGCTTATAAGAATGGTGGAGTGTATTAATACTTATCTCACATATTTCTTCATGTTCTTTTTTGCTGTGATCTCTCTTTAGATTAGGCGAAGAAAGTCTTCTAAAGAATGTTGATCCGATGTTTTTGTTCGAAATTTTATTTCTTGGTTTTCCAATCAATGATGGTGGCGTGGTGAATGTAGTTCATCCGGGAGAGCGTTGGAATTCCTATGGGAGGTCCCATATTCAATTACGGGTGATGTCTCAGGTCAGATGAGCTTCAATTGGTGACCACTTTTCTTAGAACAAGAAAAAGATTCGGGACTCCCAGACGGAATGTTGGAATTTCACACTAATGCTAAGATCGTCTAAACGGGTTGGTTGATAATCATGAACAGTAGTGGTCGCAGAAAATTTAATTTATTTTTTAGAACGATTTTTAATTAATCAATTCGATTATATCATAATAGCGCATTCACCTACTACCTATATTGTTATCTCATTATTGGCTTGCCCTCACTAATGATTAATCTCGGTTCAATTAGGTCATAGGGGCACTTTAGAATCGAATGACTCTTCTGGGCTGAACTCAAGAGAGAATTTTCATATCAGTGACAATTTATGCTAGGGTAACATTAAATCCAGTTAGCATATGTATCGTATGAAAAAACAAATTTTCACTCTTCCATGAGTTTATTAGTGATGCACTACGCGTTTCTCTTCACAAAACCAGTATCAGATACAAAACAGTTCTGTGAACCGAAACGCTTAGTACGTTGCCAATAACCTTGTAGAAATGTGCAAATTTGTTTTCTCATAATGGCGAACTTTCACTCAATCTCGCCTGAATCTGTTGAATGTATATGTAGTATGTATCTTAATTTCAGTTATTGCAAGGGATTCCCACGTCCCCTCATCACGGATTTGAAACTATATCAACAATCAATGCATCATCAATGCTTATTTGCATGCTTGTGGAGTGAGGGGAGGTGGATGTGTGTTTGCATGCGTTTAGAATGATAGGATGTTTCCGTGAATGTACGCACTACTGTGGATTTGGGTTTGCATGTGTGTGTTAGTTTTGAATGCGGTTTTTCTTTTTTCCTTTTTTTTGGATGGTGACCTAACACCCCCCGCCACACGCCGGGTAATTGTGTAGATGTAGAAAACATTTGACTGTTTTCGCCGATGAAATGAACGCAATGTAGAACAGACCAGCTAATATCGAAATTTTATATCCAAATCTTAGAAAATGAATAAACTCCTACGAAAGAACTAGATGCAAATTGTAGGTCATGTATAGATGGGCCTCAAGATTATTCTACAATATTATACCTGACATAATCATCGCCATACTTCTCAGTGTGCGTGCATGTGACGTGTGGCAAATGCTGTCGCTGGCACCATTCCTAATTTAATAGTAAGTGTGAACAGTAATTAAGGGAAAGCATCGGATTAATTTTCTTCAACGTTGTTAGATCTAGCCGTTCATATGCACTAAGGGAAAAGGTTTCTGGACTCCATGAAATGCTTGTATGGATTCTAACAGCATACGAGTGCACAAAACTATCAACCAAATTGGAGTGTTAAGTATCATTTATTTTTTGTGCGATAAATACTTAAATACTTTTCAGGTCGCAATATATTGAATATTGATTACGACCAGGTTTCGCTTGTCACGTGATATGCCGCAATAAGCGAAACCTAGGTCATAATCAATATTGACTTGCGGACTCATTTTGTGATGCATCATTGCCCCTACCAGTAGACATTTCGGGGGCCTCGGAACGCGCTGACCTCCCGTGAAGGTCATAGTCCATTAGAGGCGGGAAGAAGTATTTGTAATGGAAAAACTGAAATGAAGGGGAGTATTTGTATAATGAATTTTTAGAAATTCTGAATATGGCTTGATTGGAACGAGAAGTTTTGAATAAAAAGTGAACGGGAAGAATGAAAAAAACTCAGATCTTTGATGATTAATATTGAAAAAGTTAATGAGGAATTCGAAAACGGACTTTTTCCCGATGCCATGTAGTTGGGTATTCTCGTCTTTTCAGAGAGTTTAGGCTTATGTTTTCTTCCATTTCGCTAACCCTGTAAACACTCTTCCTCTCCCTCATCCCTGATCATTATCACCTTGTGTTAGCACCCCCTGCGATGCACCTTTTTCCGCTGGGTATACATGTGGGTGAAGGAACGAAGAAATGTAAATATCAGCCTTTCGTAGAAATGAGCTGGGAGGTGGGTTAAACCAAAACTGAGCCTGGGCCACAAACGACGGTGATGTTGTAACTACGAGGCTATTTTGTAACTCGTATTTTGGTGAGATGAGGATCCATTTGCGTAAAATAAAGCACTCGTTTGAAGTTATTCGAGTGGATTGCTTATCAAAAACTCTACTGACTCATTACTGTTTACGCTAGACTTCATCCATGGTGATTATTGTGACTGCTCACCACCGGCATGGACGTACCTTGAATTTTCTTTTCTTTGAGTGAATCTGAAGCACTGAAGGGGGAGGCTTTCTTCCCACGGGGTTGTTCCGTTGCCAGGACAAGTACGTACTTTGTAACCTCAGGCGCGGCGACGCATTACCAATGGAAGATGAATGCGGGCTTTGTGCCATTGTCCCCGCTACCCGAGGAATATTCATATATCAGTGTTCCGTCAAGGGGCCATAGTCACACGATACCCCCGGATGTTCTGTCCTCTCCCGAGTACCCTCAGTAAGGCATTTTCGTCTCCGGGAGCTTTGGGAAGGGGGTGAGGACAGGAGGCGATGAAATATGGGACGGCTGGGCTATTTTCTCATTCACTTAAGCCGTTCGCTAGCCACAGGCCGGGACGGTACGCTTTTAGCACGTCATAGCGTCTTATTAAGTCAAATCCAAACAAATGAAACGCGAGAGAGAGGGAGAGTGAGCCTCTCATCAATCTACGGAGCATTCCTACCTGTCCGCAACGTTTTGACCCGTTCACCTTGGTGCCTCCTCCTCCCCTCCCCCTCTCCCGTGCGATTAGGTCTCCGCAGACGGAGTCGAGCCCCCACCCGCCACCGCCGCCGCCCTCCGGCTCGGATTCCTTCGGCCGGAGGTAGGACCGTCCCCGGCACAGTCGCGATGATTCACGCCCTCGTCCGCCTCCCCCACGGCCCGGAGAGGAATGGCGCAAGTTTTGGTGTCCAGGTATGGAATATGGCGCGAATCGCGCCGCGCGGCTCTCTTCTGCTTGTTCAGCGGGAGAAAATAAAAGGAAGAGTCCTCGTCGGGAAGAGGCTTTTCATGTTTATGAGAGTGACCGGGGGCGTGAAAGGGGCACCAAGTACGTCGTTGCCAAATGTGACCCGTCCTTAGTGGGCCTGAAAACATGCTGGGTAATATTTCCAAAATCTTTGGAAACAACTGATATCCGATATGTGCCATAGAAAATTGTGTTCAATTATTGAAATAGCCGAGGGTACAAAATCCATCGGGATCCTAGAATATTCGGATGAGACTACCAATTCCTCCACGTGGTTCTTCAGGGACACCCACCAGTGTATCAAATGAAGTGAATGCAATTGGAAAACAGTTTGAAATACAAAGTCAAAAGTAGCAAAATTTACCGATTTCATTCATTTTTTTAGCGACTAAAACTTGAAAATGAAACGATACCTGTGATTATTTTCCACGGACCTGGTAATTAATTGTCCCGCCTAATAATAATGGCACCACAGATTATTGTCCTTGTACATGTACCGCGGTTTCTGAATTAGTGTTTCTGCTGTGTGCACGAAGAACTGGCATAAATACTACAGACGGTACTTTCACACCAAACGAGGGTAGGCTGAAAACTGATGCACACATGCTTGTAGACCACAAACAAAATGACCTTGAGAAGCACTCCTGATGACATGTGGAAGTAACATTCCCCCTCAACACGCATGCGTAGGTTTGAGGTTCACCCAGTGTATTTTGAGAAGAGGAAGTATAGGAGACGTGTAATAGTGCTATGTCAACTCGACTTAAACTGCATGCTGTTGACGAATTTTTAACTGCTGAACAAGTGACTCCTACAAAGATTCATCGTCGTTTAAAGTCTCTTTATGGTGACGATGCTGTTGATAGATCTACTGTAAATCGATGCGTAGTAAAATTTCGTGGTTGCGAGCCTGGAAAAGCCATAATTGTTGAAACTTCTTAAGACTGTGTTCTGGAATGCTCAACGAGTTTATGTAACCGTTATCTGGGAGCAATGGGGCAACAGTAAATCCGTCTCAGTATATGCGGACTCTAAAACACCTCCGACGTCAAGTTTGTCGTGTTAAAGGTAGTATGGCGCCTTAATAACAATAATCTTGCAACATGACAACGCTCGTTCACACACCTCGAGCGCAACTGGAGAGGCTCCGCGAAACCTGAAATTTGAACCGATTCCACACCCTCCTTATTCCCCCGATTATTTTCCTCAACTCAAGAGATACATACCTCAAGGGTAATCATAACACCTCGGACGATGACGATAGGGCAGCTGTCAAGTCCTGGATTCGAGAAAAGCCGGAAGAGTTTTTCAGTGACGGAATGAAACAAAAACTTGTTACACGTTGAGAGAAATGTGTTAGCCTTAACTGTGACTAGGTTGAAAAATAAAGATATGACTTTGAAACTTATGAATCGTACTTTAATGTAATTTTTTCCCGATCTTGCTATTTGTTTTTGTTCGTGCTTTAAAAGCATGTGTGCATTGATTTTCAGCCTACCCTCGTGTAATATAATAAAGAGGATCGGGATGGTGTGTTGGCTAAATGTCCTGGTTTTCCATCCTGAGGACACGGGTTGGAATCCCAGCGGTGGCCAGTTTTTTCAGTGATATCCCGATCCCAACTTGAGGTGCTTTGTGGAGATCTCTTACGTGGAGTGAGTACGCCGTCCGTCGGAGGGGACGTTGTGTGTGACCCCTTGGCTCCTTTTGTTAAGAGTAGGCTAATGCCGGCGTCGGGTTTCTCTCCACACTTTCCCCGTTCCCTCATCATCATACCTCTACCAGATTGCCCTTACATCCTCGGGGAAATGACCTCTGCTGTCGGCCGCCTCCCATAATACTACTTATATAATAAGGTATTACCGCAATTCCCACTTTCGGGTATAAACTCACCGGGGAGCCATGTGATATGGTACTTCATTTCCATCTACCTTGTTGGCAGCAGTTGATGTGACTAGAAGCTTAACGGGCTAATCCTAATCACCAGATCTGAGATTCATATCAAATATTAACCCAAAGTTCTGCTGGGGGGTTAATTCGAATATATGAAATTCGGTTATGACATAGTTCATAATAATCGCATATCAACTAGTCAGTGTCGTGAGTTTTAGTCGTAGTCAATGATAAGGGCCCGAAAAACGGAGAAACCGAATTTTAGAATGGTAAGTGACTCTATTGTTCTCCAAAGTTTGTCGATGAAAAATGATTTGACTGTTGATTTGGGATGTTGGAAGATTATTTGCACACGCAGTAGCTATAACAAACATATTTCTAAATGTTGAATCAGTTGCCATACATAAGCAACAACACAACATTTTGTCTGAATTATGGATAAAGCTTCATTTAGCCCATGAATACAATCCATTCATCTTCATTCATTCTTCAGTATTTCATTCCTAGGATTGGTTTCCTGCACCCCATATCTTTCCATTCCTCTACGTATATTAGAATGTAAGGTAAGGCAATCCACTTGAAGGCAATGCTATAATTACGCATAGTTCAAATCGTTCTAAGTATGTTGTAAAATCGTACTTACGTATATCACGGTACCTCAGTATTTTTCAATTTATTTTCAAAAACCTTTATTCAAATCCCTGACATGAAGAAATGTTTTTAATGAGTTTTAAAAAACTATAATTTAAAGAGTATAATACAAAATAAATTGGTGAGTCACAGACCCTATGAAGAAAAAATGTCCCCATTTTAATTAATCACAAGCAACATGGCCTTTCATGTATGTAGATACGCATGTATGTCATGTATGTACACGTATGCATCAGCAGTGAAAATATCACAATTAGACGAACGCGATTTTAGAAGAAGAAAAATTACCTGCTGGAATCCTCCTGCCTTCCACAGAGGCAGGAGGTCGTAATTCCGTTGACCCTAAGCAGAAGTGATATATGAAGTACAACTTAGCTCAAGAGTAGTTGACGGGATAGTCTTTTCTCTATGGTGACAATTTGTTTCCATATAATTACCTACTTGTTACATATTTCTTAGAATAAATGTCGTTTAACATGAAATGTAAGAAAATAACTGAAGACCATGACTTCCATAACCCTCTATCGTTCACGGCCATGACGTACTATATGTTCACCCACCTTAGCAACTGACAAAGATCCTCCATTTCCTTCATTACCAAGTGTCCAACCACTTCACCCCCGTTTTATCGTTAGTGGATAGATCAACACGTCGATAACCCTCTCGAATTGATAATTTAACGGCTTATTTTTTGTTGTTGTACAATTGTTTACGCAGCGTCCATTCAATAACCTACCTTAACTTAAAATACCCATAATTATAATTTTTGCATATGCATATGAGGTATCGTTTGCGACTCATTCTAATAGATAAGTCATGTGTGAAGAATTGACTGGAGGAAGGATCTCTATCCACTTTTCAAACTGCGATCTTAACCCCGAAAAGACATTTTTAAATAGAATATTACCCATACGAAAAAAATTCCACATTCAGATGTGATGTGAAATGGCAACGCTGTTTAAGGAACAGCCCGACATTCGGTCGGGGTGCCCAAAGAAGCACGCAATTATTTATTCGTCTTTCTGAAGAGATAAAGTTCGGAGTGATATGTTTTAGTGTACGCGAACGTAACCACCGTTTTATCTTGGTCTCATTACACTTTTTATTATGTTTCGTGGAAAATAAATCACGTCCTCGGTGCTCATTTTTCGGGTCGTTGTTTTGACGGCGAAGTTTTTCTCTCACGCTGATACAAGTACGACTTTTCAGACGGGCACATTTCGCGAATCAATCACTCCGTTTCTCCGGCCGTGGGTTAGCGGCGACATCCCGGGAATGGCCCGAGACTGACCAAATGAATGGATGGGCGCCTCATTCCCTCCTGGGGATTCGCCCCGACAAATGGCCGTCCGTCTCCCTCTAATGCTCCGGCGTGAAATGGGACCGAATTACTTCTTCATTCAGAGACCCTTGTATTTTCCTATGCGTGAATTTTAATTGAGTCCATTAAAACTTCTCATTACAAATTGTCGTCAGTGTAGTTGTGCGTTAAAATTTCGAGTGCTTCGGATCAAAATGCGCGTAGTGTACTTCTTCTCTGTGGGCGTGAAACGTGGACTTAGGAACATAAGATCCGCGTGAATTGGAGGGAAAATGATGCTACCGAATAATGATGGCAATAAAATGGCAGAAGTCTGGATGAAGAGAGGTTTGTGGAGAGCACTCGCAAAGAGAAGAGGGATATTAATTGAGGACGTCTTGGGCCACGAAATCTTATCGAAAGCCGTAATCGAAGGAAACTTAGAGGGGAGTTATAAGATAGAGGGGGCCGACACTGAACCTCGAGAAGTTGGGAATGGTGAATATTGACGCAAGGTGCTATGAGGGAATGAAGAGACTGGCAAGATCAAACAGGACATACTTTGCAGAAATACTCTTTGTAAACCATTCCCCGGATTGAGAGCTCGTGATAGTGACGAGACGGGAAATGGAGTGGTGGAAACAGCTTTACTTTACTTTCATGGGTTTTTCCAATTTTCAGTGGTTACCTTGTTGTATTTCCATTCTCTAACACTTCTCGGTCGTTGCAGTCTTCCTCTTCCAAGCATCGCTCATTTTGGCTGTTTCTTCTCCCCATGCTTCCATTGGCCGTACACGGCGGCGGTGACCATACGTACAGAATTCGTGGCCATCTTTCCCATTATTAAAACATTGTGAAGCTCGCCTTTGGATTGTTTGTGGCATTGTTTATTTCATGTCCATTGCTTGTCTAATATCCTTTATTATTTTTTTTCCTTGCTAAATTAGATACCTTGGCTCCTCTCTTAAAATTTCCTACTCTATTCCTACCCCTTCCTTGTTTACGTGACGTTCTCCTCACATATAACACACTTTTCAATATATGAGTATATATTGAAATCAATATTGTCAATGGTTAGCAACATTGTCTGGGTGCATCACAGGACTAGTATCGTACGTATACAATGAGAATCAACTTTAAGAATACACGGTTGTGAGGTTTTCAAGAAAATCTTCAGCTATAACATAGATACAGGGTATGGGGTATAGGATACAGGGTCTGTCCCAAATGTAAGTAGAATGATTTTTTGCCCCCAAGGCAGATGGCTGAAGTGGGATGATCTGTGGTGGGAAAGGTAATGGGAGATCTTGGGAAAGGAACGCGACCCACGTCTGTTAAATGTGGGCATTTGCAGTCTGTGGATCGATGCTAATCTGGACCCCTGTTCGACGGTCACGTCACGAATTCACGATGCCACTTTCCTCTGAGCAATTATATGCGATCAAATTGTGCATTTAGCTGGGTAAATTGGATTTGGGGACCATGACCATGGTTAAGGATTCTTATGGAGATGGTGAAATGACCCAAGTGATCGTTTTCTGCTTCCATAGGATGTTCCGGGACGCCAAAGAGGAGTGCCCTGGACATCCATCAACAACACAGTGTGATCAAAATGTCCAAAAACATGCTCAATGCTCAATTCTGTTCGGACCAAAAGTGTCGGATGGTTAGTAGTACAGTGCAATATTCAGAAAACCACAGTGAATTACATTCTACAGAAGATTTAGCCATTTGAAAGGTGTGCCAAGATGATCCCCAAGGTGCTTTCAGAAGTCTGCTTGTGTGACAATTTTGCCTTGGACCATGGTGAAAGTGACCCTAATTTTTCAGGATATGTGGTTTCTGGTGACGAGTCATTGGTCTTTGATACGACCCTAGTGCAATCCGTTTGAGTGGCTACCATTTTGGATCACTGGCTTATGTCAATGAAGCCATGACGAGGCGCCTGAACGAGGGTCCTGTTGATTCCTTACCGGAAGCATACCACAACTGGCGGAGTCACTGGCGTTGGAATGTGTCGAGACATAAGGGTGCTCTTATGAAGACATTTAGGAATTTTTACTTTGATCTGCCATAATTTTTTTCGCTATGGAGCGTAGAGTTTTTTACGACTCAGAAATTTGGTCCTGGAGGCAAAGAGGGTAAGAGTAGATCGAAGTACGAGGGTCATCCGGAAAGTAGTACCCGTTCGTGAAATAAAGACACAAAAGTAAATATTAACAAACATAAAAAATTTTATTTGAAAGAGGATACTTTAAACTACTTCTAAACATAATCTCCAAGCAAATTAAGGCATTTGTCATAACGTGTGACAAGTTTCTGTATTCCTGCTGCATAGTCCTTCGCCGCCAGCTAATTGAGATACAGGGTCACTCCTTTAAGTTCTTCATCGCCGTCAAATCTTTTTCCTGCCAAAAAGTCTTTAAGACTGTCGTTTACTCTCAGTTGATGCATAACAAACCCATGTTTCGTCACCAGTAATTATGCGAGTCAAGAAAGAGTCTCCTTCATCAGAATAACGTCCCAAAAACGTCAGTGCTGCAGCCATACGCTTGGTTTTGTGCTCATCTGTAAGCATACGAGGGACCCATCTTGCACAAATTTTTGCATAATGCAGATGGTGTTTTACAATTTCATGAACAATTGTTCGAGAAACATTGGGAAAATGCTCACAGATGTCATCAATTGTGACGCGCCGATCGTTCCTCACGAATTCGTCAACTGAGCTCACCAGTTGGTCTGTAATGACAGACGGTCTCCCCGAACGCTCATCGTCGTGTGTGTTCCCCCTCCCCATGTTGAAGTTGCGACACCACCGCCGAACAGACGACTCGTCCATTACATTGTCTCCATACACCTCCTTTAATTGGCGATGAATATCACATGGGCGGACGTTTCTTGCATTGAGGAATTTAATCACTGCCCTCACTTCACAACTGGCGGCGTTCTCAATTTTTTTAAACATTGTAAACAATCACAGAAACAACACAGGCAATGCTAGCGTCACGCAACTTGGCTCAGAGAAGGCAGACAAGCCACTGAAGCTATCTGACCTCGTCCAGCGGCTACTCGCGTCGTCAGCACTTCATGCGGCACGAACGGGTACTACTTTCCGGATGACCCTCGTATATTGAGATGGAAAACAAATGGAAAATAGAAGATGGTCAAATATTAAGCAAATCAACACGCTCTAGCCATTCATAATGGGGAGGAGATAAGGTTGCTGTGAAAAGATAGAAGAGTAAATAAAAAGTGAACAGACGAGATAAGGACATGCAGGGAAAATGAAATGTTCAACATAATATTCTGGTGGTGAGATCGAGGGAGGAAGGCAATAAGCATGTTGGTGGGCAGAAAATATGTAGATTTGAAAAATGTTCATTGTAGGTTCGGGTGTTGCGGTGTAAGGCGGGGCTTAGAAGCGTAGCTTAGTCTGCGTCCATTAAAACCTGAAGAGCAAGACTGCCGATAATTATGTTTCTCAAATTTTTCCCAGGCGACGAATCCCTGACGGTGAGACGACACGTGTCTCTCCGCCGCACATCTCGAGCAGAGGCGCTGAAAGAGGACGGAGGCACTTGAATGAGACGCGTGGGAATGACCCGCCTCTTGTTGAAGAAAGCGAGGAGACAAGGCGTTTTTTATTATTATTATTCTCGGGGGGGTAAGGGATTAAGGAGGAAACAAACGATTTGGCAAGTCTTACATTTAGTCTGTAAGAGTGAGAGAATTGAAAAAATTAGCGGATGAGGGACAATGAGCGGAGGAGTGGTGACGGGGGAAAAGTCTCTCGGCGCAGAGTCTGTGGCAGTGACGAGGAAATCCAGTTAAAAGGATAATCTTCGCACGCACACTCACACACGCACGCACTGCGGCTCGAGATTGGGACCAGGGCCGGCGGGGGAGGGTGCGTGGGCGAGGGGGCGCGCGGGAATTTATCCCGGAATTGGAAGATTATAGCGCTGCGCGAAACGAAAGATCCAGAAGGTATTGGGAGGGGAGATATCCTCCTTAGCAACACCATTAGGTTCACCAAGTCTGGAGCTGTTTCCCAGAATTACAATTAGCAGAGTCCGAAACAGTCGTGGTTCTCCTCTTCTAAAGATGAGACCTCATGCCAAAAAATATTAATTTTACATTTCTTTATTAAACTATAAAATATATAATATAATTTGAAATAAATGAATAAAATTTATAAAATAAATACAAATGGATCGCGGTAGTCCAGGGGTAGAGCGTTGGACTACTGACCGGAGGGCCCGGGTTCGACTCCTGAGCAAGTCACTCTGGGCACCTGCAGCTCCACCAAAGCTATTAATGTATTGATTACTGTATTTATGGTTTATACATATACATATATAACTTATGTGAACGCCTCACGGATGTGAGTAACAATGTATGTGGAGGTAGCACTAGCGAACAAAAACGCAGACACACTAAAAGAAAAGAAACACGTTTCCGAATGTTCCGTGGTACAAGCCACCTTTCTCAAGGAAGAGCAGGAAGGAACAGTTCCTTGGTGTGTTTCTGAGTTTTTGTTTTTGTTCCATAATGCTGTCTTGAGAGAAATAAATAGCGTCCCCATAAATAATGAATGGTGTTCTCTGAAAACATGGACGGATATGGGAAACGTTATTTCAGTTGAGTATTATCCGACTTCTAGTACCGCATCATTCCTTGACTTTTTTCTGACGAAAAGCACTCTGGGGAGAATTCAGCGTTTAAGTCGTGTGAAGAAACTGAAAGGTTTAAAAGAATCGAAGGTCTATATGTATTTTCAAACAGAGAAATTAATTGGCTGCAATGGCTTGAAGATGAAGTTAATAGCTATGCATTCTAAAATTCTCTAAAAATGTTCTATAATACAATACTTGTATCTAATAAGATTTTAATGCTGTATACTTTTGATTTTAATGAAAACATACGTTAGAATTATTGCTACAATAGTGTAAAGCCAGCGACAAAAGTTTAAAAAAATGTTAGATTAAACCGCTATTGCCCTAAGTCTTGCAGCTACATGCAGAACCTTTGGGAAATTGAAAAACCTGCGCCTGTGCCATCACCGAATCTGTTGCAAATTCAAAGACAGCTCAGTACACCTAAGGAAAAAGTAACGTAGAGGTCAACCGTGATTTCAAAGGGTAATCCTTCCCGCTCCGCCGTTAGGATTCAACGGGTTACGGCAGTTGGAAGGCTCGCGATGAATATATCGGCAGCGGCCCGTTCGCCTCTTCCAAGTTGTCAACGTTCCGTTTGCTTTCATAAGAACAATCTAACAGTAAAGGGAGTCGGGGAACCTCTCCCACGGGTCTTCGAAATTTTTTAAAAACTTGCCTCTTCCAATCTATTCCACCGAGCCTATTAACCTCATTGACGACATCTCAGACATATCTTTCCACTCAAGCTCCAATCATGCTTTCCTCAGCCTTTCACTCTTCCCTCTCACCAATTTCAAGTTCATCTCCTCCTTCACAGCGTAGTGAATCATCCCGAATCAATTGATGATCACTCTCGCTATCCAAATTGAAGGCAGTTACAAAACATTATACCGATGCGAAATCGTAGAAATTCCTTTCTGGATAAGCTATAAATCCTATTCATCGTCTGTTAGAAATGCGACAGGTTAATGCACATTAAGCCTCATTCGATATAACTTTTCCCTTATGCGTTAAACAGTCGAATCACTCTCGTCACTGTGAGTGGAAGTTACTTATTCTAATTGCATCAAGCGAAAATGTATCAAAGATTTTAGCTGACGTGAATAATTTAATAGAATGTATTAGACACGCGGTGTGAAAGGTGCGGAGAGAACGCTCTATTGAGAATTATTCTCGTAACGTGCATAAACCTTTTTCCTACATCATTGATTTCACATTTTCAGCAGGACATTCCCAAGGTTTTCACGTGATTGATTGGATAAGTACATAAATACTAAGAATTGGGTTTCAAATCAAGTACTTTCCGGGATACATAGTTTGTAGAAAAAATATCGGAAAACTAGAATTATTTCAGATATTAATGCAACAACTAAAAATTCTTTCAAGTACATCCCTTGAGCGTCGACACACTTTTGACAGAGTGGTTTTTCTACGACTCGAAGGCTCCCTGTTGGGCGGATTCCGGAAGGTCCTGGAGGGTACGCGTGCAAGCTTATTTGCGGGTGCTTAGTGGTGTCATGGTGGTGTCCTTCGAGGGAGGATTTCACTTTTATAGGGAATAGAAAATAGTGGGCTGGTGCCATGTTGGGACTGTAAGGGAGTTGGGGAATCGTCACGATGCCGTTGGAGTCATCCGTCAAGACCTTCCGGACGAGTTTGACGCAGATGAGTCGCATCGCCAAATTTTCAGCGATATAATGGTGTGTGCACTGTCTTGTCAATACCAATACGATCTGTGATCATGCGCACGCTTAACCGACGGTCTGAATTCAGCACTTCACACAATGCACGTCAGGGAGAAATTGTTTCAAGAGGGACTTATCGTAGAGTAGGATGTTGGGATGCGTGTTGTGTTAAAAGAGACGAGACAATAATTTGGCAGCTTGTGTACAACCATTGTAAGTTTTAGATTACCTACAATAACTCACACCTACACGCAATAGGAGCTCACTTGAAAAAGCAAAATAGAATTATTTTATTTGAAAATAACATATTTTGTTATAATATTGTCACAAAAAACAATCAAAATCGATTTCGAGTCAATTTGTGTCACAAATGTCCAGCTGCTTAGGTTGAACCTAGTTACTCTTTTCTCAAAGAAATTCATTTATGCCGTGAACACAAAACCTGTTCAAGTGTAAGGAACTTGGGCTTTGAATTTCAACCAGGAATGTGCATCGGCGAGTGTTTTATTTCTACAATGTAAAGACCACACTGACTTGTGTGGAAGGCTAAGAATCCCTCGTCAGTCGCAATAGTAAATACAATATCGCAATATATGCAATCATAATATATCTGCGTATTATTTTACCGTTTTCGTCAGCAATTGCGATAGTGATTTTATTCTTAGAGATTATTCTGAAGTGAGAGCGCAATAATCGCTGCTTTTGTTGTGTTGCTTCAGCTGTCATCACTGGAAAAAGTGGGTCTTTGAGGTTGGGGTCATCGTTTCGTTGAAAGCAACCACTGAGTGAATCAAAACAGTTGAAACGAATATTTAGTATTACTTCCGAATAATTTAGTCAATCAAATAAATAATTGGGTTAAATATTTTGTCGGTTCATGCCACTTTTCTTTCGCCGATTTTCTCCAAAATTTCAGCTCTGCAGATTATAGATCCGTTTCCCTCGATCGCACCGATGGAAGTCCACAGTATTTTAAGCGCTTACCGGTCTCAATATACGGATGACACATTCACCTCTTGCACATTTTTTGGTGAGTGTTCCGCAGAGGAAAGGGGCGGGGGACGGAAGGAAGCTGTAAAAGGACCTGCGCCTCTTATTCAGAGGGTACCCATGACACCCGGCAAGTTGTCACCGGGAGATGAGGAATAGGCTTCGTCATTAAATGCGAAATTATATGGACAAGAATTATGAACGCGATACATTATGCATTCCTCATTAGACGCTGGGTTTCCGCTGCAGCGTGTAGGGGTGGCGCCTCTGTGAGAGTTGGCAGAGGATCCAAGGAGAGGCGACGGGGGGGGGGGGGAGATCATGGGAGTTGGCGTGGGTGGACGGGGTGGGCGGCGACGAACGAGTGGTGAATGGCGCGAGTGGGAATGTTTCGTCTCGCTCCGCGTGGATGGGTGGCTTATGGCTTATACCACGCGCCCCCGCCCCTCGCGCCCTCAAAGATTAATGATGGCAGCAGTCCCGCAAAGGCGCAGTGGTGAGGGACCGGAGGGGAAGTGAGAGGGAGGTGTCGGAGCGGGGGAAGTGATTTGGGGTGTGGACGGCGGTGGAGAGGGATACGACTTCATCTGGGCGGAATTAAGACCATATTTGATGATCCCTCTCGAATTCGTCATGTACACCTACCTATCTACAGGTACATACTCGTACATATTCCTCCGCCCGGCAATGCAGCGTGAAGTGCGAGAATTATGAATCGGCACTTAGGGCACAAAGCGAGTGATTTCAGGTTTAGTTACAACTGAGATTTATGTAGGCACATCTCATAATTTCTAAGCTACGAAAAACACAAATACTTCCCGAAATAAACCCTCGGAATAGATTTTTTAAAGCACTCTTTGCATTTAGAGAGACTGATGTGAATTTAATCCGCTTGTTATCATACTTTATTGATCCAATTTAACTGTTATGTATATGTACCATAAAACCATAAACACAGTAATCAACCCGAAGGTCGGTTTAGTACAGGTATGTATATGTACACACACAATTTAATATATAATAATAGATGATAAATTATGCTTAAACTGTCCTTTGGAAAATATAACATTTACTGTGGTTTAAAAACACATACGCATACATAATATACGAGTGTATGCGAAAACAACAACCGCTTGTAAGTAAGTAAGAAAAGCGTGCCGTCGTGGAATCAATGGTGAACATTTTCTTCCATTGAAATAATTCTCGGAAACTTCAGTGGTAGTCGTTAATGTTATTTAGTAATGCTGAAAATCATTACAATTGCTGCATATCACACAGCGTGGGGTAACTAAATGATACGTTGAGTGTTTTTATTTATGCTGTGCTGGAATAAATTGTGCAAGGTCACGAAATAATGAATAATATCATAGGGGGTGTTTGGTTTTTCTTTCTCTATTCTGTGGCAGCTGAGGTCACTCCTCAAAATAAGTGACCTTCAACCGTAATCCATCATTTTACAGCTAAGCGCAACGCCCATGCCTAGGGCGGGGTCCGATGCCGAATGAATAAGCGACGGTGGGACAAGAAGCAGATGGGGGGAATTTTTTAAAATGTGGTCAGATTGTAGGCATTCGGTTGAATGCAGTACTGTGCCAGTCGAGTAAAAATGCGAGAAACCCGCGAGAAGACCGCATTAGTTAAACCGACTAGTTTCACTCCGTAGGCACGAAATTACAATCGCAGTTGACAGCTTGCGCATCAGTCACTGTCACAGAATGAAGGCATCATTGCACATTTAAAGATACAAGGCGAGAAGAACTTGGCAGAAAGTTATGACAGGATGAGAAAGGATAGAAATGAGAGAATGACGACGGGAGGAAGACAAGTACGGAGTAGATAAGGGAGGAGAAATACATCAGAGCGACCCAAGGCGACAAAAGGGAAGATGTCTATTATATTATATCTGTTTGCATAAACTCAACAGTAAACTATCACTGGACATTGTCATTATTTTTTATGTTTCCCCCTAAACACAATGAAGAACAGTTTAGAACATGTATCCGCAAAATAATACTAATGTGATTTAAGTGAATTGTCGGAATGGATAAACGAAGCTGCTCAATTAACTTTAGTTAGTTGAGTTAGTAGCCCAAAATGTTGTTAGAACATTTGATTTTGAAATCCTGGTATTGCGACCACGATCCTTTTATTGCATAGTTGACGTGCTACAAAACAAAATAATGTAACTTTCATTTCTGATGCCAGGTACTACTGGTGGGATTATTTAAAGTTACCAATTTGCTACGGTAAATATATTATTATCGTAGGTGATCTACGTATGGTTGGCTTTGGATGAACACAGGCTATCAAATAATCCCCTCGTCTCTCTAACAAATCACGACCCAATATCCCACTCTACACACAAGTCCCTCTTCATCTCCGAATACTTCCTTCCTCCCTTCATTACATCGGACACCCCTATCCTATTCCTGCACCTTCCTCGTTTGCCTAACTTATGTTCCTCTACCACAGTCTTCAATATCCCACTGCCAATAGAAACTGCCATTTTGCATCCATCTTTCCTGCCTCTTCTTATTTCTCCCAATAATCTCCTCTCCTTCCCGCTATCATCATCATCGCTTCATGCTATGCTTCATCGTTTGTTTTCCTTTCTTTTCACTTCACCTTTTCCATCCTTCCCCACAACTGCATTCAAAAACCCTCCAATTCACGCCTATAAGCCTGCTTCAATGGCCATGTTTCCGTGCCGTACATTACTCTCCATATCAACGTTTTAACGAGCCTTTACTTAACATCAGTTCTCAACGTCCCAGTCATCATTTCCACCTCCTTTTGAAAGGTTTATTGCATTGTGCAATTAACCTCTCCTTACGTCTCTTCTACTCTCGACCATTTTGGTGCAAAACACTGAGATACGTAAACTTTTTCACCTGCTCTAGTTTTTGCCCTCCTATTTTAATGTTTAGCTTAGCATTTTCCTTTCTTGAAAACCTCATTACCTTTGTTTTATTTGTATTCATTATCATCCCATAGAAAATTTATGCGATTTCCGTGAACTAAGAGCGTGATGTAAGATTTTAAATCGCTTTCAAGATTTTGGTCCGGCCGTCTACCGGAGTATCCCTCCGGTAAACCCGCTTCCATATTCATTCATTCAGTCTTTTGCAGTCCCGTCCAAAAGTTTGCCAATTTTTTTGTAATGAACCACAAACTGGATAAAATAAGTGACGAACGATAATCGAAATGGTATGGTTCAAGGGCGCGGACTTGGAACATCAATCCGACTTGCGACGCTGTCAAATGTGAAAGTTCAACTTTTGCATTTGACAATTTCACGGCTGACCTGTCCGCGATTGTTTACTCTCCCACTTGCACGTGCTATATGGTTGAACAGTGTAGGAAGATCTCGAAGGGCGCCAATTCTGAATTTGCCTTTACCGTTCGAGTCTCGGAGACGTCCTGGAGGTTTTTCTCCCGTGCACCTCTAAATCGCCGGTCGTAACACTCTCCAATTAGGGTGTACCTTCCAATGGGACAATTAAGCCCTTCACTCCCCTCAACCATTTCGCTAGAAGTAGAAAAGCGGCCGTCTCCCCGCTCCTCCGCCCACTTCCCTCGCCCCCAATCACCTGCCCACCATCCCAAGTGGTGCAGCTGACGGAGCTCCTCCCAAATTAGACACTGCCACTAGAACAATGACGTCGTTTTAATTCCACCTCAAAGTTGTTTCGTCAGAGGGCAATCGCTAAGGTTTGAACTTAGATGATGTTTCGTCGAAACGTTTGGCGTTCTCGGCTAGAGGTTTTTGATGGAAGGAATTGAGATTCCGCTCGTAACATGTTTATATTTTTTCCATTTCATTTCGGAGGATGTCTTTTACTCGCGTAATTTCCACTAACGACATTGAGAGGCTGCGAGTACATTTTATTATAGATGTTTAATGATACGAGAGTTTTCTGCACTTTGAGCCAACTCTATGACTTTTAGGTGGGTTCTCTTTCGAAGAATCTATTAGTATGGTCTAAATTATGATGATCTACAACGGTGTCCCATTAGATGGTCCTTTTAAAAGTCTGCTCTATAGAGTTTTGTCACACATAATAAATTTAGTGAACTAAATCGACTCACTAATTTGTTCAAGATAGGAAATATATGATTATGAAATCTAAGGCTTAATTTACGAGTGGCTTGGCCTCGTATGCAGTTGGCCTTTCCGAATTAACAAAGAAAACAGTATCACCGTTTTCTTCTTTCCGATAGGCCATTTCAAAATGTTGTCATTGTAATATTTTATTAATTCCATGATTTGTCCAAAACCTTTTGATGGGTCCTAGGTACGTAAAAAATAATATACATTACATTTGACTTAGACTTTTAAATTAGGAAATAATTTCATAATGATAAAAATAATGTAAATTGAGTCACTGATTTTTATTAATGTACTGTTTGCCTTATATTATGGATTAATGTTTTTATGTAAATTTGAAATAATCATGAGTGAAATCAGTTTATTACTAATATTTACCGGTTGTGATTTCGGATTCAAATATTTATTTACTTATGTAAGCATTTCTTCGCTTCAGTAAATCTCATTTCCTTATTCTACAAAATAAATGTAGATTCCAGTCTCAGCCCGTCCAAAATGTACGCTCATGGTGGGGTTCTTTCCGTGTCATTTCTTGAGTACCGAATGGTACTGGATGATCCGGAGACCAAGGAATCGAGTATTGTGCTCTCGATTTTCATCCCTCCGCGGATTCCCTGTGTCGAACAACGCCGTAATGTGCTTGAGAGATATACAGGTTGTATATGTAGTTTGTCGATAGTTCAGAAGTAGCGTTTTTATAAATTCAATTACATGGAAAAAATAACGATAATAATCAAATGTTCGACATACCTGTGGATTCGAACAAACGACGAATATCTATGGGAAGTATTTAATTATATCAAATGCGGAAATGTAACTACGTAATTTGGTCTAAAGGTATCAGAAGTTTTTGAGACGGCATGGAAACAAACAGAAAAAATTATTTCATAAGGCAGAAACACCATTGAATTAAATGTTATGCATGTATGGACCCTCTCTATTAGTTATAAATCGGTGGAAGGTCAGTCTGTCAGTCCTTTTTCACCGCCATCGGTCGTTCACTCCTGAGAAGATTTTGTGCGCAATGTGTGCACTGAAAAAAAGGCCAAGAAACGAAATGCTGATTTGCTCATCCCGTGGAATTTTTATGCTCTGATGAAGGTGGCCTAATTATTATTATTAGAGGGTAATCTACCGGTTAAGGTAGGTTTTTGAATGGACCCAGATTCAACTGCCAAATAAATATATTGTGAATCCTAAAAAAACACAATCCCGCAACCTACTCCACATCAAGTCCCTCTTCATCTCTGTGTACTTCCTTCCTCCCTTCATCCCGTCCAATATCCCCATCCTGTTCCTGCCCTTTGGTTACCTTATATTCAGCGGAAATTTTGGCAAATTACACTTCACCATTTGGAACCAAGAAACAGGTGGCAGTCGTCCCGACTGATTTTTATTGTGAAGTTCCTAACAATTCAAAATTTGTCTCGAGTTGATTTCGCATTGAATCCTGTGTTCATAGCTGCGATTTGGAGATCGAAGGATGTCTGTCTACTCCAGGCCCGAATAGTCGCGCTGCAGTGAATAATCATTAACTCTCTGAAACTGCAGGTCACCTTAACTCTGACCCCTTCTTCCTCTTCCCCTTTCTTCCCTCCGTTTCACCTCCCCATGGTCTTCATATTTCGCGAGATCATCATCATCATTAGAATTCGCAATCATCGCTGTATTTTTCATATCAATCTTAGATTAGTCATAGAATTCTTAGACTATTTGCAAGCGATTCTGTGATTTACAGGGAAATGAGGGAAGCAATTGATAAACGTGCTGTTCTCTAACGATTAAGATCAGATATCAATGACCCCTAGAATCCTGCTGGCGAAAGCATTGATATACACTTCTGGTAGGGTCAGCCATGCCAGAAAGGTCGAAGGGTAGGATGCAAACGAAAGGTAATCCACGCAGTGTTTGTTCCTCAGGGAGGCAGTTGCAGAAGCGTCTGAGATGAGGCCATTTGAGTGAAGATCAATTCAACCCCAATAATTTATAATAAGCACAAGTGAGGAAATGGATCCTGGGAACTACAGCTCTCAACCCACTTAGCCGCAGGTTGTGCGCGGCAAGGAGAGAAGCAAGGATTCCTCGTCACATGAAATCCTTGCAAAGCAGGAACGACGAGCAGCAGTAGCAGCAAAGAACATACAGAATTGGATCGAATCAGTTATAATAGTGACTTTAAATACTAGGACGATGTTTAGGAAGGGAAATCAGGAAACACAAAGCGGCAGATGGCGAGAGGAAATAATAATATTAGGTCTGTGTGAGGTGAGAAGGATGGATACCCGGGATTATTGGAGCGATAATTATAGAGCATAATAATTACAAACTACATATAGTGATAAATGACGGCGGACGGGAAGAGAACCAGCGAGCGGAAGCTATGAAGAACAAAAAGGTATGAAGAAGCGAATTAAGCATAGAGCGAGCGACTGACAGTGTGTTATTAGCAGAAGCACAAGATGAACCGACGAACTTGATTATTATTCAGAACTACATGCCACCAAGCAATCATTGGGGGGAAGAAATAGACTGATTATACGATCACTTGAAGGAAAAAATGCGTGTGTTTCTGAAAGGAAATGTTTGGTAGTGTTGAGGAATGGAACACGATGGTAATTGGGTAGGAGACGGTTTAGGAAAAGGAAAGGACAGCGGAGATAAGGCCGAAAAGTTCTCTCCCTCGATGGAAAGATCCCTCAATGTCCAGCCGAGTGTTTTGGCCAGTTAAGCTACCGAGGCGTTCTCTTAAACTCTGAAATTTTTCGGAGAGTAATAGGACGGGTTCGAATCCCGATCAAAGCGAATGATTTTTACACTGAAATTGTCGTATTGCCATCCATATCAGAGGGCGAGTCCGTCAAAAGTCACTGCTGCGGCATCTCCCGCAGTTTCTTGGAATACGAATAGCGAACTGGAAAACAACTGGGAAATCAGTAATTACAAGCGAGGTTATTAGAAAGATAAGTCGAGAGAAGGTAATGGAATTATGTGACCTCAGATTTAGAAAGGAGGAAGGGCAATAAGATAAATAATAATCTTATGCGAGGTTATCACTACACTTCATATATACATACAGTTGTATCCAGTAAAATGTAAGAATCTTGTCGGCATAGCGATAGACTTTTCGGCGGCATAATAATCGCGGTGCTTGAACCATGGAAGGAATCCCGTCCCGGAGTTAGGGGTAATCCTAGCTAGTGTGTAGGCAGCATAATGACCGCTGGTACTTCCGAGGGTGTCCTTATGTATGTGTAGTTTGCATGGGTGGAATGGTATGAGGGATGGCTGCTGCCTCCAGTCAAGGGTCAACTACAGATAAGGTTACAATCTAGTCGCATGAACGCAGATTTGATGAATCAATAATAATTGTTTATTGCCTGCTTATTGCTCACTCGTTTAATTTGATCAATGAGTGAACAGTTTTGGCATGCCATGTTACATAATCACTGAGAGAACGCATCCGTGAGCCTTAAGATGACACAGCCGGCCGGACCTTTCTTCCTCATCTGCCGATGCCACATGAACACGAGATTTTTCTTAGGAATTCCTCGGCGCCCACGAGGGGCAGAGCCACCAACTCGAGCGTCCACAGAGGCGAGAGGTTGTTCCGGGGCGGCTGCGGATGGATTAGGGTTGTTGGGTGGGGCGGCGGAGGGTTGGTGTAGGGGCGACGGCTCGTAGGGGGGGGGGGGTGGAAGCGGGAGGGATGGAAGCGTTTAATGGGAGATGGTTGGGGCAGGGTGGCCACGATGTCGAACTAATGGAAGGGAAGAGGGCGGCGGCGGGTGGGGAGGGAGTCGGGGAGTAATTTCTTAACTCCCTCCCGTCGCGCTCCTTTTTTGTGCGCGTGTTTGTGTGTTGAGGGCAGGGCCGGTGTCAAGGGGTTGTCGCCCATCCATTTCACGTCCACCGCATGGAGGGTGAGGGTGCGGGGGGTGGGCGTGTGGAGGTGGAGGAGGTTTGGGAGGCGGCGATTATCGCGTCGTAGATTGAGGCGTTCGGAGACGTCGGCGATGATGTACTTATCATCCGGGGTGGAGGGAGACAAAAAAGGGCGGACGGGGGTCAGCGAGGGAGGGAGGGCAGGGGAAATGGGTCGGATGGGGTGTATGCGGCCCGGGGTCGGTTGCCCGGCGGGTAAAACTCCGGCGTCTATCCCTCGCCGAGGTCGACTGGACTGGACGACAAACAAAACACGACGCGCGCGGCCCCAAGGTTCCAAGCGATTATTCCGAAGTCGATCGTCAAACGAGAGGACATTGGTTAAGCGCAGTTGTTTACATGAGCCCCTCTCATGTTTCGTCTTTTCGACGCTTCACTCTTAACAAGTGAATCGTGTTTGCATTTGGCTATCGATGTATCAACGGTTATGTAGTGGGTGCAATAATAAGCCTAAGAAATAGGAGTTAAAGGGGATGAGTATTATAATTGACTTAAAATGATGTTTATTTATTTGGCTAATATAATTTTTCATCATCATCATTATTTCAATCCTAGGATTAGTTTACTGCCGCTCTCCATTCTACTCTATTTGATGTCAATTCCCTCAATTGATACCTTTTCTGTTTTACGTCCACCTTAATTTGTCCACCTATGCACATGTCTCTTGGTCTTCCTCGTGGAATCTTCCCTTCTATTTTTCCTTCTATTATATTTTTAATCAATCCTTCATTGTGCCTCAATGTGTGTCCAATCCATCTACGTATTTCTTCTTTGTCCATATGGTCCTATCCTCTTCTGCTCATCTCGTACTTCCTCATTTCTTTATCTGTCCATTTAATCTTCATCATTCTCCTCCAGCACCTGAAACATGGTACTGGAGGATAATATCTCGTTGATCCTAGTTACTTATTTGGTCCTAGAGAGTTAGTTACCCCTTATTTGGTAGCCCAATAACTTCGAACTAGAACTACTGCTTCAGAGTTTTCATTTTCAAGGTTTTACTAATTCATCGACATACCCGTGAAAGTTAAAACTCGAAAGATTCCTGGAAGAGCCCAAAGATTTATTTTCATCGATGATTTATTGAGCGTGAAGCAAGATTTATGTTTCAATATATTAATTGCTTCTTCGTCACACCAGACCATCTGCAAATCTTCATGCGCTCAGCTAAACTTAGAAACCTGTTAAGCTGGACTCAGAGGCCTTAAAAAATGTAGAGAAGTTATACCACGTACGAGGCACGTTTAATTACGACGAGCGTTCTTATTAGTCGTTACACAGGATAAGATTCACAACATTTCCTTGCTTCGTTGCCAGTGAGTTTTCATATAAAAATAACATAATCATAAATCATAATGCAATCATCAAGAGAAAAGCGGTCAACAACAAATACAGCATTCCATAATACAAAATAGAACAGGACCTATTGTATAGGATATATTAAATGGCAGTGACGTGATCATTTCCACCTATTTAAACATCTCCGTATTTTTTTCAAGTTTAAAAGAATAAAAAGAAGCGCTTTCTTCAATATATCGCCGGTTTCCGCGATTTGAAGGATGAATTACCTAAGCCAAGCGACGCTCAACCACTTTGTTTACAGGAGCTGTTTGATGAGGATTCCTTCACGAGCTTCATTCGTTCCATTCAAAGAGAAGATATTGCATTTTTACACATGGAAGCATTCGGTTAGCGGATCGAATGGTTCTGGCGAGTGATTACTGATTACGATATGACAGTATTCGTTTAGTTCACTGGCTTTTAACTAAACTCAGGGTAGCTAGATTGCTATTAAGGGATGGCACTGTCGATTTCCCTGAGCATCCGTCACTTATGACCAAATCACTTATCTCTTATCACCTAATCTTTTACTTTTAAAAATTCCGTTAACGCCTTTGACATGCTTTTCCAGATAAAGCTTTAGATTTTTTTTAGTTTGGCATAATTTCATTCCGATTTTGGCTGGACTCATTCTTGCGTTATCTCCTCATTTACGAATACAACGTTCTGCGGTGAATTAGGGCTTAACATACTTTCGCATTGTGCCATCTATGCTCAGTTCCGTCACTTAACGAGTCATTGGGTATGTAGTTTTTACTGCATACCACGTGATGTCAAGGAAAGCACTCCATAAACTCATTGAGAGTCTTGGTTTCTAAATTCATCGAAACATATTTCTTTAATTATTTTAGCTAAACTAATCCAATTCTAATTTGAAACATACAATCACTGTTATTTCAACTTCAATGAAATGGAGAAATATTGGCAAAGGAAAATACACTAGAATAGAATTTTCATGAAATATTGATTTTAACTGTCGTTACATTCTTGCATTTCTTAATCTATTTTAGGACGTTTTATGCCGCTCGAAAAATATCTTATGCCCTTTGCCTTTACGCTATTATAAATCATGCATCATGGAAGACTGAGATATTCTCAAATTTCTCACCGACTTCGCAAACGGCTTAATTTTTATTAATCACTCCGCCAGCTTAATGGGCTTTTTCAACATTTCTTTATTCAAAACTCTTAATTTTATGTACTTCGCCTCCTTTGCCATCAATCGCTCCTTTAACCCCCATCGCTCGAATATCTTCCCGCCGCAGTAGCGCGCAGGATAGTCATACAAGTCCTTAATTTAAAATTATCCCTGCATTAAATGAGGGAAGAATAGCTAATCCTGAGACCCTGGGAAACAATAGTATACGCATAGAATACTCTGCCATTCTACTCGATCAAGTATGAGTGGAGGATTGTAGTCTATAAATTGGAATTCATTAGTGCGTCGAAAGAGGTTTGAAAGTTACAGAAATTTCAGCATAAAGTGGTATCCATGTCCGTAAACTGGATTTTTGCCTGCTACGTGGTTCTCGGATTGCCGAAGAGGACGCCATCCACCGGAATAGTCATTGTTTGGCGACAGTGAACACTCGCATCTCTTGAACCCTTTCACTCATTGGACAATCAAATCTGTTGCCACGGAGATCGGTCTGTTCCGAACCTGCATGGCCAATTTTCTGTTTTCATCTTGGTCGAGCACAGATAAACGCATTCATTTTGCGTCCTTTTTTAGTCGAACGTGGATTCGTATTTACTGTGAGTGAAACGAGATTACCAGTGCCGAAACGCGAGCGTATTTTCCGACCGAAAAATAGTCTGTTTTGGTAAAAATTACTAATTGGCCCGGCGATATCTGCAGTACAACCATAGAGTGTATTTCCGAGATAGAGATTTTTTCGGTAAATTTTATCTCATGGGTGATAACATTATCCCCTCTTTTAACTTATTGCTCCTGCGTGATTTGTGCTATGCAGTAGGATTTTATGCCAAAGACCGTTAAAAATTGACTTACAGAATGGGTTTCGCACTCTCGTAATTCTCGGAGCTTAATCCAGGGAGCGTAATTGAATTTATGACGGTAAATCAGAAGACAGTTCGACGCAGCGATGGGAGAATTAATTTAACGTTAACCCCCTCCCCCTAGATACTGTATTCGTGTGGCAGGAATCGATGCCTTCGAGAAATCTCCGGTATGGTTTTAATCTCTATTATGGCTAAGCCGTTATCTGTCTTTTTTTCTTACTAAAGGTGTGTCAGTTCTTCGTCGGCATTGGTATTGTGTGGTATTGGTTCAGAAGCTCGCGCTGCATCTCGGGATGGGAATTGGTGAAAATGAATTTTCGGCTGGTCCATTCAGCATTTAAATTGAAATGCGGGTAAATGAATCTGTAGTGACGGGATGATCTCACTGATCTTCTTAATGGCATTTCTGCCAATCGCTTCAATTCGTCATCCTGTACTAATACCTTAAATACTCCACGTTTCGTGGTCGAGCAATAAATGTGCCCAACTACTAAAAGTATCAATTCTAATGCTCATTCGATTTCAATATTAGTCGAATCATCCGCTTAGCGGTCGGACCTGTCTGACATAATCAAAGGAATCCTTTGTGTTGGGAAATAAAGATGAACTTGTTTCAGAAACGCAATTCGTTTTTCATATGTTAGACTCTTTTTTCCTGCCGAACAATGGAAAAGGTGGCAATTTGTCCAATCATAGGCTTATAAACCTAAGCCCAGCTAGTTCTTACTGGATGCAATAGTTTGAACTATAGAACTGGAGGTAGGAATGAAAGTCGGAGGGAAATTCGAAAATGAATTAGGTTTTCTCAATGACCAAGCTTCAGTTTGTTAGTCAGTCAGTCAAGAGGTTGGAAGCATTATTGAGTGCATTGAAGGTACAGTACGATAGATATGGGTTGAGAATTACTATTAATAAAACAAAGGCTATGCGATTTTCCAGAAAGAAAAAGGCTAAGCTATACATTAAAATAGGGGGGGGGGGAAATAGAGCAGGTAGAACAGTTTACGTATCTCGGAAGTGTATTGAACCAACACGGTCAAAGTAGTAGGGACGTAAGGAGAAGAATTGCGCTAGGCAAGGAGGCTTTCTCAAGAAGGGAGTTGATGACGGGGACGTTGAGTAGGGATGTTAAGACAAGACTCGTGAAAACTCTGATGTGGAGCGTAGCTATGTACGGCGCGGAAACGTGGTCACTGAAGCAGGAGGATAGACGTAGATTGGAGGCTTTTGAAATGTGGGTGTGGAGAAGAATGGAGAAGGTGAAATAGACCGAAAGGAAAACAAATGAGGAAGTACTGGAGATGGTGGGTGAGGAGAGGGGTTTGTTGAGAGAAATCGTATGGAGGCAGGAAAAATGGATGAAAGGCGTATTGAGCGGCAGTGGGATGTTGAAGAGGGTATTAGAGGGGAGAATGTTAGGCAAGCGAGGAAACGGCAGGAACAGGATAGGGATGTTGGATGGGATGAAGGGAGGAAAGAAGTACGCAGAGATGAAGAGGGACCTGATGCAGAGTAGGTTCCTGGATTGTGTTTTGTTTGGAGCTACAAAATATTTATTTGATAGTTGTGTCCATCTGAATGCCTACCTTAACCGATAGATTACTTCATAATAATATAATAATAAATTCTAATATTTCCTTTTTTACCTCATTTAGCTATGACCTCTTGTTCGTAAATGTAGATTGCGACTCCACTAACACACGATTTAGCTAAGCATTTGAATCATCAAACGACTCGTAATTCCTAGCATTGCATTTTTTTCGAGAATACCTTGGATGTGATGTGGACGATTCTCTCTCCCTCTTCCTTCCCGAAAATCCTGATGAGGACTTCATTATTTAAGGAACGGAAATGTTGCATTCAAAATTCAGTTGTTATTTTATTTGATCTGAGTGGAGTAAACGGTATTTATCAATTTCCTCATTCAGCTTTATCTGTTATTTTACGAATTTAACATGAAGATCAAATGCGCGTTTCTGTCCTGGTGTGAAATGTTTGGTTTAGTTTCCCCAGCACTTGGAGCGAAGTCTTAAAATCAGGATTTGCCAGATGGTAATTAACTACAATATAAAATCAAGACATTTTCTACCTGTGCATAATACTTTAAAGTTCCATAGTCACATTTTTGGTATATTTTAGTGAGTAGTATTAACTAGTGGTTAAATATTGTACATTCTTATTGAGTTTTATCGCCTTCGAATTCTTGAAAAACAATTTTCAAGAAAATTGGTATGAATACAAGTGATCGATATCCCTTTTAGGTGAACCGCGGAGTTGAAGTCCGGTGTTTCAGTCGAATTTCATGATGATTGACAAATAAATGAAAATTTTCAATGTACAAAATAATTTCCCGAGGTCTGGTTTTCGATGGTGCGTGAACATCTTTAGTTGCAGAGACAGGACAAGTGCCGCAAAGTACGGTGCCTTGGAAGAGGGTGAAGTGGAGATGGGGAGGAGAGGTGTAAGGCTGCGGGTTCGGTAAGGGTTGGGCCGAGGGTTGATGTTGAAATTTTGAAATATGGCAAATTTCATTAATCCCCGCCAGTTGAGGAGGATGCATACTTACATTAAATGGTAAACAGAACGCGAATGACAAGAAACTACCACCATACCTAGCGATGATTCGTATTTAAAATACTTTGGTGTATTAAGTATTGAAGTAGGATTATTTTTCTACCACCATTGATTAACATAAAAAATTCATCGAAAAATATGCAGACCTATGCAATAACCAGCAGAATTAAATAACTTTTGTGTCATTTATTGACGTAGGTACGGAAGGAACATACATGTATGTATACGTAAATCCTTTTAATTAACCTTGCCAGTAGTTATTTATTTAGGTAGAAGTTTTTATAAACTGATCGGGAAAGAGGTGGAAAAAGGGCTTTCTTTTCTTTCTTCGCGTGTGCGAGAGCCGCTTGCGGGTTTGGAATTTGTACCTATTGTGGCCTACATATTCCTTATGGCGTACAATCTGTCACTGAAGCGTGTGGTACATGGGTTACTCCACGAAAGGGAATATTCGCTGCATTTCTATAGTAATTAGGGAGTGATAAGTGAGCATGAAAACACCTAATCCAAACAAATGGCTTAAAAATCGACGGAGAGATAAAATTAGCTTAAAGTACGACCCTGGTATTGCGCTATTAAAGTGTTATCTTGATGTATGACGCTGTTAAAGTGTTAACTAGATGCATAAAAGACAAACTGCTACGCTCATTCTTTACGCGATAAAATTAAAATACAATATCAGCTAAAACTCGTTCACTTATTTCAGAGAGTAAAAATCATTCGCCTTGACCGGGATTCGAACCCGGATCCCTCGATATCCGGCCGAGTGCTTCAACCAATTAAGCTACCGAGACGTCCTCTTACACTCTGAAATTTTGGGGGCTTTAAAGGAACAAGATGTTATGACGAAATACCGTACCAGAGTGTAAGAGGACGTCTCGGTAGCTTAATTGGTTAAAGCACTCGGCCGGATATCGAGGGATCCGGGTTCGAATCCCGGTCAAGGCGAATGATTTTTACTCTCTGAAATGGTTGCATTATAATGCACACATAGCGGGTGACTTCGTTAAAGTTACTGTTACAGTTTCTTGAAACTCGTTCACTTAGTATTACTCCATGTCCTTTAAGTGACATATGTTTCCCCTTACTCTGCTCTCTTTTCGTGAATGGCAAGATTGAGTTAAAAACCTGCTCGCATGATTTGAATTTTATGATCGGTATAAACAACTTCCTCACTATTACATTCCTCGCCCTATTGTGGTTAAATCGAGTTTTTTTATGCGTTCCTAAAATCTTTAGAAAATTTATCTTTTCTAGAAATACACGTTAGATTCTACGGTTTCCGGTTGGCACCTCTGAATTCATACCTTGAGGGTAGAACAGAAAACTATGAGGAGATATCTCGAAAACTTTAGTGCGTTAGTGTTTTTCTAAGTTAATAAGGTACTAATTTTTTGGTGGAGTCAGCAAAATTTTATCTTCTGTCCTCGCTCGTAATATATTTACATTTTCATCTTCGAATTACGAATAATATCCACCTTAGTAATGCATTCAGGTGACTTAAATTATTGTTTCTGTGAAAAAATCCTGTTGCCAATGAAATCGGATGGCATTGCTCACGTCGATCGCAGCGATTCCCCCCGATCGGAGCGAAGAGCGGAGTGTGGTGGTGAGTGGGCGGGATATGATTTCTCCGACCGCCGATCGATCAGCCACTCCCCTCGGACATCTCGCCATCAGTTTTAAGCTTTAATTACCCAAAAAGCTTTCTTAGGAGAAGGAACCCTTTGATGGTGTTTCAACTCGGGGCCACAGACACAGAACTTTACCGCAGTGATTTTTTTAAAGGGGACCATTCCCTTCAGTTGAAAATGTTCGCTCGCCTCTCGTCCACCCCTCGCATATCCCCCCCTGTGCCAGCCCCGCTAACCGCACTGTGCTGCTATGTTGAAACATAGTCCGAACTGAACATGGCACATGCGGTCGTGGTATAACGATGAGTTTTCTAATCAAAGCGGACGGCGTGACGGAAAGCGTCATGTCGGAATCAAATGCTTATCGCGGTTGCATCCTGGCTCGTTGTGTCCGCATTGTCCAAGTCAAGACATGTAATTGATATGATGATGGTTGAAGCGTTAATGTCCATTTTTATGTAGCCTAATCTCTACCTTTCGTCAAGTTTCTTGTTTATTCTAATACAGAATGGTAATTATTTTATTTACTATTATATGTTTTCTATTCCACACGTTGTCAACCTTATTAGCACTAACGACACATGATAAGAACGGTGGAGAGTCTAATGATCTACAAGGAAATAATCCGAGACATATTAGTTAAAGAAGTCATTTACATACTTGATATAATTACAATTCAATATTTTACTTTAAAGTATTGCATCAATTTCCAATTACTTCTATGTTTTTACGTTAGGCTTTGTTTAAGACACCCCTTGAATACATTTCTTTACTTGTCACAGTTTATTTTGTAACAGAAATGGAAATTTCAGGGAAAGAAAACTACGATTCGTTCACTTGGTATCTGTTCCCAAGACAATCGGCAATCCGAGGTCTATGCTCAACGCAGTCTTCATTTAGAATCATACAAGTTCTTGATATTTAATTATTTTGAATGAAATTATCCAATCAGGGCAAAAGTCCTAACAGCGAGCATGTTTGAAAGGCAAATGTAGATCCGCAGTGTAGAGGAGCCGACTGACAAATCTGAAATTACGTAATTTTTGTGGTCAATGGTTTTCCATACTTGTGGATGCGAAATGCGTTTCTTTTATTTTTGTTTTAATGCCTTAGAATAAAATAATTGGTTATCGTTTTATGTCAGTCACTGGTGCACTAGTGGTTGAAATGGCTCATCAATACGTACTCTTTAAAAACTGACGAACGTGAGAGTCTCCTCAAAGTCAATTTACTAAAAGGCATATTGCGAAAAAGATCGTACGAAAGCTTTAATTTATGGTTTTTCCCAATTTCACGACTCGAAATGACATAGTAGTGAATTAAGGAGAATAGGAAGAATTTAGTTTATGAACTGTAAAATCCAATAAATTCAGTAAATAATCTAGTTGAAGTTTGATGAGCAATAGAAAAGCCGAGGCTGATGAAAAGACGAACACTGCCCTGGGTGTCCACTCAGAGGGTCCGGGTTTGAACCCCGGAGTTGGAAGAATTTTTCAGTGGTGCCCTGGTCCCTACTTGGGGTGCTTTATCGAGAACACTTTAAGAAGTACGTCGTCCGTCGGATGGGACGTTAAACTGCGGACCCCTTGGCGCCCTTCGTTAAAGAATAGGCTAATGCCGACGCCGGGTTTCTCTTCACCCTTCCTTCATTCCCTGAATAATACACCCCTACCGAATTAAGGCGGATGATCTCAACTGTCGGTCGCCCTCCTCAGGGTATTAAGGGGCATGACAGATTCCCCCTTCCTCCTATTGGTGGTTTGCGAATCGGTAATGCTCATGATGCTTTCATCTATGCATAATGATTTGCAATCTGAAATAGCATGTTAATGATATAACCTTTTTAAATTTGTTTGTTCTGCTCACCGTCTTGGATTTACCAAACATTATCAAAAAACGTAATTATGCATCAATAAAAATAGTTTTGATGGTGATTTTTATTAGAAATGTCCGACTTTATAAATAATATTCGACATGGCGCCATATTCAATAAAATAATGAAGTGAAAACAAGAAGTGAATTTTAGCCCCCGAAAACTGCCGAATATTCTATTTGCTTAAAATTATTTTTAAAACCCACGTGTGCAGATAGACAATGTCAGGTGGCACACAAATAATCCCAAGTATTTTAATCAAACTTGCCTTGGAAATAATAACATGACATTTCAAATCCAATTAACGTCACGAAAGATAATAAATAAAATCAGTCAGAAAAAAATACACTTAAAGGAAACTTCCAAACAACAATCTCTAACCCAAAAAAATAAGAAAACCCCCATCCCCATTATATTGCAACCAGAAAAACCTACGTTAGATACTTAATCACATTGTAGCTTTTAGTGTTTCAGTGACGGTCGGCTGTGACTACAAGTTCCCCATATCATCCAAAACTTTGGCACTTGGCACGATAAATATATGTCGAGTTATGAAAATAAAAATATTGCGGAAATAAGATGGAACCATTGATGAGCACTGCCGTCCAACTTCGGATTCTTACTGTCCTATTTGCTTTCAGACCATTTGAAAATACACTCGTCTCTTCACTTCCCTGCTTCGTGTGATAGGGATAGATTTCAGTAACAAAATCTTCGCGGAGATTGCCGCTTTCATATTTCCTGAGTCGAGGACCATGAACAGTGATCCGAGATGAATTACAGGTTTAATCGAGTCCAGTAATTGCGGAGTTCTATGGTTGGCACCATCATGCGTACCTGGGAGCCCATCATTCCCTGACGTGCGCCAGCATCCTTCGCCGCTCCCTCCACCTCTGGGCCCCGTCATCCCTTGCGGACGCCACCATCCCCCGCGCGCCCTCTCTTCCCGCCCTCCGCACCACACGACGCGGGGAGAGCGCCCTCCACAACCCAGGGCCTGCCTCCCCTCCGCTCCCCGCCCTCCCCCTCCAACCGCCCCCTCCCCTACCTTCCCCCCCTCCCGCGCCCCACCGACTGGTTGCCTTGCCTTCGCCGTCAGTCGCGTCGCCGCTCGCCTTCGGCTCGGGAGCGACCTCTGGAGACACGAAGCAGTAGCACGAGCGAGAGAGAACCTCTTGTGGAGAGAGTTCTGACTTCGAGGACCCCCACGGCGACGTGCCCCCCCCCTTTAGAGTGCATCCCCGAGTCGAACGGCTCGCCCGTTTAGTTCGAGGGCGGGCCAGTAACCAGGGGCGAGTCCGACTCCCTCGCTTTTCTTCTTCCCCGTCTATGGGCGGGATCGGAGCTTTCGAACTTGCTTCCACGCGAACGAAGCCGCGGACTCATTCTCCGCTCCCTGTGGGTCCCCTCCCCCGTGGGTACTCAACTGTCGCCGCAGGGAGGCGACGTCTTTGCGGGGTTTCTTCTCCGCGGTCCAGGCAGCAGCATCCAAGACGAAGCCGTTCTCGCGGTGGATGAGCGGGAGGGACTTGAAAAACGTTCATTTGCTTCCACGCGAGAGAGTGTGAAACCGCTTCGATGCGGATGCCTTTGCGCCTCGTCTAGTGTGCACCGATGTTGTTTACACGCGTCGAGAATTGAACGGAGCATGAAAAGGTGTTTATACGAAACCGGAATTTATTAAGATTGAGGCGTATTTTTCTTCGCGTAAAAATAAATTTGGATTAACGTGTGCTTTTTGTGTTTGTGTGTGTGTTATGTGTTTTTGATGTTTAGGTGTTCTATTGGCCAACCTGTCAGTGATTTGTCAGTCCTTTGCCGTCAATGAAAACGTATTCTTGCCGCGAAATAATTACTGCCACCACTTTTTGGGAAGAAGACCCATATCATCCTTATCATCCTGTCCCATTTCTCCCGTACTGATTCTATAAACGATCATAAAGCCCGTGGTCGTGTTTTTATATCATTCAGCTCTAAGTGTGCATAGTATTCTATTGGATGGTCACGCCGTACTAACCAGAAGGACCTTCCGTAAGCGCTAGGTCCCATATTCCCGCAACGTTGAGCCTAGTTGGCACCGCGCTCGGTCACAGATTCCTCCGCGGCGACTGCCGAGGGGATCGCCGGTAGACTTTTCGAAGCACGCGCGGACCTCCTCGACGCCCCGTGGCGACACACAAGAGGGGGCAGGCGGATGCTTCGAGGGAGGGGGAGGCCGAGTCGGAGAGAGTGCCGGTCCACCGTGGGAGAGCGTGGGAAGGAGCGCCGTACGCCGTACGGGGTCAGCGGCGCGGAAGGATCGGTGGACGGCTTTTCTCTGTGAGAGAGCGAGGGGAGATAAAAGGGTTGGTTGTGCGGTGAGGACGAAGCGTTGGCTGCTTCGACACCCCGCGTTGGCGGCCCGTTGGTTGGCGTGCGTGACTCCTAGCGGACGGACAATAAAGAGGGGAAAGGTGCTGTGGTTTTTGACGGAAGGGCCCAACAGGAGGATTGTCACACTAGCCGTCGTTGGCGGAAGGAAGCAGTTTTCGGTTCGCACACCCCCGAGGACATTTCGACGTGATAGCGTGCGTGTTTCCCAATCACGGCACGCGATCTTCATTTTTTGAAAGACGACTCTTTAGTCCAAGCCACCGCGAAACATTTTTATGAACTGTTTTGATTTTAATTCGTGTCCTTGCGAAGGGTTTATCTACTCGTAACACGAAGGAAACGGTTGGTTTCGACAACGGTGTGTGATTGAGGTTTTTAATTCGGGCTTGGGCCAAGGCTTTGATTTTTTCAAGAAGCATGTGTTTTTTAAGTGCAGTTTGTTGAGCGTGACTTCAGTCGCACTGCGTTCTCACCTGTTTCGCGAGTGCGAGTGTCCCGTGCTTCGAACACGCCACTCCTCCAGCCTCCCGTGTTTAGTTCCGCATCCAACTTCGGAGAGAGGGGCGGAGGGAGAGATATTTTGCTCCTTTCCCCCCGGGCTATCTGGAAGCCTCTCTCCCTCCCCTTGGCTCCCTGGGCCGTGGTGGCTCCATCGCCGCAGGAGCTCTTGCCTTCCTCTCTCAATCGGGCGGGAGGGGGTGGGGAAGAGGGCGACTTGAGCGGGCGGGGTTGCGAACCTCGGCAGAGGACCGGGAGGAAAGGGGTTCCATAAGGCGTTTCGCCGTGGAAGAGACGTTTGCCGCGCTCTCTTCCGACTTGGCGACAGCATCCGCAACCACTTGACCCTTGAAGTGGAAACTGGAATAAATGAAGTAAGACAACAGGCAACAGCAGACGATTGCTTCAGTGAGTGTGTCTCTTCCATTTGTGTGTGCTCGTGTTGTTCTCGGGTCTCGCGTGGCGTGTTTCCGTTTCACGGAGGCCGTGGGGATTCCTTTTTAATCGGAAGGAATACGTCGCGGTAATCGCAGATTGTTCGGTTTCGGGAATCTCGTCGCGGTTGGTGCTCGTCAGAAGGTCGGAGCCGATTGTCCAGAGGATCCGCGCGGCTCGCAACGGGTACCCGTCGGTCACCTGCTTTGAATGGTGAGTGTTGCACACAATACAACCCCTGCCCCTCTCGTAGCCTGCGGGCCAACATGGCCGCTGGCGGACGACCTGGTTTGTATCTGGCGTACGGCAGAGGGTGATAATGATACATACCCTCAATTATGTTACTGTTGGCAAACACAACACATTTCAAAATGGAATAACGGTATGATTTCGCGTTTACACTTCTCTCTGTTCTTGGTTTTGTTCTGTTGGCGACTGAAGAATGTTTCTTTTAATTTGTCCGATACATTCTAGCATTCATTCTTTTTTTTTCATTTGGCTTCTTGCGATCCAGTGAAGCGTACCTCGAGTGTTCCATGCTACCTACGAAAAATCATATTCTGAGTAGGAAGAGCACTTTTGATGTGTGTCCTGCAATTAAGAGTTTTATTTAAGGATTGATTGCCCACGATTTCGGCAGATCATTTCATCCCACGGTCGTGTAGTCATTAGTTGGTCGGGTCTCGGGCCAAAATCTATGAACTGTGGTGGGTAATACAGTGATTTTCTTTTTCAATGGATAAATATTTACCCTAATTTTATCCGTTATATGATGTAATATTTCCATTACATCGTAGTAATACCGAGCGATTGAAAATAGTGGAGCTTAGTTTTAAATCGTCATTGTTGTTTTTAAAAATTATAATGGCCACCACTACTAGCGATTTTGAATTATTTACATGTATAACCTGCGTATCTTTTACACCACATTATTGCGTAATAATTTTCATAAGCAATAGTCGGAAAACAATGTTAAGGAGATATCTCATTGCAACAGATAGGTGCTTGTCTAATGGTTTATTTTGTTTTTGGGATTACCTTCTTAATTTTGTGTGCTTGTTCGCCATGGCACTAATAGACCAACAAGTATTAATGAGTTCATTCTTACTGCCTATTTAAAAAAAAATAGCGTGAAATCTGCGATGTGGTGTTTCCGATTTACGTTCGTCTTTCTGATATGCTATTTTTAAGTGCTTCTTCCGCTTTGACAATTCTAGGACGCTATTTTTTTGCTCCGTTCCCACGTCACAGACGTTCTTAAATGTTACTTCTCTGGCTTTCCGTGATCGTTTCTTAGCGCGGATTAAGTTACTCCGCTGTTTCTACGGTTTTTGGAAAATATTAAAGGGGAGGTATTTCCTTCCATTGGACCTCCCGCCCCCGGGTATTCATCCCTCTCTGCCGGCCGAATAGACGGACGCCACACGGACTTCCCTTCCTCCTCACCATGAGGCAGAGAAGAGTTCATTTTCATTAAAAGCGCACACGCTAGCATCAAATGTCGCGCATTTTTCGTCGGAGTGATTGCGCACATTTGCCTAATTTTCTCTGTGCTTTTCGAGAGTGCTTCGTCGAAACTATATTTATTTCACAGATTTTCCGATCTCGAGGGAAAATTCCCGTTTCGTCCGTCGCCATTCTAGCGCAAGTCCCTTGCGAAGTGAGCAATCTTCTGCAACGCTAAGCCCCAGTTATACCTCTTGTGCTTCAAAACTTCCTTTTAAAGTTAAGGAGTACCATAAATTCGCTCGCGCTCTATAATTTTGTTCAGGTAGAGTTATAAATCGTCTTCATTGACGGACACCTGGAATGCTTTGATTCTATTTAAGATTGGGAAAAATTTATAGCGTTGTAATATGATATTCGGAATGGAAGAAAGACCATTGGTGGCTATAGCCTGCTGAATTCTTTCGCGAATTCATTCATTTAAGTTTACTCGTTGAAGCGTTCTCTTTCTCGCTCGAATTGATATAAAATAATCTGATATCACTTCGTTTCCTCATTTTAACTATCTCCTCTTGAGCTCCTTGTCTTTGTCGATCTCCTCTATAAAATATTTAATAGTGAATTAATAAAATTAAATTAAATTAATAATTTATAAATTTAAATGGCAAAAGCAATTCCTGAAACCACGCATTCGACTATGCTGCGGGTTAAGTAGGTGGCATTCGAATAGTGGAGCATATTTTACATGAAGTTTAATTAAGAAGCTCGAAATCGTGGGGAACGCGGCGAATGGAAACTGGGTTGCTTGAAACTCCCTTCAATCATCCCTTCAATCCGCACATACCCCCGCGTACAAGAATTCAGAAAAAAAGTAATAGGCATTCAAGAACAAGTTTCGCAAAAGGATCGCCAAATAGGCAGGTATTTCGCTGGTCGAATCTCGATTAAGTACCGATGCTGTTTCCATGAATTATGTTTTACTGAGCAAAACTATGAGTATTAAAAATAAAGTTTGTCATAATATGTATTTTAATACAGTTGCGGGATACCTTTCATTTTAACTCGAACTTAGCACCAATCACTATGATTTCAGTGGCGGAAGTTCGTTTTCATCTGAAATATTAAGTATTCTATGGCGGCAGGTATCTAAAAAATAATGTTGCTCTGCATGAAAACTATTGTTTGATATTTCGCAAATTGATTCAGATTAAACACATTCAGGATTCCGCCCTAAATTATTAAAATTTACTATAATATTTGCGTCGATGCACAAACTACACCCAGGATGTGTGGCAGGGGGTGATTGCACACCTGACTAAAATGAGTGATTATGTTAAACTTCCAACAAGTGACACTTGAGAACAAAACAAATGAAAATATATTTATGTTAATAGCCCAAAAGTTGAATGGGATTTATTCCGCAGATGCAAAACCTTTTTCAATGTGTCTTTCAATCAATATGTCACCCAATGTAGCCATCTTAAGGAAATGACTGTTGAAATGAATTATTAAAACTTATTTTTTCATATTTTAGTGCGAGTGAAGACAAATGAAAAATTTAGGCTTGCCCAGTTGTTTTTTTTTATCTACACCCTCTTCCAGTCTTCGGTAAAATTTGAATTTTTATATTCTAAATTGAAACAAGGTCCTCCACTTGTTTTTTTGTAGTGATTTTGACGGAGACATACCCCTACCCGAACAATCCAGACAAAAAGTTACGAAAGAAGTAAACTTTCGGTGGTAAATAACTTAGAAACATTTTCCGAGGACATTGCGGACACCGTCTAAGTAATGGTAGCGCAAAGAATCTACGTTGCCTAGAAATGAGATCGGTGGGTCGTTGAGAGAATGACTCAAATAAAATGGTCCGTGAGATCTCGATCTGTAGTTCTAGCTCGCTTCCACGAACTTAGCACCGTATATTCTCATCCGCGTCTGCGAAGGAACCTCATTGTCATTTTCAGATCCATTTATTTCGGAAAAATTGCGGAAATTAAAATTCATACGTATAATTCATAAAATAACACGTATTTTACATGAACTCATGAGTTGTTGTAATGTTGCTTTTATATCAGTCAATTAATTAACTTCTAGGAATTTTTATTGTCCATTACGTGTTTAATGGGGTCCCGTGATTGATCAAATTATAAACCGCCAAACTAACGTCCTTCGAGTAGGTCGGAACATTCGACTGTGTCCCGGATGTTCCCGGGTTCCAATCCTCTCTGAATATATCCGTACATATGAACTCAAATCAATCCATGTGATATTCAGCCAATTAGATCTTCCCGGAAAATCGCAAACGGTGACAAGAAAGGAACAGAGGGTGTAATTATCGTCAGATTTAAATATTAATTGAGATCCATCGAACCGACAACCTATTTGGTGGTGTTTTTTTCTTCAGCTTGAAATTCATAAAAGGCTCCGATTGGAGTACATTCACAGTTTCCGTCGCAGAGATACATCGTCAGTTGAGCCGTATATAACCAAAAATCATTTGGAATTGTAATACGCCGTTTTGATGGACTGAAGCACCCGGTAGTAACGTCGTGGAGTTTGATGCGTGATAGATGCTATCGAGCGTTGTCATTTGAGTGTGCTTCCCGGCATTTCTTCGAGTGAAACCATGCTTTATGCGCCAAGGTTCGGCTGTCGCCCGAACCATCCCGGAGCGCGTATTCTCCCGCACCGGGAGTGCGAGGGTCGCCGCCCGCGTACAGCCCTCCGTCGTCCGCGGCCTCCGAGCCGAGAATGCAGACAGGGAGCGCCTCGCTCCACGCCAGCGCCCCCTGGGTGCGGAGGGGGGGGGGGACGGAGGGGAGGGCGCGATTGTGTGCGTGTGTGTTGCCATGGGAATCTGCGCAGGTTGGGTGGGGGGAGGAGGGGTAAGTGAAGGAGAAGAGGGGGGGGTGTTGGCTGAAGAGGGAGGAGGGGGGGTGGTGGGATTCATCTCTCAAGAGGAATGAGCGAGTGTAAACATCCCGGGTCATGCTCCGAAGGGGGCATTGGCGTCTCTCGGAGTCCCGAATGCTCTTTCTCTCGCTCGTTTCATTTTTTTCCGCTGAAAAAAAACTCCAAAGTAAAAAAAAGATGCTCACTGCCGCAGTCTGACGTGTTTAAAGGATCCTCCTTTTTCCCACACCCACCGGAGGTGTGGCTGTTTGTTCGAGTTATTAAAAGTTTCCGTTTCTGTAATTGGGTGCGACTAAATTACAAATTTCGGGCAGGTTCTCGAAAAAAAATGGTAACTATTCACTCGAGAGGAGAGACTCTGGAGAAGTTTAGATGAAATGATTGAATTTTTTTAAACTAAAGCATTCATTTGACGCCAGTTTATCCCCAAGGGAAAAAGGTTGAATGGGATTTGTGACCTATTTTTTTCTTTTGAGTGGATTATTGGAGATTTGAATGGACATTTGTTCCCAAGGAAACAAGCATTATTAAATGGACATTTCAGGGCAAAATATGCGCGATTTTTATGCTTGCATGCTGAAGTTGGTGTATATGCCCACGTAGTTCATTAGTGAGCTCATTTCGAAAGTGTGCTATGCCAAGTGCAAGGTCAATGCAAACGGCCTCTCAATCGCTCACCCCGTTTCCTTGGTGGACATTTTTAATGTCTCTTGTTTTTTATACTTGATAAGTTCACAGCCACTTTTTTATCGCCAGGAAACTCATGCTCAGTTCGAGGAAATCAATGTTTCAATTTAGATAGCATAATTTGAACGATATATAACAGAACATACTAAATCAGAAGGAATTTATTGATTTTACCGTACGCATGCTTTATACCGTTGTAGGAAGTTGTGTACGATATATACTCGGTAGGTTAAGTTCATTGCGCTCCATTTATTATCTGATTTAAAGCCAGAAACGACCTTTATTGATTTTATGAACTTAATGCTTTCCATTTTTAGCGTTAATTATGTGAGTTCATAGTGGGCTGTTCTGTAGGACTCGGTAATTCTTCCGTATTCGCATTTTTCTTCAATGTAACTAATTATCTTGGACGCTAATTAATTTCACAATATTCCTCAAACACCGTCCGTTTTTATTTTATTTTCATCTTGCCAAAATCGATTTGTTGGATACGAAGTCTTCTCGTTATGTAAATTTTTTAACATCAGTACCTTGAATCTCTTAAAGGTAAATTATTTTGCGTAAAAAGTTACTAAAAATAGCTGGGAGAAGTGGAGGAATCACGTCGTAAATATTTGAAGCCAGCTTTTTTAAAACTTTTTAGTCATTGTTCTGGCGAATTCACATGTAACAAGTTCTCTTGAGTTGAGTGTCACGCCATAAATCCGTGCTTGGAAACACTTCAACTCTCATCGTTTTTTATCTTTTTGAAAACAGGGGGCCTCCGTCACGTTACAGATGGCAGACCTGCAAAAGGAGTAGTTGCCACTAGTGTTGAGAGACAGGAAAGTTGGATGAAAAGCATATTGATAGGCAGGCAGTGGGCTGTTAAAAACTGTAATGCGTAGTGGGGAGAATTTTAGGCCAGCGAGGAAGGGGCTGGAATTGAATAGGAATAAAAATACAAGTCTATGCACATCAACTCTATTAATGCCAAGTTCATCAGAAAGCATGCGAACACCTAATCTTCGATCCCTGTCGAACAAAGCCTTCACTCTTGCATGATTTTCCTCACTTTTTGCGGCCCTAAGGTGTTCGGCGTCTTCAACAGCTCCTGTACCCTCTCGCAAAAACTTGTACCACTCAAAAACACCCGATGTACTAATGGCGTTATCATCATAAGCTGCCTTGAACATGTCATGAGTCTCTTTCCCGGTTTCACCCAGTTTCACGCAAAATTTAATGGCGTAGCGCTATTCCAATTGCCGATTCATGACGGATGGTAACGAGATCATGTTATAAAGGTTTCGCAAACGAACGATCCACACTCTGCAAAGACTGGGAGGCAAAAGCCTACGGCCTCAAGCCTTTCCTGAGACTTCCCTCCCTCGAACCCAGCCAGAAAAACCGCCGCCGGGAAAATAAAAGTCAAACTACTTAGACAAACATAGACAGACATTGTGTATCAGAACGCCGATTTAGTGAGTTTCTGATATTTTCCTCTGCACTCAAGATAGTTTTTCGATTTGGTATGATTACCGTGGTGGGGGGATGACTTTATAGGTGGGCATACTGCTCGTTTGTCGCGTGTTGTACACGTCTGAAGAATTGTCTCTCTGATTCAGTGAGTGCTTTTAATTAAGCTTGTTCCCTGATGGAAAGGGTCTCTCATGGAGTGTTCGGTCACCTGCGCGGCGTGCCCTAGGTGTTCAGTGTGGCGACGGACCCTCGATTTCGCACACCCACAATATTTCCCCAATGCGTCCTTTGTTCCTCCGTTCAACGGCCGCCTCGTTGCGCACCACGCTGCTCCACTTCCGCCGCTGCGCCGGAAGAAACCCCCCCCCCCCCACGCCTCACAAATGTTACCGTTATGTGGCGCCACATTCCACGAACACATTCTCTCCCCCCTCCCCCCCACAACCCATCCTCCTGACGATTAAAACTCGCTCCTTTAACAATAAATTGGTGGTCGTTTTTCTCTTTGCGTACTTTTAACGGTGGAGCTGTTTATCTCTGGGAGTTTTTGTTTTTCGCCTGCGCGTTATGATGCTTGTGTAACTATTTTGCACCGGAGGAACTTCCAGTTAATTTCTGGCGTCGCATTTTCAATTTTCTGTTTCGCTGCTGCCTTTACAAAAAGATTTTTCCTATCTTCCTCATTCGGCAGGATTCGTAAAAATGCAACCTCAAAACTTGCAAACCTCCAAACACCGAGGAATTAAAATAAATAATGGCCGTATAGAAAATGAATCATTAAGGTTTTTTACATTCTACTTTTATTGCAATACAAAACAAGTTTCGAAGTAAGTGCTTCATCTTCAGTTCCACACAAATGTGTTTGTGTAGTTGACCGTATGTAGGGAACCCGGCTGAGTGGGAGGGGGGACCCAAGGTGAGAGAAACAAGGGGTGCAACGAGGAAGGAGGGAAGAGGAGGAGGGGGGTTTTATTTGGGATGCGGATGTTACTATTTCATGTAAGAAGGTGGAGTGGAGGAAGAGAAGTATGTGAGGTCCAGGTAGGTGAGTAAGTGGCGGTGGAATAGGTCGGGTGGTAACTCCTTAAGTGGCGTGCAAATGGCTAATGAGAGTCGCATCATTCAACAAGCTCCCTGCTTTGTATTGCTGAAGGATTTCAGATTGTTCATAAAATCGTCTTTCCAACGGCAAGGCATTTGACGGAGATGATTCATTGTTCTTCTTTCTAACCAAACATATTGCACTCTTAGGCGAAAGAAATAGGGTTACATAAAGTAAGAACGTTGAAACGCGTTGTTAATCACAAAAAATATGTATACAATAGATTGGATACAAAACAAAACTAATTATTTAGAATTAATTTTCACAAATTATGCCCTGCAACAGTATCCGAGACAACACAGTCAGTGGAAATATCCTCATGCAATGTTTATGTTTAACGTACAGGGTCGGTCTCAAGTAGGAGGACTTATTTTTTCCCGGAAAGAAGGACGAACGGGCGTGCGGTGGTTTCTCAGGCTGGGTTCGAGGGAGGAGAGTCTCAGGATAAACTGGAGGCCGGTGGCAGTTGGCTCCCAGCCTTTGCGGAGTGCAAATCGTTCGTTTGCGAAACCTCTATAACGTGACCTCGTTACCATCCGTCATTAATTGGTTTTTGCAACAGCGCTACGCCATCAAATTTTGCGTGAAACTGGGCAAAACCGGGAAAGAGACTCATGACATATTCAAGGCAGCTTATGGCGATAACCGTTTGGGTAGATCGGATGTTTTTGAGTGACACAAGTTTTTTCGGGAAGGTCGAGAAGATGTTGAAGATGCCGAACGATCAGGACGCCCTTCGACCTCAAAAAGTGACGAAAATCTTGCGAGACTGAAAGATTTGTTGGACAGAGATCGCAGATTAAGTGTTCTCATGGTTTCTGGTGAACTTGGCATCCCTAAAGGTGATGTGCAGCGACTTGTGACCGAAAACATGGACATGAGAAAGGTGTGTGCGAAGCTGGTGCCGCGAGTACTTTCGGATGAACAAAAGGAAACTCGCACGCGGATCTGGCCAGAGCTTCTCGACCATGTGAGTGAGGATCCAATTTTTTTTAATTCCCCACCAGACTTATTTATCTTCCCCCGCCTCAATTCCGTGCGGAAAGGGCGTAAACACGGCTCGTTTGAAGCGTTAAAACAAACCAAGACGGCGAGCGTAGAAGCGTTCCGGGCGCCGCCGTCCAGACGGCCTACAGGGTGCTACTGTGAAGACTTTTGAGTGAATGCAGTAATTCTAAGAATTGAGTTTTTATAATCGATTCAGTCGTACTACTTTTGGAACAGATCTTGTATTTTTCCATTTTTTAAAACTAAAATCGTGTTACAATATTTTATGTGCAAGGATATTGTACGAGGCAAAACATTTTCTCTTTTATTTTTACCTCAGGCAAATCTCTCGTAATCCTGTGCAGACTTGAGTGAAATTAAGTGGATGCGAAACACACTCCTGTTGGTGGGAATTATGAGAGATTATTGATGATATAGCTTTATACCTGCCTTGCTTCACCTCTCTCCTCCTGTGCAAGAGTAGTACGTAGGAAATGGAATTGAACCGCTCCTTTAATGTTGAATTGCTATTCATTTGCAATGAAATATTGGCTATAAGCAGGTTTTGGGATGAATTACTAAATTAGGTGGATCGTCGTTAAATTTGTTTCAAAATGAACTCGCCCGATCCCTGCCCCCGCATCGCTTTCCTCATTTCCCAATTCCTCCTCTCTCGCTTCTCCCCGCCGTGAATAATTCAATCTATGCAAATAAAGGCATGTTCTACATAACTCAGACCATATTGGGTAGAAATGGAATATTATCAAAATATTGCGTAGTATGCCAGTGGGGGGCGTATATGGAAGGGGGTGAAGTGGAGGGGGATGGAGGGGTGTCTCCATCCACCCTCTCGTGCGTCCGAAATGAAAGCACGGCGTCACCGCAACCCCCCCCCCCCTTTCGCCCTGCACCCCCGGTGGATCGCACTGCCCCGAACGGTGGCCAGCGTAAGGTGTGTTAGCCACATATTTTCGCGGACGTTTTTCAATTCTCTAAAGCGAGATTTTGCCGCTGCAGTGGCATAGACACTCTTCATCGTAGTTTTTCAAATTTTCCTAGCAAAAATGACAGGGTTTGAATATTAGGTCATAGAAATGCTATTGTTCTGTCATAATGTTTAGTGTTTTGTAGCTAATTACAACCCAGTCGAGGAAAATAATATGTCTTTCATAATTTCGATGAGGCTTCCTCTTATTATTACGATTTTCCTGTTAGTATTTTGCAATTATTTTTAATTATTTTTATTTTGTGGACCCCTGTCATTTCATTTTTAACACACATGTTATTTTACAATATTTTATTGAATCCATCAAAATTCAAATTTTTACCGGATTATTGTTATGCTTCCTTTTTTATTTTATGGTATAATTTATCATCTTGTGTGTTTGACTGCTTTTTGCTCTCAGCAGACTCGATCCCATAAATAAAAACAGTTTTCGATTACCCTATTAACACGGGGAGATTTCACAGCGCTTCTTAGGCATTGTTTTGCGGGAGGTTGGTTTTAGTGAAGCACGTGGCATTTCCACCTAAAAATCTGTTATTAACGACCTCGATTTCGACACATGTGGTCATCTTCAGGAGCTGAAAGACCGCTGGGTCGGTGAAAGACTTGACCTTACGGCCGTAGTCAAAAAAGTAATTTGGAAAGAGGAATATTTTTTGAGTTACTTGCACGAGTTTGGTTAATAAGAGTGGCTAACAATGGTGGGAGAAGATGTGTGAGGGTATTTGAGTAATATTTTCGAAACTCACACCAAATAATGCGTGAGGAGCTTTTCGAAAGCTGTATTTAGGCAAAAGGTATAACTAACGTTAATCAATAATTAATACTTCAAAGTTCATTCCAAAAATCAAAATTTCATCCGACCATTTCACTTGATTGTATTCTTGTTTAAGTTAAAATGGTAGCAGAGTTGATTTACTGCGTTGAAATTGGATTCCAATAGGGATCTAAGTAGAATGTTAAAATATCGTGTAGCCCTGCATAAGGTCTCGTCTCAGAAATACGAAGTTAGAAATTATCGATACGACTGGGGAGTGATTGAGCAATACGTTTTTTGTTGTATATGAGAAACGTAAATGAAGAGAAATGGGAAAAAAGATGATTTAACTGTCGCATAAGTTGTACAAGTAGGGACGGTTGTAATATCCAATTGGGACTGTCCCGTTGGAGAATATGTTACGTTTCCGATGCACCGGAAATTGATTTATAAATATTTGAAAGCGTATGTTTCGTCTAATCTTAATTTGATTGGTTAGAACGTAGTAAATGCCCTTGATGAGTATTCCTTCCACTCGGAAACGCAAAAGTTAATGCTACATTTACTGTTTTTTAAAGAAATAAAAAAAATGCGGTTTAATGCTGAAACGAAAGAGTGTAAACTGCGCGCGCGCGAGTGTCTGATTCCCGTTCCAGGAGACAGTTTCGCATTTCTGGCCGCTGCAGAACCATAATCCACGGGCAAAAGAGTGTATGCGTAATTACTCTCCGCTCAAAAATGAAGAAGCGAACGCGTAACTACCGGGAAACCCAAGGGCAGTGCGCTTCTTTTTATTCGTCTCCTCCGTTTCAAACTTCGGACCAGATTTTTTTCCTCCCGCCGCTAACACTCCACCTTCTCCTCCACCTTTCTTCCCTTTTCAATTCCCAGACGAGGTGTAATTACATGAGCGGCGTAATTTTCACCCCGTAATTTCCAGCGTTAGTAGACGGGGAACGAAATGAGTCGTGCCCGGGATCCCTGAAGACGACCCCCCCTCTCTCTCTCATTGTTGCTGCTCGTAGTGCCGTAGTTACTGCGAATTAAATGCTGCCGGGGCAATTGCCCGGGCCACGAGGGCGCATTCCATGTACCGCCGGGCACATAACGTGTGTGCCTTCGCATGCACATAAGGAGCTGGAGGATAATGCCCCTTAATTTCCCCCTCCGATGTCCCCCACTCCCCGCGGGAGAAATGTCCAAGTCGCGGCTCCTGTTTCCGTTTTCGCTACTCGAGGCTCTCTCGTCGACCCGGGGCACTCGCTGTGGGAACGCAGGCTAAAGAGCATTAAGTCTTTAAAAAAAGTTTTTTTCTTTTAATTCGGGATTTGACGTCCGTTGATCATTAGGTATTTTCTCCTCAGTGCGCCATTTTAAATTCTTCCACTCAAAGAGTGATGAGTAGTAATTAAACGGTGTTGTTCCCCAAAAAAATGAGTTAAATAATTTCGTAATCTCGGTTAAGCATTCTATCCTATGTGAATAAAATTAAGTCGAAATTAAAATTAGAAGTAGGTTTTGCCAGGGACCGATTATATCCTGGAAGCATTCAGAAGGAGAGTAAAGAGCCAATGAACGTGTCCAAGGAATGGGAGGATGAATTACTTGGGAAGGAAGGTATTCGTGTTAAGTCTTCGCTTATTTCTGCATGGCAGGAAGGATTATTGATGGATCGTGATGAGCTATCTTATCTTCGCATCCACAGTAATCAATGTTACACAATCAGCATTAGTTCATTAAGCCGCTAAGGTGTTCGTGATTATGTGGGGAAAGCTTTTGCCATCAGGATCATTGGAGCGTTGCTTCACCATTTCTTTTTTTTACGTTTTCAGAACATTTCAGCAGTTAATTGTATGCGCAGCGTTATTTGGTGATGGGAATCGGAACCGATCTTCAATTACAATAAAATAAGCCGTTAGCTTTTAACGCACAGCCATGGATTCGATCACGTGATGTTGGATGCCTTCCATAATAATTGCTTCCCATTCATTCAGGGACTTGGAGCGTGTAATGAGGTAAATATCTCGTCGGTATATGGATGATGATAATGATGATGAAAGGAAGAAAGAAAGAAAGATACCTGCGGGAAGGGTTTCGAAAGAGGGGGGGGGATGGAAAGAGTTCTGCGAGAGGGCCAGTGGGGAGGCCTTCATTCCAGGCGCCCTTTCTCATTCAGAATCGATAATCTCATTAAAGTAAATCAGGAGTCAATGCAGCAGCCTCCCCATCGAATCTTCCTCCTTCCGGCAAAAACGCTTTCTCCCGCCCTCACCACCCCCTCCCCCTCCCTACCCTCACCACCCTACCCTCACTCCCCCTCCCTCCCCCGCACTCCCCACCCTCCCCCGCACTCTCTCCGCCAAATCGTTGTTCAACATTCGATATTCGCGTCCCCTCCCCTTGCTCCGATTAGAACCTAATTTCAAAATTATTCCTCGAATGGCGTGTCATCCTCGTAACATAATCATAAGGGTTCAAAGATCGCGGGGAAGGATTGTTTCTCCGTCCAATCGCTCCCGTCTTCGTGCGCGGAGAGGCATCTGCGCGTTGACCCCCTCGATCGTCTCTCCCGGTCGCTGGTCGAGCGTGACTTCGACGGGAGGCAATGCTCCCGAATGGAATACACGAAAGAGCCCGGAAAACGAAGAATATGACGAGACGAGTCCCCGCTTGTACGTAGTACTACAGCTACCCGTATTATTATCCCCTCTCTTTTGTTGGGGTTGGTGTTTTTTCGCTCGTCCTTCCACCGTTGGCTGGAGCGAGGCGCCCAAAGTTCCCGTTAATATTAATTAGTCGCCTCGGATGGAACCTCCTCCGCTCCATCTATGCCTCCGCCACCACTCCCTTCATTTTTTTCGCTCCCCTCCGCTGCTGCCCCCGATGCGATCCTCCGGCGGCGCCCTCTCTCTACTCTTCCTTCCTTCCTCCTCTCTCCCTTCGGAATTCCCTTTCGCCCCATCCTCTTATTTAAAGGGAAACCATCCATCCTCTGCTCCCGCTTGTATATCTAGCGCAGAGTAAACTCAAAAAGCGCTCCCTTTCCGTCCAGCGCTCCCCTCATCAATTCCTCCTCCCTCTTCCCTCCTCCTCCATTCTCCCTCTTCCCTCCTCCTCCCTCTTCCCTCCTCCTCCCTCTTCCCTCCTCCTCCCTCTTCCCTCCTCCTCCCTCTTCCCTCCTCCTCCCTCTTCCCTCTCCTGCTTTGGGAAGGGAATGAATGGAGGTGGGCGCACGTGGGAACGGAGAGAATGGCCTCCTCCTCTCTCGCTTCTCTCCATCCCACTCGCCCCTCCCTCTCTCCCTCACTGACTCATTCACTCTCTCGTTTTTTTAAAGAGAAGAACGACGGAAGAATGGAATGAGGAAGACGCCATTTTCTCGATGGGCGGAAAAGCTTTCATTCCCGATTCCTCCTTTTTTTAATTTCCCTTTTTAAATGTACTTCTTGTCAAAACGACGTCGTCGAAATCGTCCCATTTCCCGGTTAACCGGCAAAATTTTCCGGGAAAATATGCTTGATCTATGACTTTGCTACCTCTAATGTTGTTCGTGGAGAGGAGAGGGACTATTTTATTTCATTTAACTTTTATAATACTTCGCACCATTTCAGAAATGATTATTTTAAATGTATTCTGTAGGAAACAAAATTATTTAATTGATGAAGGCAATTTTTCCCACCGCAACAGGTTCAACTATCTGCAATGTACCCGTCACAGGGGTGTGAGGCATAACATTTTATGACATCAGTCTTTAATTACGAACTCGTGTATCATCGTGAATAAGATGGCAGATGAAAATTTCTTCATATTTTTGTGTTGGGACTGTTGGGTTTGTTGTGAATATGCGAGGGCAGAACGCATATAGTATATTAAGGTTAAAAAATAAGTATAGTACTACTGCAGCGATAGTAACTATGTTGTCGGGACGATTAAATATACTACCGCAGGGGCATCTCTCTCTCATTACCTTTAGTTAGGCTAAGGTTAAAGTAAGTTTCTCTCGTATTACTCAGTGAGAATGGATCAGTTAATAATATTAACATTACAATTACTATTATAATAATATAAATTATTTTAGATGGCATAGTGTCTTTTTGAAAAAGCTAGTTGGAGGCCACTCTTGTTATATGAATGAAAAAACTAATACTAAAAGTAAAAAGTACTAATCCGTAGTCCCCATCGAAACAATAAAAATAGGATGTAAGAAAACCAGGCATTTGGTGCAATGTTATTTATGATTAAGCAGAATAAGACGGTTTGTATAATTAAAATAGTCCCTATGTGAATACGGTTTATTTGTCATTTATTTGTCGACACTAGTCGCTAATAAAGAGGTAATATATATATATATATATATATATTGTTGCTATTATTTATTGTTTCGCATGCCTGTATGTTGATGCTAAAGATTCGATGAAAAATTGCAATTTTTTGCATTTTAATTTATTCAATCGTTTAAAATCCGCCTCCTCCCCTCGGGCCACTTCACCAGCAGTCCCCAAACAATACGCACTGAGGGAATAAATCTACGAATGATGCTTTGCTGAATATTCATTTCCCAAACGACATTGGCGTCCTCTAACCCAGTTTAAACCCCGCAAAGGTATAACTTTGAATCCGATTGGCCCGAGACGCCATTTACAAAACACAGACAGAGGAGACTCGATATGCGTAAGATGAATTTTATGATCCTTCCACGGAATAACATTGGAAGTCCAAAATTGATGTGCTTCAATATCATTTAACTTTTAAAAATAAATGTATTCTCATGAAAATCCCTTCTCTTTTCCTCTCTCTCACACACACACCGTTGCTCCTAGCATCCGAGCCTTCTCCATTTGCTGGTGAATGTAAATAAGGAGCGATGCGGTTGGTATATATTTAAGAAGCGGAGAGAGGCTTTGCGTCGCCCCCTTTTTATCTCGTTCTAGTCAAAATTCGCCCGGGATGCGCCCCGATATTTTCCCCGTCAGGGATCGTTTTCCCTCCGCCCCCTGTGATCCTCGAGCGCTCCTCGGGGCTCTGTGCCCTCTTTCCACGCGTCACCTCGTACCCCCTTCGGAACACCTCCCCCCTGCCGTCCCCCGCCCCCTCCTGGCACCCTCACAGTGGGACCCCCTTCTCTTTACCTCTTCTCATTCTTCCGTTGTTTCCCCGTCAGAAGACGACCCCCCCCCCCGTCATCCTCAAGCGGTCCCCCCCCCCAGTCCCCCTCCCACCCACCCGTCTGCCGAAATTCCGATTCTCAATTTGGAAGACAGTGTTGTGGGACCAATCCGATTTGCGCTTTTTGCTCCGACACAAGAATACACCTGACGGCTCAAAAACGTTTTGATAAGGGGCAACGTTCTTAACGTATTACAGGTCAAAGGTCAGAGGCTTCGCACTGCCGGAGCCCATCAGCGCTGCGTGCGAACTTACTGCGCGTGACATTTACCCCAATGGACTGACTGCTTCACGCCCGAAAGGTATAGAGTTCTTCGTTACTTCAATTTAAGTAACTGCGGTGTCGTACTAGCTTTGCTCTAGACTAGTCCTCTAATATCCTCTATAGTACACGGTATGCATTCTAAACTCTCCATTTTCATCTTGAAATGGAATTGTGCCTGGTGTGTTGTTGCTGATCTGTGGAGGGTTGTTCCTCTTGATCAGGGAGAGAATCATAAATTTAGTAATTGTGTTTTCCTTAGAATAGGTGCGTGATAAGGATTACAGTTCTCATATCATTGACGACTAGCTACAAAATAGGGAAATATAATTCAAATAAAAGTTAAGAATTGCAATGTTACAATAGAGGAGCAATAAGTGAGTGAGTTCTGGTAAAAGTGCGTGTATTCATTGAGAGATTTCGATTCCATCTCCTCACTGGGTGTTTTTGAGTGGCCAAAGTTGTTTCGGGAGGGTAGAGAATATTTTGAGGGCGCCGAACGTTCAGGACGCCTTTCGGCCTCAAAAAGTGACGAAAAACTTTCAAGAGGCTTTGTTCGACAGGGATCGCAGATTAAGTGTTCTCATGGCTTCTGGTGAACTTGGCATCTTTAAAGGTGATGCACATCAACTTGTGACCGAAAACATGGGCATGAGAAAGGAGCGTACGAAGTTGGTGTCGCGAATGCTCTCGGAAGAACGAAAGGAACCTCGCACGCGGATGAACCAAGAGCTTCTCGACCATGTGAGTGAGGATCCAAATTTTTTAGGCAATGTCCCACCAGAATTATCTATCTTCTCACGCCTCAAATCCGTGCTGAAAGGACGTCACAACGCCTCTGCTACTTCAAGGACTTTTGAGTGAATGCATCAAATCGGGCAATTATTATTTTTTATTTGACTCAGTCCCCTACTACTTTAGGGGTAAACCACGAGGAGACCTTTCGGCCTCGTGTAATTTTGAGTTAAAAAACTGTTCGCATGAATGTAGTTGATTTAAATGTAATATGTCTCTCAATTTGGCTGTAGATATCACTGCCATATGCTACGCCGTAGACGAGTGAAATGTGTCTGATCGCACGTTGAAGCGGGGTTGGACGATGTTCAACAAAGGGCATACTATATACAAGTATATAATGTATCGTGCACCCCCGTTATACGTCGGGGGTTGAGGGAAAGCGTTTCCGCCTCGCTTAGGTGATTCACGCGGTCGCAACAACACCCCGACCGCCCACCCAACCGCCCCCTCGTTCCGAATCCCTCCTCATTCCCCCACCCGGCTTCCACTCCCCCGCCCACCCTCCCACAATCCCTGTGCACACCTTCCCCTCCCACCCCCGTGCGTGAGAGGCGCCAACTATCGAAATTATCCCCGTGGCGATCTGCACTTCTCCCGCCGACCCCACCCTCCACGCGGCGCGGTCTTTAAAAAAATGAAAGAGGGGAAATGCTGAAATTAAAAAAAGCGAAAAACGCCCCCTCTCCCTCCGTCTACGTAGGGTGTCTCACGACCGCCCGCCGTGGGTTTCTCCAAACCATTCTGCCCCCCTTCGATCCCCACACCACGTCCCTACACTCCCAAGAACCGCTCCCCGACCCCGAAGAAGGGCTCCCCTAGCAACCCACATTTCCACCCCCGCCCTCTCCCCGCACCTGACCCTATGCCCTCGCACAACCCTTTCGGGCAGCCGTCGATGCGGGGACGTTTTCTGTCCGGGGGAGGGACGGCGGCGAAGGGGTGTTGGTCCCACTCTCTCTCTCTCAGTGTTTCGAGTGTGTTTTGTTGGGCGATGGGGGAAAGGGGGTTGGTAGGTTGTCGGGGCGAGTTATCTACACGCCAACCCTTCCTTCCTACCACCCCCTCCTTGCCTCCGCCCCGCCCCTCCTTTTCCGCCGCCGCCCTTCCCATCTCACGCACCGTGGAAATAATTGATGGTTTCCGAATGCATTACTTCCCGGGACTTCCCGCGCCGCCCGAAACCCCCCTCCCGCCCCCTCCTCCCCGGGGGCTAATTTTTGCCGATTCCCACCTCATCCCTCTGTTCCACCCAATAGCGCGCGCACGTACGCCCCCACACCAACCAGTACGCGGGGAGAGACGCGCTGGCCGAGTTCGGCGCCGAGCCGCGCCACCGCCAGTTGGGTGCCTCGGCGTCCTTCCGGGGGTCGCTGCACCCGGTGTCGGGTGGGAGGCCCGCACCCTGACGGCGAGGTGGAAGAGCCGAGCCACGGTGGTGATAATAGTATTCCGAGCAGTGCAACGACGAAATGGCAAATGACTCCCGCAATCGATGGAGACTCAGAAAACGATGCAAATGTTTATTGCAATCATAGTAACAATTTTTACCCTTTATTCATAATCTGTGACTTGTAGTCACCTATTTTTCATGTCAACAGATTTCATGAGTACGTAAAGCTTGAGAAATTTATCTGACATTACGTTTCGTCTAAGGAGAGTCACATTTTTATTAAACTCCAATTACGTGCGGCTTAAGGTAATGTCTATTCAATGATAGCAGTATTAAGTCATTGCGAGTTATTTTGGACAGTTGTCTTTTTGTATCACTAATTTAAGCATTTAACATTATGTAACCATAAAACCGATCCTGAATATTTCGTTTCGTGCGGCGTACAAAAATAAAATCATATGTACAAACTTCATTCCTTCTACGCGTAAACCTTTGGTGTGTGATGATATAAGTGTTTTGTTATAAACCACAGCGAATGCATGTCATTTTTAACTATTCACACATTTTTTTGGTTCGGTGCTCGCCCCAATGTTCCTTCCTGAAGGTTTAAATATGCGCGTCCATTCCGTCTTTATCCTGTTCATCGATGCCTCTGATTTAGCCAACTGCCATCCTAATGCGATAAAAGAATTTGCCTTTTTCCCTTAAAAGTTTTGATATGGTGTTATCCGGGAAATTCTGCGTCATGTAACATTCATATTTACCTGTATTGTGCGTCAGTTAGATATGTTATGAAATGTGTGATTGAGTTGAGAAACGAAAAAAATTGAGAGGCTGGAAGAGAATCTGTAAGACGAGACGTAAAGCAAATGAATCTTTCGAATGATCACAGTGTTGTAGTTAGACCACGGTACTCGGAGTCCCTTTTTCATATAACTTTCCTTTGAATAATCGAATGCGCAGGTTCTTAACTGTAAAATCGATTTCACTTTTCACACGAATTGGATCTCGCAGCGCCTTCCTATCGATCTTGACACGAAGCTCTACACATGAACTATCTTATAAACTAGCATACAATAACCACAAAATTCAAAGTCCACCTTTGGCTCGTATTTGTATGTTGACGCGAATAGAATGGCGATGTCGTATCTGTATATTCGTTTGATTGCCCAAGAGAACCGTAGAACTGGTGGTTAGCGTCTGATCAGTCTGAGGTAAATCCGGTACCCAGGTAATAAAAGGCCCACAGAACTATTTATTCACATCGTAAGGCGCTCCACAGTTCCCTCTAATCGAGTAGTTGTATGCATATAGTACCGGTAGCAAAATCCAAACCCTCTCATGCTCAGTTACCCTAAACCCCAAAAGGAACCGCTTGCAGTGAAATATTCAAGGTGAAAAATGACTGCCGAAGATGGTAACTATTTCCTCATACGTGAAAGTAAAAAAAAAGAGATATTAAGTTAAAACACCAATCATTGAAGCAGTAACATTGACTTAGAAACTAGTAATATTTATAAGTGAAGTACGGCTAGGATTTTGGAGGTAGTTTTGGCCTTAAATCGGAAATGGCAAGTGTTGGACTCAAGTAGAATGGAGTGCATATTATTATTATCTTAGAAATACCTTATCCCAATCCTAAATATTAATATAATTGAGCTTCCTCATTATATTTATGAGCGTTCATTTCCTTTCTTTGACACACCCTTTTTACGTTTGATTGAAAGGCTTCTTCAGTCTTGGAGAACATAATGCTCCAGCCCAACAAAAATTAGAATGAAATACATGGATGATTCATGTTTTGGGAAAATAGCTACACATTAGTCCTGATGTTTTGAAATTCACCGCCTTTAACGAATTCAAAGTTGGCTCTGCACCGCTATGCAACCAAACTTCGGGTTTATGAATTATGCGGCGTGGATTTAATGACCGATGGTCGAATGGCTCGATCATTGCAAATTAATTTGAATTACATGATTCATCACATGACATACACAAAGACCAAGAGTTTACTAGGTGAACTTATTTCGATATCCTAGCTGATTTTCGTGGCAGTGGCGTGGAATGGGTATTTTTTGCAGTAGTACGCTCAATTGGACCGTGTGGCACTTGAACAAAAAGTGCCTTTTCTAATAACGAAACTATAAGAAAATATAACTAAATAACTTTCTATTTTTCTCTTACAGTGAAACATTTCAGACTAATCAGGCGTAGGTGGCGGATGGAAAGTCAGGATTGGCAGTGTTTAGGGTGTGTAGGCAGTAGGGGTAGTAAATCCCGCTATTACCTGTCATTGTCATAACGCATATTTGGTGGTAATACTAAGGGTCGCATGGCAGAAATGGACGTTAGAATGATAGTCAATGGGGAATCCATATAAATCTGATTTGCGGAGGATATATCTCCAGTTAACCAGCCATGGGGTTACAGTCATTGCTAAGCGCATTGGAAAATCAGTGGAAAATGTGTGGGTTGGAGTTAGATGTAAACAAAACAAAGGTAATGAAGTGGTTTCGGGGAGGAGGAAGGCTAAAGTGAATGTCCAAATTGTGGAGCATGGAATAGGGCAAGTAGAAGAGTTATCCTCTCTAGGAAGAGTTGTGGACCAGGATGTTGGAAGTAGTGTTGTCATGACAAGTAGAATTGCTTAGGTAATGTAGCTTTCACTGGAAGTAATAATTATAATTAAAGAAAAAATAATTTTGCTTTCGTATTTGAATTAGATTATTCGACTAGTAGAGTGGTTGTCAAATAATTTTCTCTGGGCGAAAAATGGCCCAAAACAAAATCCATGTTCCAATCTTTTGTGTTTAGTCACGTTATTATATGTAATTTTGAATAAAATTAATGATTTGAAGCTTGATTTAGCTTGAAGCGGGATATGAGGTGGTGGAGGCCATCATCCAACTTCAGGTTTCCCAAATATGTCAGATTTTTTATAATAAAAATGTGAGGGTAAATAAATTATGCATATTTGAAAATTAAACGCCATGAATGGAGGCTTAAGATATTTATTCCAGGAAAATTCGAGTGAATTCCACGATCATACTTCCATGCCACCGCTAATCACGCTGTAGGAAATCACTCGTGTTTGACAGAGATACTTGATTTCCAATGAAAGTACGTGTTGGTTCATTTTGAATGTTTATCGACTCCATCACGCCACACTATTTACAACTTATGACTGCTCCTTATGCTAATGACTCTTTTAATAATAACAGATATTACTGATCCATTATCATTTATGTGATACAATGTCATCATCTGAGGTCCAAGGAGTGGTTACTTGCGGCCGTCCTAACTATTCCATTTCCTCGCGGTCAGTTCGATTTATCCATCTTGCGCAGCTGTCTTCGCTCACTGTAACCCATGGTCACGTAAGATATTCTTTACCCAATTCGTTCATTATGGTTTTCGGTCACAAATTAAGTCAAGGGATGGTCCATTATGGTATTTCTATCCTTCTTTTATAAATATAGATATTTTAGTACCATGCAAGCTACCGCCAGGGTGTGTGGCAGGGCATGAATTCACTCCAGAATAATTTTGACCCGAATGTCTCCATCGGGGTGAGACATCATTTTCTTCTCCCTCATCGTTTGTGGGAAAAAATGACATCTTGAATCTATCTGTTTTACCCTTAATCTTTCTAGTTTTATTTACACAATCTCTCCTACCGTAATACGATGGGGTAATAATACATTTTCAACATCTCTGCTAAAGAGACCCCTTTCCGATTTATGCGAGAGCTTCAATCTTTAATTTAACAGTCGCTTCGTGAGTGATTCCCAGCCTAGTTGCTCTAATATTTTGGATACTCTACTACGTTTATCATCACAACGTTTTGCGAATGTAGCTCCTCTACACTGCACGCGATGCAATTCGGCAATTAAACCAAATTCGTGAGGATCCTTTATACTTGCAGCATATTCTACATGAAGCCTAACCAGCGAAATACAACATTATTCTTTGAACTTTTCATCGCATTTACCCAGTACACTTCTTCTCTGTAACTTCCCTTCTCGAGCCTTCCTTGAAGGACTTCATTATTTATTCGGGCTGTCCATTGAATTTTTATATTCCTTTTCCAACACAGGATGCTCCATGGACATGCGAAGTAATTGCATGAATTGGGTGGGGTAATGTTGAATGGTGCGTTTAGCAGATGGTCATTAAGTAATAACCTATTAGCAAAGTCACCACTTTGGGTCTGCTATCCACCTTGTTTTGATTTCCCTTCGCCTTTTGCTCTCGGAGGGAAGGAAATCTTGAGCGAATTCTGAAATCGAGCGTCGGTCTGGCTATCTTCATTCGTGTCATACGTACATATACCCTCGCTGTTTCTCACCCCGAAGCTGCTCCTTCCCCCATTATTACGCCGCGTGTGGGGGGGGGTTTCCCTGGGGGGGAGGGGGGGGAAAGAAGTGGCGACATCGCGTCGACTGCGCTGCAATCATTTTTCCTCGGCGCTGATTGGTCATTGAGGCTTTCGTCGAAAGTCGTACATTCGGGTGCCTTTATCGCAAGGGCCCCTTTCTTCCGCCCCCTCTGCCTCTCGACCCCCAATGACTCTCGAGCCCCTCTGCCTATCAATCCCCTCCCGAGGCTCGCGCAGTCAACCGCGAGCAAAAGGCCGTTTCGGTGCCCCAACACATCATTTTCTCGCTTTCGTCGCGGTGCATAATGGTGTTTGTAGAGACATAGGCGTATACTTAAATGCGTCATTATCATTTTGATTCCGCTTCGCTTTCGCCCAAGACGCTTATCTTAATTATATGTAATAGAAGAGTTACGAAATTGTTCGCGCATTGCGAGAGAATGAACATGTACCCCAATGTCGATCTCTTCGAGAAATCCTAACATTGGTACTCTCCGTTGCCGTTTCTGGCCGAATGAAAATTCAAGAATGGGAAATTCCAAATGTGAATTATGAAAATAAATACGGCGCTAATGATTGAATCAGTGTAGATTTTTTAAGCACGCTATGATACCATAAACTATGGAAAACTCTGGGAATATTTAATTAATTAGGAATATATTATTGCATTGTAATCACCCCTGTACACTTGATGGAACTATTTATGAAGTAACTTATTAAAAAAGCAAAGGATGTAAATTGTTTGTTTTTGTTTTACTCATTCAACAGTATTCCGATTAAAGAAAAACAAATGGCTGTACTTAATCATCATGGTTGTTTCATAGTTAGATAATAGTGATTTCAAGCTCTCTCAAAATGATTCTATGAAGAGTCACGTAAAAATAATTAACACTTGTCACGAATGCATTGCCCATGGGCCAACGCAGCTACTCGAACATTAGCGCCCTCGCGAATGTGTTCCACTCTAATTTGTAAAATAGGAAACAAAATTAAAAAGAGAATAATAAGTTTACATGAAATTGTAATAAATGATATCAACTAAAAAAATGAGACTCAAAGGCGCGTTATTGTGGAAGCTGAGTTCAAATTCCGCATACTATGAAAATCACGTTTCGAACACTGGGAATCAATTTTTCATTCTTATGCTCTAGATTGTTAAACGCACAACTGCGATCATTAGTTTTTCTTATTTAGGTTTGAAGAATAAATATTCTCACTAATTTATCCTTTTCAGTTCATTGTATGCATTTTTAACGTACACTATGATTGCATATATTGCCTTCACGGATTAATCAAGTGGTTATTTCGGGGAGGGAGTAAATATTTATAACTCTTAATTATGTCCAGCCCAGGTTCTTTGCTGTGTCGTAAATCAAAAAAGTTCAGAATTGCTGAAATCATTACGATGAGTTTCTGTATTATCTTGTGTAAATAGGTTTCCAAATTCAAACATTCAAATGAGCCATTTCCACTGCCCCACTTATGGACATTTATTTGGTTTTATCTCGATTCCCAACTATTTTAGGACGGCTTTCGGTGCATGGTTCAACAGTTCCACTCTATTTATTCCGTGGCTATGATAAAGTCTCAAAAATAATTTGTAAATTCAGGTGAGCAAGTAATTTAAAGAGTGAGTTGTATATGTTTTAAAGAGAGAGAGGATATTAGTATTAGTATAATATAGCAATCAAAATGTTCATTTATATTCTAATATTTAAAAATTGTGAATTATCTTGTCCAACTTACAAATACTTACTTGTATATTCTTGTGTGTCATTTAATGAATTGTTCCACATTATTCACGTTTTGGCAGTTAATTTGTATTGCGGATCAGTACCGCCCGAAAGCCGCTCAGTTTTCCGATAGAGGTTACTTACCCAGGCGTGGGTGGCATGCTATTTCGGGCTCCATTTATTCGCTATCATCTCGGAAGGAGGTGTTTACTTTGTATTATTGTCCTGGTGACATATATATATACATATATACTCATAGGCATAAAATAATCTCGATTCTGTTCCTGATATATCCCCATTCCCTCTTTCGTGGAATCGTCGGATTTAATGGATGAAGCGTTCGATTTCCCATCGCCCCTCTCCCCTCCCCCCCCTCTCCGCCCTCCTCTCTCCTTCCATATTATCACCGCCTGAATTAATTGCGGGGGTGGTCCCGGCTGCCCCTGCCAATGGCGACTGAGCGCCGTCCATTTATTTCGCCTCCTGGCGGGTGATCACTCCACTTATCTCCCTTTCGCCGCCCTCCCCGCTCACCTGCACCGCCTCCCCACTTCGGAAAGCCACCACCCTTCCCCCCCCCCCAAACGGAAGGCATCGATTCCGAATCGTGGGGCGCACTCGCGGCCCGAAGGTGTGTACTTTTAGTATGGGCCGATCACTAGGACGGAAAAATCGGGCGTTGCTCAAGATATTCGAAAAAATCGGGGAAAGGATCGAAATTTTTTAAACATTCCGGAATATATAATATATTAGGGTATTAGGTGGAAGAAGGGTACGATGCGGTCTCAGTCTCGTCCCACTAAAGACGTGTTCATTGATACTATTATATTATGTCATTCGGGAATTTCCGATGAGGGCGATGTCTCTCGACAACCCTTGAAGTTGTGAGATCAGTTCGTGTTTGGCGGGCCTCATCACGCGTGCGGGCCATGGGAACGACTGAATCCATAATAGGAGGGAGGACTGCGGTGATTCCAGTGTCAGGCGCCGCAGTGAGGGATGATTCACCGAAAGTACCAGATAAGGGTCTAAATACTGGGAGGGAATCGGGAACATGACGACATGTTTGTCGGGAAAATCGGTTCAAATCCGGGACCGTGAATCTCGAAAGTGTGCGACCCCTCTGACGTGCTTCACCGCCCTCGCCCCCCACCCACTGCCCGTTCTCAGCCCAAAGCGAGAACAACTGCGATGAACTCCGTTGAAAAACTCTCAGGAATTGGTTTTAAAATATACCGCAAATCACTGATGAGAAACCCTTCAAACGAATACAGCTTATTAAAAAAGAGGAATTATTATAAAATGTAAATCTAGGAGGCAACTACGAGGGTAGGCTGAAAACAAATGCACACATGCTTGTGGAGCGCGAGCGAAATGACCTTCAGAAGCAGGTCTGTTTTAAGGGGAGAGGTAAAATTATTTTGGAAAGATGTTCATTCTCCAATTGGAGCGTATTTTATATCTGTTGGAATGTTAAAATATTATCTTCAATATTATGTTAATTTCAAATTCTCGTATTTCGCCATGTTTGATAACGTATCAGGAGTCATTCTTAATAATGGTAATATATTTTTAAGGCTCTGTACATATTGTACGCACAGATATCATTGGAGTGGATGCAGTTATTTTATACGCTATTTTAACGCTTCCATTTTGTAAATTGCTTTGCATTCGTAAACACCCTAGGTCGGAATATTTAATCTAAAACTTCAGCATATTGTCGTATAGTGGGTTGGCGATAAATTGTCGTTGATAAATGTTCGGGATATCGATAATCGAACCCGTGATGGCGGGAAACGTGACGCAATTCGCATAAAAAAATATTCACAATCCATCCCAATGGCGAGTGAGACCAAACGTTCCGTAACGTAAGCCTACCGTCAAACTTGTTTTTCGGACTGGGCGATGTCACTGAAATGCCTTTTATTTTTTTCGGTACAGTAATCCGGTTATGGTCAATGGTTTCCTTTTTTGGATCCCATATTCCATATTTATTTAGACCTGGCGGTGGTCACATAAACCTTTCCCCTAGGTAGCGGCGTAAGAGACATTTTAGTGAATTAAAAAAAAGTAGATGGTGCGCGTATGTTGGACTTTTTGAGCTAGTGTTTTGAGTTTACGCGTAAATAGAATGGGAATGGAAAAAATATCCAATAAAAGTTTAATAATGAGATGAAGCGTAAACGCGAATTGCCTTTCGGCGAAAACTTTAGTAAATTTGAGCGCTTCCGTTGGACCGGCAAATGCCAGAGAATAATATCCCGAGTGAGATAACCCTCGCGAAACATTTATGCTCCATGTTTACGGGGAAGCCATCTAAAAAGTGCCCCTAAAGTAGGATACTAAGATGCATTGTTTACTGGGGATGTAAAATAACACTAACCCTTTCTCTTCATTCTTTTCTTTTCATTTGGAACATAAGAGAGCCGGAAACATAAGATTTAATGGTTAGATTTCATTCGCACTCGTCCAGATACGACGTGGATGGATAAAACAAGTATTTGAACTCATTCATTAGTTATCTACGGCAACCACGGTGGCTCGAGAATTCCTTTGCCGGCCAAGATCCTTAGCTCGCCTCGTGCCTCGGACGTCAGCAGCGAGATAAATGTGGATAGAATTTAAGAAAATATATTTTGAATAAAAAGAGAAACGACTCGTTAAAAAAATAATATGAGCTCCAACAAAGCTTTGAACATTTTATAACGCCTGAACGCCTGGCTAATTTAATTCAACAGGCAAATTGTTGCTTTTAACTTTCAGGTAACAGAGCCATGTTTACATGCTCCTCTCATTTGGGAATATTAAACAGGATGAAATTTTATTTTTTAAGGACTTATATGTGGGATAAGGAAATAGAAAGGAGAATAGTTTAAAGAGGGAAGAAAGAAATAGAGGGAACCTCTGAAAATGTATAATAATATTTCTAAATAAATGTGTTCAGGGAGTTCGGAAAATGCTTTCATAAGTATCCCAGACATCAAAACGATGCTGTCACAATGTACTAATGGTGCACATTTCACTATTCTGTGTATAGAAACAACCAGGTGGTGTGTACTGACTGAGACGATAGTAACAGAGCTATGGAAACGCTCAGGAAATTAAGACCTTACGCTACCGTCACCTAATACGCTACGTCACTTACGCGACCGTCACTAATGAACTGAAATTAGGCTTTCATTTCTATCCCAATCCCGAAAGGTATCGACCGTGTGCAAATTAATGGCATTCAAAATCATCGAAGTCTGCCAAGACTATGACCAATGTCGTCGTAGAAGTACAATGTTCTGATGCAAGGTTTGTATAAAACGTATCGGGAAGAATTGTTTCCTGAAGTGTGCGTGAAGTGGTGAATGCGGACCGTCGGTTAAGTGTGCGCATGATCGCAGATCGTATTGGTATTGATAAGCTGATAGTGCATGCCATTATCACTGAACATTTGGCGACTCGAAAGAATCGCGCTAAACTCGTCTTCCCGAAGGTCTTTGCGCGGACAACCAAAATCAGAGTCGAGTGTCTGCCTACAAAGACCTTCTGCTGCGACATCGCGACGATTCCCCAACCTCTTCACAGTCCCGACTTGGCACCAGTAGATTATTTCCCATTCCCATTGAAGTGAAATCTTCCCCAAAGGACACCACCATGGGGCCCTATTTGCCGTTAAAGAAGCTTGCACGCGTACCCTTAAGAAGATCCTTCTGGAATCCGTCTACCAGGAGGGAGACTTCGTTCGAGTCGTAGAAAAACCGCTGGCAAAAGTTTGTCGACGCTCGAGGGGTGCAATTTGAAAGAATTTTGAGGCATTGTAGGAATATCTTATATAAATCTATTTTTCCGGAACTTTTCCCAAAACTTTTGATACAAACGAAAGATGCATCCACCTCGAAAGCTTGGTTTTGGGATCCGCACATGTCGACTTATATGAATGAATATTATGTTCGGAAGTAAATTCAGTTTTCAAAATTAAATGCATAGAATTGAGACTGAAAAAAATAAATTTAAATAAATGTAACGAATTATGCAAATTTTAAGTCAAAGTTGTGGCAACTTTCAGTATCTTCAACAGCACGGGTTGTGATGATCTATTGCGCTGAGTGCGCCTCATCACCTTTGAACGTGCGGCTTTTGCACGTCCTTGGGCATCGTGCTCGGTGAGCTCGCCTATCAAACCTATCCTCGGGTTTATTGCCGTGGTTATACCCAACGACGCCAGAGTCTTAGCGTGGATGTGTATCAATCCGCCCGCCTTTGATCATGTTGGCGCACCAGCCGCAATCCCTCTCGCGCCGGAACCGGCACGAGCACCACCATTTGGGAGTTCACTGCACCGGTCAACAACCACTCTTGATATTTGTTCCGGGCGATCAAAACTATGTTGCAGTCAAAACGGTGCCGGTTCAATCAAAGTGTTGGAATGTCTACGTAGTCCTTCCTTGACCACCCACGGCCGTGCCGACTCCGGGAGGCGTTCCCCTCACGCGTGCGATGGAGCGCCTCCGGGATTACCGCACTCGCCCCCGCTAGATGCAAACGTTACCGCCCTCCCGCTCACCCCCTGCCTTGGTTCCGGCGTCCTCCGCTCCGCCGTGCGCGTCGCCACAATCGTCTCATCGGCTTAGGCGTCCGTTCGGTTTTTTCTGCGCGCTGGCATCGGTGCGTGCGATGGTGCGTGCCTGCGTGTGGCCCACGTGGCATCTGCGAATGTTTGTCCTCTCGGACGTGGGGGGTGAAAGGACAAGGGGGGGGCGGTGAGAGTGTGGAGGGGAGGATTTGTCGCCCAAGGCGGGGGGAAGGGGGTGAGTCTTGCCGTTCCGCGTCGGCTCGGGAGATTGAGCGGAGGGCGTGCGGCGTTTGTTTTTTTGCAGGGCGATGCGCGGGGGAGTGGTCCGGACCCCCGCTGCGGGATCTGGTACAATATTAAATCGAAAAAGTGGTCAGGGGCGGAGAGAGCGTCCAGTAACTCGCTCCCTTCAACCCTCCCCCTCTCCCTCCGCCCCCCCACACAAACTTCTGACCCTTCCTGGACACGATCCCCCTGATTGGTCGAGATTTCGTCCCTCTTTTGTCATCCGAGCTTTTTATCTCGCCGCCGTCATACCCGCTTTCGTTCCGTAATCCACGCCCCGGCCCCTCTCTCTCCCTCCGCACTTGGGGTGGGTGCTCTCCGTACGTACTAATGTCTTTGCATTCACTTTCGTTTCAATTACATTATACACAAAAAGGGTTTCGTTATTAATATTTCAGGGAGATGTTATCAGGTGGCGTTGTCTCATTCGTCTCTCTACTTCTCTCTCCTTTGAAATTCGCCAAAGGTGCCGCCTTAGGAGAAAAAGCCTTCCACCGTTGTGTCTGTCGGTCGGTGTGAATCACCATCTTTTGCATGCTAAGGGGCGCCTGCTAATCCTAATTACTTTTTTCCATGTTGAGTTATAATTTGTGTGATTCGTTGTCCTTTTTGTCAAAATTTACAATTCGGACGCCATCACAACGTGATTCGTGATAATATTTAATCACTAATTCTGTGCTAAGTGAATTTATCGACAATTTTTATTGGATCAAAATTGACGGACATTTTATTTCGGAAAGTTCTTGCCAACCGAAATTTCCTACTACACTGGAAACAAAGTTATAAGGAAGGTGTTAACTGATATTGATGAAATTAAGGGACGCAATCATAAGAAATGATGCGTGTCTGTAGTTCCCCACGTTTAGCGAATGGAGACGGATTGGCTTCGATTCGAGTGACTTTCCGCCGTTTTTATATGGTTCAACGCGCAGTATGTGTGTGGCATTAAGAATGTAACCAAAATAAAGGAACTAATTGTGTGTGGATTTGGTCTCATGCCTTCTGTGTTCAGTTTAGCACGTCCATCATCACAACATATCTTTTTCCCTTTTTCTCTTCTTTACCTCTGCTTTGTCTGCGTTTGGATTTTACCATGTTTGAGTTGAAGTTACTCATTCTTTATACTCTTGTCTCTTTTCGTAATTTCTTCAGTCATCAAAGCAATAGTGTCTATTTAACGCCAATGTGTGGCACACCTAATGACATATTTATAATTTAGATTCACCGATAATTACAATATCCAATCCCTTCATAAATACCGGAATAAAACGTTTTAATTAAGGGAGAATATAGATATAGCTACTGAGGGTTTTCTTTTTTCAAATTTACTATTGTACTACGTATTTGTTTCCTTTCAACTCCAGGGAAATCGTCGAGAAATTTCGATCGACAGGAAGTTGGGTAACAAGCAAGCTTTGTCCCATTGGCATTGGAGTTTCAATGTTTTTAGTGCGGCAGGCATTGTATAAGTATTACGGCAGCCATTGCATAAGAATTACGATTGTCTTAATCTTGATTAAAGTTTTCCCGTCGAAGCGTCGCACGGGTGCGACAGCAGCGCGTTCAAAACACCTACCGCCACCGCACCTCAAAAGCACTTCCTTCCCACGTGCAAGATCTGGGATTGACTGAGGCTCATGATTGGCATTGCGGGCCGGGGACCACTCCGTGCGACGAAGTGATTACTTAACACCGGTCGCTTTCTTCGACGGACACAAGGAACGTTACTCTCCAATTCTAATCTTGCTAACCGAATTTCGGGGAAAGGTTCCGTGGAGTGCTTTCGTCGCATTTTCAGCTAACCGAAAAAACAATCAAGCGCCTTCCGGTCTATCGGTTGGGGTGGAGAGGGGGTGGGATGGGGTGGGAGGGGGTGAAAAAGGAGGCCCGAAGACACACCCCGTTGCATGACGGGCAGAGGCCTTTCTCCCCCCTCGGCCCCACCCCCTGCCGTCACGTGATTGATAAAAAAGAAGCAAAGGGAGGGAGTTTGGGGAGCGAACGTTGAATACACATGTATTCACGTGGGATGACGTTCGCGTGTGTGCGTGAGGGGGGGGAGGGGTGGTTGCCATTGGAAAGTCACTCCCCCGTCCTTACACCGCCAGCCGCCGAACTTTCCACGCCGTAATTGCGCAAATCGCATCAATTCCTAATGCAGCCCTCGCCTCCGTGCGGAGATGAACCCCCCCGTCGCCCTGTCTCATGGTAAAAACCCTTTTATCCGGACGGCGTAACAGAAATTTTCGAACGATTTTCCGCCCTCCACTTTGGCACCCCCTCCCCCCCACAGCCCCACTTTCGGGGCGGGGCGGTGGGGGGCCGCTGACTCGTGCACTCGTGACCCGGAGCATTTTGCCAAAGTTGGGGGTCATGCATCATGGGGGCCGCGGAGGGGGCCGGGGGTCGGGAATGGCTGCGGTGGTGGTGGCCGGGAGGGGTGGGTAGGTGAGTGGAGCGATCTCGCCCCCCCCCATCCTCTCCCCTACGCCATTCGACCTCACGGTCGGCCACGATATCCGTGTCATGGTGTCGATATAAATCCATGTTGATGACTCGGCTTGTATCGCAAGATCAATGCCTCGTAAGCATTTGGGGAGTGCTGGCAGCTTGTCGCAGAGACTTTTTATTTATCGCCTGTAGTTTCCTGTATTCGAATAATTGAGACACGATTTTTAGTCGAAACAAATGTTCGTTTATATTTCATCAATCGACTTCGCTTTTTGAGTTTGTCAAAATTTAACCAAGATATTCAGCAAGTAATCGAAAGCGGAACGTTGCGAGAAATAAGATTCCAAAAATTAAGATGAGCTTTTCTTTCTTCTGCAAAAAAGTCTCGTTCCCAAGATTAGAAAATGGTGGACGCAACAAGCTAATTAAAATAAAGCATGCACTTAAGTGTATTTACTAATGATATTTTGCTCTTATCTGATTACGGTGTGGTACATGCTCATCACTAAAACGTATAAATTATAGGTTATAGATCAATTGAAGATACTGATCATTTGCCTTTTTACTATAAAACCAAGAAACGTTGTTATCCATCGCTGTATTTTTCAAACTAGATGGCCTGTAGATACCGAGGAGAAGATATATGAATAGGATTGAAGAGTAAAACGGAATAGTGGAACGGAGGGCAAGGTTCAAACAATATTATTATTAATGGCCATTTTTTTCACGACCATTTTTCATAATAATGTGCCACTACGTGCTTAGTCGCATGCTATTTCAGAATTCATGGCACTGCTGCCAAATCTTGAGTGCAGTATAATTTTAAATAAAGAGCTGAAGGCCTCAGTAAGACATGCACTTTGTTCCTTTGCCCGTCTCAACATCCTGGGAAGAAAATAAGGCCGGGAGACGTCCCTTACCCCAACAGTAATTTTTCCACGATCTTGGTTTTCCAAAGAGTTCAAGAGGCTTGTACAATGACGAATTGTAACACATTTATTATGAATGAGTCCCTGGATAGATCGATGCTGAATATAGCATCGGATGTTTAATGCGAGAAGGGATGACAGGTGCTCAGTCTACTGTGCCTTTGATAGATTTAGAGTTGAAGTTGACAAATTTAAAGATCCCTTGTGTAGAAGTAATTGGGGCGCGGCGGAAGAGTTCACAATCCTACTCTTCAGAATCACCGTCTAAACCGATGATCTCGTTGTTGAAGTAATTAAAACCCAATTATTAGCACTCAATATGCGCTCATTGCTACAAGTGCAAAAAATTGTTTTAAAATATTCCCAGACGCTGTCGGATCAGTAAAATGGAAAATCGAAGGTCGCGAGTTAGGGTCCCGCTATTATGACCATGGATGTTTTTTGCCGTTGAGTTAGTTCCCCAGGTCAGGATAGCAAGATGAAATCTAAGTTGTCGTGGTAACGGAAGCCAAAAATCTATGACTGCGATAAGGATTTAAATTGATCATATTGTCAGTAGAGTGTAGCGGTCCACGACTTGGGAGATAAATCTTTACGCTGCGGAGTTATATCATTACTTAGCACGGAGGCAACTTACTAACGCGCTTGAAAGGAGCCAGCTTGTGTTTGCATAGTCCTGTGCGAATCTCTGGAGAGGGATCAGTGAAAGGCATTATGTTCCACTGGCCACACCGACCGCCTGGTGAAAACCCAAAATGTTATCAGTGAGTGGTCATTGACGTAGCGTGTACTTTTTCATCTATTGAAGTATGTTTGCCTGTGATGACGTGGTATTTCTGAATTTACCGTGGTTACTGAATGATGCATCCAAGAGGTAACACAGAATTCCTTTGGGATTTATAAAATGTTTGGCTTGGATTTGGAACCCTAGGGAGCGAGCGGTGTAATGCTTCAAGATTTTAAAAGCATTAAATATGGTTTCGCAAATGAGGAAAGTCAACAGAATGCTCCTGCTCTTCGTCGTGTTGTGCGTTGCGGTTTCCGGTAGCAATGCGTAATGTTAAGACACGAGCCTTCCCTCTTCGTGAGGCTATCATTTTGCATGTTATGATTTATGCTGACAATTGCTTACCGCAATGCTTTCTCTTTGCATAAGTTAAAAATATTTGCAGTTGGTTTTCCGTGGAAGATGTGTTTTGTAGATATGAAAAACGCGGATGTCACGGGGACAATTTTTAAAAATTTTCGTCATTTTCCAAGGAAAAACTTACTGACCACAACGATTACTCTCTAACTTCGTCTCTTCTAAAAGAAAATTGTGAACGCTCCTCTCGAACAGTCAATTCCTTTAATTCGTGGTCACTAAAGATTGAATGCATTGAGATCTGAAGTTTGCCATTCATTAAAATTCAAGGGCACATCCAAATGTATTTTTTCGAACATGGAGGTTTTTCGACGAAACTTTGGGGTCGTTTTTTTCGACCCCCAAAGAATCATGGCCGACGCCGTCTTCAAAGCGGCCCTCCCTTTGCACGAATTAGCATTCCCTCCTTTCCTTTCTTCGAGGAAGCGGAGCGGTCGCAACCCGTCGCCCCCCCCCCCCTGAACCCCCCACTCAACCTCCCTCTCCCGCCATCCGGAAGGGGATAATGCATTTCAATTCCTTCGTCTCAAAAACACCTCTTCGCCTCCGTCCGTCTGCACGCTCCCTCCATCCCCCGGCGCGCCGTCGACTTCTTGAGACTCTCTTCCCCCCCCCCTTTCCTCCCTCCCTTCCCCCAGCTCCCCCCCTCCTTGGGTCGAAAACGCTTCTTCGTTAATAATTCACCTTCCCGCCTCGAAGCGTCTTCCCAATCAGCCAAGTCGACTGACTCATGTCTTTTCGTTTGGTCTTTCAGACCCTCTCCCCCTTCCCGCTCCCACAATACCCCCACTCCCTCCCGCACTCCACCCTCCAAGAGTACATTTCTCCCCGCTACTCTTTCCACTCCCTCGCTACTCCTTTTTCCAGCGCTTTGAGCAAATCTCATGGCCGTGTTCTCAATTTGTTTGAGCGTAATGGGAGGGCTTCGTGAAATTTGACGAACTTGGGACGGGGGGAGGGGGGTGGACCGTTGACTTTGCAGCGTCCCATTCTCAGAAAAGACCATGGGGGGGCCGCGAAGTTTCGCGAATTCGGGATGATTGAAAAATCGTAGGCACGTCCTTCTTTCTAAGAGGTGTTTAACGGTTTTTTTATTCTTGCTACGGATCGCTCGATCATCGTTCTGCCATTAAGGGAAGGGGGGATAGTTAATACTTAAGCGGTGGCCACTTAATCGGAAAATTCGTGAAAATGTCGTGAGTTACGGATTTATTCAGAAAAATGGTGAACTAGAGAATACGATGCTCGAATTGGATTTCCCGGTGAGGAAGATGTTCCATTTTGTCATCTGGTCATTTCGTTGCCGGCAGAGGACATCTGCGCGCGTGCGAACTCTGGTAAACCCAAGCGATTGGGGACAGCGAGTCCAAGCTACAAATAATGTATGAAACACTTCGAAGAAGAATCGGGAATAAGTCTGGAATGGGAATCGGGAAAACGAGGGGCCGCCCGGAGTTACTTCCTTCATCAGTTCGTTTTGAATAATCACCGTGTCAAAAGTCGCAATTTATTTACTGCCCACTTTACTGCTGTGTGAATGAAAAAACACTTCGTCATTTAAGAGCTAAATGCAGGCGAGATTTGAAAGCCTTATTTTTTTATCAGGTGTCAACTTTTACAGAAAGACACGAATGAAGCCGTTTTTCATAATACCGGTGACAAAGAAATGTATGCACAAAAATAATATCCATTATCCTTTTATTTCTTGAAGGGTCTTATTAGAAGGGCGTAAAAATGCTTGCTCTACTGACGTTTTACTGATTTGATAAAGTTTTTTTGTTCATTTGTCGATCTCTATCGTCCCACCGGTCTTACGTTGATAGCCCACCGTGTTGGCGTGCGATGCAGGTCTTTAGGCAGCCCATCAACTTGTAGCTTGTCAGGTGCAGAGAGAAGGGTTTTGTTTGAGGTCTTTCCTTTCAAGGAACAGAAATGAAAAAGTGAGTCAATTCCCCCTTTAAAAGAATGACCGGATATCATTTGACTTTAAGCGTCTACGTCATCTCGCTTTTAGGGCGCCGTCATAAAAGTAATATTTAGCAGTTTTTCTCTCTTCAGCAGAAGAATAAATTTCATTAATGCCAGTTCAAAACATGGTAAATATTTGATGGTTAGAGTCGGCTGGAATGGGAGATACTTACTACTAGATATCTGTTTTGCTGGCGGACCATCTTGTTTAGATCGAAACTCATTTTTAACTGAAAACATTTTATCTATTACTAAAGAAGGAGAAATAGTAAAACCGACTTCCTTTTCGCCTTTCGAGAAAAACTAATTTCTATTCAAGTTTACGCATTACCATTATAATTATTCCTATTCCCACCTGTCTTATTTCCTCTGAAAAAAATCTAAAAAATGACCTCTCCCGACCATCGAGGCTCTCTGTTGAAGAGCGAAAAGCCACGCGAGGTCTTCGACGCCCTCGGTATCCTGTCGCTGTACGTACACCCGGGGATCGCGTGTTTGTAATTGAATGAGGGGGTTGGTCCCGACCCTCTCCCCTCCCCCTTTCCACACCACTCACGGAACCCCCCCCACCACTCTTCGTGCAGGGGAGAAGGGCGCCTGAAGAAAGGAGAAGTGGAGGGGAGATCTCTAGGGTCGGTTTACCGTCCTACACACGACCAGATTCGCGCAAAGGTTATGCCTCATTCTCTTTACAGCCTTTTTTAACTCGACCAAAGACTTCCCGGTATAATGCTGAACTTTTCCTCGAAACTCGCTGTACAGATCTTCGCTCATATGAGCGCACCAGGATAAGATGAATTCGATTTTTAGTTCTGCATCCCAGGTTTTGATTTTAACATAAAACTTCTGAGTTACAAATCTTTGCCAGTAATCGCAGAATTTTTGTGTGCAAATCATTGACGTTTTGTCGTGAGAGTTTCAACATGGAAAAATTCAGAGAGGGGATATTACGAGAATTGCGAGTTTGTGCGGAAATAGCGACTAGTGAAAAATATTGAAAAAAATAATTATGAGTCATTTTCAATGACAATTTTTCGTATTTCTACACCTTCGTCATTTTCATTGCTCTTCGTTCATTTTTGTAAATATATAGTATATATATATATATTCATTCAAACATAGAAATAGGTATTAGGAAAGGGGATGGGAAAACACATAAAAGGCGAACACAGGACATGTAGGGAAGGCGGTTTTTTGAGCAGATCACGAATGTAAAAATATTTCCTTAACCGGGATTTGAACACCGGACCTTCCCCCTGCCGGGCGGATGTGCTACCAATTACACCACCAAGGAAACCTAATTCAGAGATCTGCGATGTTTTAAAACGCCCAAGTGCTCCGAAACATTGCCAAAGCAAGGAGCACATCCGCCTGGCAAGTGGAAGGTCCGGTGTTCAAATCCCGGTTAAGGAAATATTTTTACATTCGTGATCTGCTCAAAAAACCGCCTTCTCCACATGTCCTGTGTTCGCCTTTTATGTGTTTTCCCATCCCCTTTCCTTATACCTATTTCTATGTTTGAAGGAATATTTGTGCGCCGTATGGCGGGACTTCGTATTTGAATATATATATTTATATACATATTTATTTATTTATTTAGTGGACGGGATGAAGGGAGGAAGGAAGTACACAGAGATGAAGAGGGACCTGATGTAGAGTAGGTTGCTCGATTGTGTTTCGTTTGGAGCCGCAAGTTAATTATGTGATAGTTGTGTCCATACAAAAACATAACTTCACCGGTAGATTACCTTATAATAATAAATAATATATTTAGTATATGCGTGCCCTATAATTATAAGTAGTTATTGACTACATCAGAGTTATTACAATTTTAGGGTTTCTAATATTGAGTAGATAGTAACAATTTTCCACTAGATAAGATTATCTCGTAGTGGAAAATTGTTACTGTCCTATCTTTATTATGTTCGAATTCCTCCACATCACGCCCCTGAAACTACTCGTTTTTGGGGTTTCTGTTTTCCGTTTAGTTGAAGTTTTTTTTTCCGAAAAAGAGCTCGTGCGATCAATCCAATTTGGATACAATCGGGCCAACTACGTAACGATCCCATCAAATTAACCCTTGGCTTGACCTGAGTGTCGAATTTTCGACCTCGGGTTACTCAAAAAGTCCAATTTTAGATGAATGAGCACTCACTAAATGCGGGCCATAAATTCAATGAGTCAGTTATTTTAAGTATTTTTGAATGACATAATAAAACAGTTATTATGCAGATTGGTTCTATTCAGAATGCTGCCTTTTGACGCAAGTAAACAGTGAAAATAATGCTGGTACCGGTGTTGTCATTGTTATCCAACGTTGCCAGTGATTGGACACGTTTAGTTTAAATTCTGCATATTATGTTAGCGTGCAGGTACTCGCTATTGCGAGGGACCTTTCGTTTTAATTATGTCGAATTTAACAATGCATTTGATGAAAATTGGGACTAGCGTGTCTATAGCGTTAAAATGTTTTTTGACGGTAGTGGATAATGCCCAAATTTCATCGCTATCATTTAATTGATTCTGACGATGCCCCCAGTGTAACATGGTCCAATAGAATTTTCTATGGAAGAAAGAAGTCAACTTCACCTCTGAACGCTATTATTAACTTTGCATAAAGTCATTTTAATAATACATTCTCAAGTGAGATATATAGTAGGCACTAGATGGATGAGAATAAAACATGCTCAAAAGGGTCGGAGCCTTACATTGGTTTACCAATTAAATAAAATTTATCTATGAAATGGAACCCTTTGAAATTTGCAATTGAGGAACTCCATCATCAAAGGGTAAACTGAAATACATTTATGTGTTCCTTTGATTTCTGTGTTGGAATATTTTCGATATTTTTGATAAAACATTGTTCTTAATGACAAACGTTCTTGCCTTGAATGGACAATGAGTGATCGGAAATGTTAACTTCAAATACAAACATTTGTTGCAATGACCGGATGTTAAGTAAGTTCGTTTCATGGAAAGAAAGCACCTTGAAGTCCTAATCGAATAGACACCATGTTATAAGTAGTTCCTTCTTACATTTTTTCCGAAGAAATGTCGTAAAACTCATAAAATTTAATTCATATGATATGGTTTTCTTCTCAAGAGCGAAAGCCTGTGAATAAAAATATCCCTGCTTAAGAAAATGACGTCAAATCCAAGACGGTGGGATAAAGATGTGAAATGCTATTTTAAACAACTCTATTTCAAACTGTTTCACAATTTTTAATAGTTAGTTGTTAAACTTATTTATACATATCTTTAATAACGAGCGCAGGCCGTATATCCTTGATTTATTCCTGAGGAAATTCGCTCTTTTCTTGGCTGAGCTAAGTTAAGGGTTATGATAGACAGACGAAATCAGAGCAGACTGGGAGGAAGGAAGAAGGGAAAATATTAATGGCCACTCATTCAGAACTGGAGTCCCTTGAAGTCTGTCTGCTCTTAAAAGCAGTCGTTGGCTGGAGAGGGTCGAGGTGTATGCATTGGGTTTATTTTGAAGTCTTCCAAATTTCAGTTTTAACTGCGCCCCCTTGGAGAGAATGGAGAACGAAAGCGGTTCCTTCGGAGTTTCAGTCTTGGTGATATATATCAAGGTGTTGTGGAGACTTGTAATTTGTCGTCCATTTGCAAATGGGTTAGCTGGCTTCATTGGAGTGGGAGTACGATTGAAGTACAATTTCGGGTGTTTTCTCGAGGGAGATATGTGGAGAAAGTGAGTCCTCTCTGTGGCCCCTCGTAATTTTTTTATGTTTCCAACGTAGTTTATCAAAAGAGCGGAATCTCTCCACTGTTTCTCCTGCTATAAGAATTGGATTTTGTGCAAGTTGAATATTGCTGTAAATTGTTGATTCAGTTACGTTGGACAAATATGACATGCTTGTATAAAATTTGTTTTTCCCCAATTAGCTAGAGCTGTTTATTATACGCTTATCCTTTTCACTGTAACGCAAAATAACACTATAGTATACATTAAGTAGATCGAGTCGTTATTTACCTTTTTACAGCAAGAACCTTGTTAAATATATGTGTGTGTGTGTATATATATATATATATGTAAACCACAAGTAAGAAATTTGAAGTGTCATAATTAGTATGTGTATATACTCAAATCCTTAAAGATTACAAGATAACCATAGTAAAATCTTTCATATAGTCAGTCATCTTGTAGTAATAATGAGCAGTAATGAGTACCACGTGCATATGTAGTTATATGAAATGATAGAATGACGCAGAAAATGGAAATTATATACGAATGACTAATTAAAAAAAGAAAAATTATTCTCATGAAATATTGAAGAACAAAAAAGTGGAAGAAATTGATAATGAACAAAGGTAAGCACCAAAATAAGAAGCTATAGATACATCAAAGTTTGCCTTATAACTTGTTAACTGTGAGCAATTTCATCAGTGCTATGCGATGAATATATGTATCTAATATGGCTTTGAATCATGGAATATCGAAATGTTTTTTTTAATTTTGGTAATTTTTTTACCTTTTGTTGTTTTGGCGTCTGTTCACGTTGCGCCTCTTCAATCGACGCTTACGTGTGAAGTAAAATTTCGAGCACGTTCATTCCGTTCTCTGTCTCACCTATGTAATAGTTCAATGTCAAGAATGCAATCATGTATTACATTCGAATGTGCACATGAGTATATGAGATAAGATAACGGGAGTTGGTCGGCTAGTAAATACCGCAATGGGTGCGATATCTTGAGCCAGCGCCTTTTTTCCAAGGATTACGTGAAACGCGGGTGAAAGAGTAGGTGGTAGTCGTGTAGGTAGCCGAGAGGCTGTTGGTCTTGGCAATTGGTACTTGGTGAGATATTACAAGCATACAAAGAGGCGTGGTCCACGGAGCAGCGCGCGAGATGATTCAGAAATCATGTCACTCCAGGAAGCGCTTCTCCCTTCACATTTAATTTCCCTTCGAGAGAGTGTTCCTCGATGCTCTCCCTCGTCTAAGTGTTCTGGGGATCGGGATGGCCGCGTTAAAAATAGAGGAATGAGCGAGAGCCGTCGGGCGGCGTGCGAGTGGATAAAAATGATGACATTCGGTCTCCCGAGGGAGAAAGGGATTAAAGGGCGGGGGGCCTTTGTGGCCTCGCGACGGAGTCGAAAGAAAGTTGTCGTCTTATTTAATAAAAAGAGAAGCACACGGCTTGTGTGTGTGTGCGTGCGTGCGTCCCTCGCACTTGAAAAGGCCAGGGGGTGGCGTGATGAATTCCCACTCTTCGCTTGTTTCCCCTTCAATTTCCTCTCGTGTCTTTAACTGTCATCGGTCGGAGGAGGCGACGCCGAAAGACGCCGTCCGTCTCTGTGTGTGAAAAATGTATATAGTATATCTAACCTTGCTTTGTCGCTTTTTCAAGTTTTGTTTTCCAAACTTATTTTCTGAACCCCTTTCTTCGCCCCCCTCATTCTTTCTCTCCTTTTCGTGATGGCTTTTTAGTCGACGCATTCATTAAAAGGAAAAAGGTGTGGGGAGGTGGTTAGGGGGCGGGAAGGGGGAGGGGGGAGTTGAAAATGTATTTGTGGGTTTCTTTCCCCGCGAGAGATTCATTTTCTTCCTCGCGTGACCGTCGGGCTCGGAAGGAAACAAGTGAATGCCTCGGCATTTGCGTTCGCGTTTCCTGTTTGTTTTGCCGACAGTCTTTTGCCTTCGCCTTTGTCAACTAAGGTTTTTAGCGGATCGCATGCATTTTTTTAAAAGGGTTGGCGGAGTAAACCGACGCCCCGGCGGCATCTTCAAGCAAATCCCCCGGGATTGGAATTCCAATTTAGGAAATAAATTTCGCCTCGTCGGCGAAATGTTAATTTACATTACAGAGATTGCGAAATAACGCCCTGGTTGATGACGGAATATCCTCTTCCCGGCGTGCTTGCATGGAATTATCCTAAAATTAATTCCTAAATTTGCAATCATACCTTCTTCGCCGTTAGAGGCATGATGCTGCTTGAAATTTCGATGTAAAGAATGAACAGCAGTGGTTGAATTCTCGGCGCATTCATGAAACTTCTCTGCAATATTCCTTTTCTCTATATTCCCCTCCCGGCCAATAGTCTGGTCGGTAGAGATGGATAGCCATCACATCTTCTCAGGAAATAATCTTTCCTACTGAGGATTAGGGAAATATCTATGCATGTGAACATTTATTTTTTATGATCCCATAACTCTCTTCTCGTCAGAGCAAACCTAGAAAGACACGACTTCTCCGTTTCGCTCCGACATTTAAATACCAAGAATGTCAACGTAAAACGAACGTACCTACGTCCCTGAAATAATGGAAAAACGAAATAGCCATGGTCAATCAAGTTTACGGTCTTGGCTATTTATTTTTTCCTTCAGATACCAATGTTTTATGGTGATGTTTGCTGACGAAAGACGTTAATTTCGCTTTGAAATTAGTCCTACAATGTATCATATAAATCTGACTGCACTGTAATCGTGAGGGAAAGACGTTTTGAATTGGCCACTGGATGTTTTTCTTACCCAAAATAGTCCCCCCCCTCCCTTAGCACTGTCGGGCACCATTATTCTGGTCTCTTATCGTTCGTGGGAAAAAATGAACAAAAATCTTAAATCTATCTATTCCACACTTAATCTCTTTGTAATTGTATTTATATGATATCTCACATCGTACTATGATTGGGGTAATAATAAATTATCAATATCACTGCCGAAGAGACATCCTTCCAAAACATGAAAGAGATTTAAGCTGTAATTTAACCTTTGCTCCGTGGGTGATTCCCAGCCTACCTCCTCTAATATTTTGGATATGCTACTAAGTTTATCATAAAAACGTTTTACAAATCAAGCTCCTCTACGCTGCACGCGATCCAATATGGCAATCAATCCAACTTCATAAGTATCCCGTATACTTGCAGCATATTTTGCATGAGGCCCTCACTAGCGGAAGATAAAATTTCTCTTTTACCGTTTCATCTCACTTACCCAGTACTCCTCTAAAAAATCCTAATTTTTGGTTAGCTTTGGTTAGCCGGAGAGGTCGTGAGTGAGGGTAACGCCTAAGTATTTAATCGAGTCTAGACTTTCTATTTTGGTATTCCCGATGCAGTAGACGTTCGGGAGGGAATCGTTCTTTTTTCCAAAAAATTCATCACTACGCACCTTTTAAAATTTAATTCTAATTGCCAAGTGTCGCACCAGCATTTCATGGTCTTACAATAGTTAAACAGCGTGATGATTACGTGATCCTACTTGTTTGGAATTAATTTTAATCTCCTTCCTTGTTCTCATTACCGCATCCGATGTGTCTAAGAATAAGGAGAACAATTATTGTTGTGCGCATTGGCTGAAATATTGTTTGTCCCGTGAATACTCGGTCGATGTGAGGAAGTTAAAATTTAATTTAATTTGCTAATTGTGGGCGTGCACTTTTGAACACTCTTATGAGCACAAATAATTTATTCGGTAATTGTATTCCGAGCCAACCAGCAATGACAGAGGCGTAACAAGCTAAGCGCGGTTCGCTTTCGGAGGTGCGCTGGTTTGTCCGTGAATGAATGACCGCCCATCGCGTCGGAGAGAAATCGGTGCGCTCTCCGGGCGTGACGTGGGAGTCGCCCGCGTGCCTCGGACGTTGGCCGGACGTTTTCTGCGAACATCCTTCCTCGTCTATTTTTTGGGCTTACTTAGAGCTGCGGTGTGGATCGATCTGACCCAGTCCGCTCTCATAAATCCTCCTCGAGTTGGTGGAACTCCCCCATCCACTCTTGCTCAAGTTTTTAGTTCCTGTACTCTCACGTGATCGAGGTCGGGTTGACTCCGTGAAATCACAAACAAAATAAAGTAAGCTGAAACTCGGAGTGGGGTTCCTTCACTGAGTTTCCCCAACTGGGCGGTCATCCGTTGGATTTTGACGCTCGTGGCTCAATAGGTCAGCATCAATAGAAATATTGCTGGAGTGATAAAAAATATACTTACTTTGGAAAATCGAGATTTTTGTAATGGATACGTGAGGAGCGGGTTTGAAATCGATCCCCCAGGACTCTTTCAAAAATGTCTTCGGATCTTCTTTTCATCCTCAACAGATGATGTCGTTGGAAATAGTTTTTCTTGTTTCAAGTCAAGAAGAATGTGAAAAGAAATGTTCTTCTTGGGACACTGTTGTAGCGCCCGATATTCCGAGTTCTGGTTGAACATTTTAAGGTGAATCGAGGTTTATCTAGAATTGACCTAGATTATCTGTATTGCCTAGGAGCCTGAAGATGACACAGTGCTGCAACCTTGGTCGTGAGAATTAAATTATCTCATAAGTGCGCTTTTACTTTTCCTATGCAACCCTGGTAAAATTATAATTTAAGATTGCGCCACTCCAGTAGCAATTGGTGGCAACTTTTTCGTTTGCCCAATGGAAATTATGCCCAACTCATTTACTTAATCCGTGCCATATGCTTAATTACATTCGATCTGTTGTCATAGTTAGGTTAGAAATCATAATGGTGACACCTTCCCTCACCTTTCCATCGATCCTGATAACCCTACTCTCTCTCATCTTCCCCAAAATGTATTGCCTGACACACAGAGGTATCAGTTAGTTATCAGTCGCTTCTTTTACTAAAAACTGGAGCCCGTGTCGCGAATTTGATTATCAAGCAAAGGAAAACTTTTACAGATATTATTTTATTAATGAAATGCTTAAATTTATATTTTTAGATGCGTGCATTATTTATCTCTCGTCGGTGCAACAGAGGATATGGAAGCCCTCCAGGCAGATCCAGAAGTATTTTAATTATGGTTGAGCCTGTTGAGGGACTAAAGCACACACAATAGGCACATATTCAGATTCCAGAGTGCGCACCTTATTCACCTCCTTTCTCTTTCCCAGCCTCCGACGGTGAGCGGGTCGCCTTGGTGCTTTCAGGCTTTTAATATTCCCTCTTTCGGGGACACCTCATAATTGCGGGCACTCGGTATCTGTCGCTCATTTTCACCGAATGTTTGCTGCTTGTACTCATGTATAGTCTGTTGTGTGGTTGCCCGTGCGCAAATATTTACAAACCATGACTCCAGATCAGAAAAATATAGGTGTATGTTACTTAATTCTAATACGTAGTTGCTTCCGAAGAAGAGAAATTGTGCTAAATAGTGGAAATCGCGTCTTTTTATACATTTTTCTTAAATATAGATGCTCCTAAATAGTTTCACTTTGTTCGCTTTTATGCAGGTAAGCTGGTTTCTTTAAATTATTAGTTTTACGATTTATTTTACTATAGGCTCGGAGGAAGATTGCACCGCCAGGGGCATTGATTTCAGTTATTCCGTCACGTCTCCTCCCCCAGCCATTTTCAAATCATGTCCAACCCCCATTCCGCGATTTCAATCCGCTCGCCGCAATCTCTGCCCCCCCGCCCACCCCTCACCCTTTCGCCGTACCTTTTGCAAATTCCAAAATTCGTTTGCGAAATAAGGAAGCATTGACATTACATTGACGGAACTATCGTATATCTTTCATGTTTTGTTGCGGATAAAGCACGTGAATTTGCATTCAAAGAGGGAAGAAAATGGGATGTCGATATTAAATATTCGACGTTTAATTTTCACTGAGGATTTTGTGTTTAAATTTGGTAATGAGTAGAGCCACCTTCATTCTCAATGAGCCGAATTTACCAGTCATGGGAGACTTTAAACTTTTTGAGTACCCTTTCTAATATTGCGTTACCAATTCTATAACCGATCAATTCGCTACAATTCTTCACCGATCAAAAAAAACCTTGAAATTTTCATCCAGTGTTGTAAATCTATGTTTTAAAGAAAACATTTAATGCCTTTTCCTTCATGGTTGCATCTCGATTATTCTGGATTGAAGACAAATGAAAGCGATGAGAAATTTGAGCTATCGGAGGACTAAATCAAGCCAACGGCTAGCGAAATAGAAGTGTAACTTTTGGGAGGGGGGGAGGAAGGGACTCTAAAAGGAGTCCAGGCGTACAACAATTCGTCCTCTGGAGCGCCGAACAGTTGATTCACCCTTCGCTGGAGTGTGACTATGGTACATTTGGCACCGTCCACTCACGGACTGTCCATCCCCAGTTTTGTGGACACTTCAGCCTGCGTGGTGTGTCCACTCCGGTAATTAAAACTCGCGGCGCTGGTTGGACGTGAGCGGGGGAGAGGATACCGGGGGGGCGTGTGTAGAAGGGAAGCGGAGACGGTCGCTCGTTACTCCTTCCGCGCCACCCCGAACTCTTCCGTGCGACTAATGACCCTCTGTGGTGGTGTGTGTGCGCCCGAGTTTGTGTGTGACTGTGACCCTTTCTTTTCAAACGAGCGGGTCACATGACATCCAGTGACACAATTGCGGCAAATGGGGAGATGAGCACGCGCTCCGCCGAGAGGAAAGAAAGTGAATCGCGAAAAGGTTCGCCATTTGTCGCGCGTCACAACGGACTCGTCCCGTGAGCCTCCTCTTTTTTCTCTCTATCCCCCATTTCTCTCTCTCTATCCCCCCTTTCTCTCTCTCTCTCTCCCCATTTCTCTCTCTCTCTCTCCCCATTTCTCTATCTCTCTCTCCCCATTTCTCTCTCTCTCCCTTCGCCGATTAAAACGCGTCCTTCGCTCCGTGCTCCCAATCTTCTCAAATCACCCTCGTCGAATTAAATACGCGACAGAGGTTACTGAGGCTTCTGAATATTTTTTTAGTGAAAGCATTCAATTTTCCGCCTATCTCGGAATCCGGATTGAACGTTTGATGACTTCAAACACTGTAGTGCCGAGTTCGATTCTCCGAAGAGTCGAATTTGCGATGGAGGATATTTTAAATTTTGCTTGGTGCAGAATACAGGTTCAAGTGCAGTAGACGTCGGACTTGGAATCTTGGCGTCTCCTTTCCTTACGCCTTCTCTTATACAAAGACAGCAATCGTAGATTGGGGTGAATTTGCAAAATAATGAAAATTCCTTTCCGCAAAAGGCTCCGTGATTTTCAAAAAATTATAATAATCGTCAGCTACTCTAATGCCAACGGTAAAGCGAGACGTTTCAAAAGTTATTTAAAATTCCCCTTCTTGTGCCAATAAGCGTTTGCAATGGGAGAACCCTTTTCGTGTGGACTTCAATTTACGTCCAGGCTCAACTCCGATGTAGCGACCTTCGCAATTTCGCATGGCTATACTCTCTCTTCAATTGAAATACGCGAAACATTAATGTAATTGCGATCTCCATCATGGAGGCTTGTGGGTGATATTGGTGAGTGAGACCTCTTTATCTTATGTCATGCCAAACGGCGTTCGAAATTGAATTGAGTGCTCGTAGTTCTTTAACTGAGTGAGGATTATAAGGCTGAGTGAAGGAGGAGCGGGTGGATTTTCCATTGCGTTGCAACTTTAGCCTCGCAGGAAAATCAGGGAGGATTCAGAAAGAATCATACCAAAGTTTTTTTTTAGTATTAATGTATTTTTTACATTCATTGTTTACGTAAAAGAATTTTTAATAGTCCCTGATTACAAAAGAAGACATTTTATTTCTTTTATTCGAGCTCTTAAAACCGTTTCGAAATGTTTTTTCCACATCAATGTAAATATATGTGTGTACGCTAATAGCTCAAGATGAGAAGAGAAGCAGGTTTTCTTTCGTCATCTTTTGAATCTCTAGTAAAAATACGTAACTGAAGAGATGAACAAGTAATCGTAGTGGGAAACTCTTTCGTCAAAACCATTAAAATGTACTTCTTTTCTTCATTTGAATAAGTTTGCCTGTTTTGACAAGCAAATGAAAGCACCAATGATAATGTAAGATGGGCAGGTGCTCATTTCATATTATCCCATGGGAAGGAACGCGTACTCTTCTTCGGAGATTGGTTTTACGAGTAAGTTTGTTGCTCTCAGCATGGAATTAGGCGTGATTTTCTCGGGCCATGTCGATGGGAGGCACCCACCTGCGCTGGAACCTAAGACTTCTACGGTTCTTCCACCCGCAAAGGGAACGCGCCTCGGGAACTAGAAACCAGTTGTAAACTGAGTTGGTTGCCCGAAAACAAACCGGAGAAAAGTCAGGGAAAAGAAAGTGGGGGCGTGGGGAAATTCGAATTTTGACACCGTAGTGTGATGATTTGACCGTACGATGATGAGGACAGTAATTGTGAATGCCCAGTCGGGTGAAGGAGTCTATGGTAATCCTCCCGGGAGAGTAAGTATCTTGATTGCTGTTGAATGGAGTGCAGTCCCTCTCGAGTGTGTTCATGCGTTGTTCGTTTGCCGCCGTCGTAAAAACGGGACGAGGAAGGAGTTTGTTGGATACATTGGCGGTGGCTCCAAAGTGATAAAAAAAGAAGAAATGGCGCGGAATATCATGACTGTGAATTTAAAGCCCCCAGCGATCTCGGCAAAACAACGAACGGACACTTCAATTTAGATATTTTTTTAACTCTCTCATCCGCGCCGCCGCCGCCGACGGCCGGGAAAGGTATGAGGAACAAAAGAACGTCTCTATGCGCGCGCGGACGAGATAATCCGACTGAGTAGGTGTGTGTGTATATAAACGAGGGAGGAATGGGGGAGAGAGAGAAAGGAAGATGCGTGGCCGCAGATAGGGAATCTCTTCAAAAAAAAAGGCTCCGAACGCCGACGAAAAACGAATCTGTAGATTACAGATAAAAATATCCTAAGTAAAAATGTAAAAAAAAGAGGAGAACACAACGCGTTTTGCATGGCAGGCGATGAAAAGGCATTTACCTGAAATAATGCGATGGGTGTTTTTTAAAGGCGCATGTGTCTTGGACGTTGTCCCTTTGACCCTTAGGGCGAGGGACGCTATCGGAGATGCCGAGTGGCGGGCCGCGAGCAGATAAAGGAAATAGCTCCATCTCATGCCGGCCGGGAAGTAAGGAGAAATAACGCAAGCGCCGCCCTCTCGTTTCCCGAAGTCGCGTGAACTTTTGAAAGCGAGGAATGGGACCTGTTCTTTTCTTTGCATGTCGTTAAGAATAATGTATTATTCGCGAGTGTGCATATACTTCCGCGTCTCTCTCGCTTTGTAGAAGAACGTAAACCCAACATTTCTTGCAGTGGCGGTAGTGTCTTCTTCCCTGAGGCACGGGGACTTCTCTCGAGGAATGGGGATATAAGTCGGAGTCCCGTGGGAATTCTCAGACTGTGGAGCGTTGAATATATACGTCGGCCACTCACGCGAAGGACCAGTAAAGGAATGAGTACCGGAACCGACAAAGATGCACAGTAAACCATCATGAAATGGCAGTTCGTAGTTCCATTTACTCTTACTGGACGGAATCGATCGGAAATCCTGGATTTAGATCTCTTATAAGGTTGCCTGAAAAAAGCGGGATTCTCATGTTAAAACCAATTATGTTGATATTTCTCAACGATATTAGTTTCAAATGAAGCAAGTGACTTCCAACAAATAGATGCTGTTGTTTCCAACCCTTCTTCATGCAGTGATGCGGTACATGGTAGTTTTTTAGTGTGTACACTTTAATCCTTGGAAAGGTAATAAGTTGCTAATTGTGGAGGTGAAACAGAGAAGATATCAAGGGGTATCATCTATTCAGTGTCCTCCCTGGGAATTAACACTAAAGAGAGAAGAATGGGGGGTTGCAGCCAATATCCTGAAGTTTGAAATACTGATGAAGATGACTGAGGAACTTATTAGGGCTTTAAGTCCTGTCTTTAGGCAGATAAAAACTATCCTGTTGAAATAACAGTAATAGAGTTCGATAACGTTAGATTAAAATCCTAATTTCTTACTCGCAAGATTAGTGACACCAAAAAAATGAGTAAGCAATTATTTCTAACATAATGATCTAAAACGATCAATTGTTCTGATTCCGAGGAATTGTTCATGGTCATGTTCTTGCGGCCATTTCAATTACGTACAAAATTATATTGTTAATGTGTGTTCTGCCCTGATACTCTCACTAGTACATGTCCTTTGGGGAATCACAAACCATCTAGAAGTATCATCATTGAAGAAGTGTCGCATATCTAGAAGTATCACAGTTGAATCCATAATTATAATTATTAACAACTGGTGCTCAATTCTTCAATGTTTCCTCTAGATATAAAAACGCAATTTTGCACTTAGAGATACCCATAAGTAACTTATATAATTATCCAAATTCGTCCTATATGTATATATATATATGTATATAATATATATATATATATATATATATATATATATATATATATATGACTTTTGGACGGCACAATAGAACACAGAATAAAACAGATAACACGTAAAAGGACACTCACAATGTAGATGATTTAAGCTTTCGGCCTACTCCGAGGCCTTCTTCAGGTCAGACTGGTCCCGAGTCTTACCTGAAGAAGGCCTCGGAGTAGGCCGAAAGCTTAAATCATCTACATTGTGAGTGTCCTTTTACGTGTTATCTGTTTTATTCTGTGTTCTATTGTGCCGTCCAAAAGTTATATTGCTCTCGTGAGTACTTCCGCATCATCGACATATATATATATATAAATTCACTGATAGTCATAACAAACACAGAAACCAAAACACAAAAGAGGAAAAACTCACTGGTTCTCGAATTTTCGGTGGTCCAACCACCTTTCTCAAGAGGAATTAGGAACAGAACTGAGATTCTGTTCCTAATTCCTTTTGAGAAAGGTGGTTGGACCACCGAAAATTCGAGAACCAGTGAGTTTTTCCTCTTTTGTGTTTTGGTTTCTGTGTTTGTTATGACTATCAGTGAATTTACATTACACGTTTGTGGGTTTTCCAAAAAAGTGTATATATATATATATATATATATATATATATTCAAACACGAAATCCCGCCATTCGGCGAATAAATATTCATTCACATAGAAATACAGATAAGGAAAATGGGAAAGGAACACACATAAAGGACGAACACAAGAGAGGTGGGGATGGCGGATGTGAGCAGATCACAAATGTGTGTATATATATATATAGTTCAGTACAAAAGATATGGGATGAGAATCAATATTAATAAAACAGGTTATGCGATTTTCCAGAAAGAAAATGGCTAAGCTTAATATTAAAATAGGTGGGGAAAAAATAGAGCAGTTAGAACAGTTTACGTATCTAGGAAGTGTTTTGGATCAACGCGGTCGAAGTAGTAGGGACGTAAGGAGAAGAATTGCGCTAGGCAAGGAGGCTTTCTCAAGGAGGAGGGGGTTGATGACGGGGACGTTGAGTAGAGATGTTAAGACAAGACTCGTAAAAACTTTGAAATGGAGCGTAACTATGTACGGCGCTGAGACGTGGTCACTGAAGCAGGAGGATAGACGTGGATTGGAGGATTTTGAAATGTGGATGTGGAGAAGAATGGGGAAAGTGAAATGGACCAAAACCTAACTTCACTGGTAGATTACCTAATAATAATATATATAAATATATATTTATATATATATATATATATATATATATATATAAAACCATGTACACAGTAATCAACCCGAAGGAGAACAGAATGAATAAATGTATTCATGGAGAATGACCGTGAAAATTATATTCATTAAGGCCGGCCGACGGTATTAGGTGAACGAGAGACGGTTTGAACTTAAGTTGTGCTCATTTTATCATCATTTATCAAATTTTAATCTGTAAACTAAAAGCGATATAAAAACATAATAATTATTATCATTGCTCTTAACCATTACCACATCTGTTCACACAGTAATCAACCCGAAGGTCGGTTTGGTAGGTGATGGTGGAGTACGTCCAGTACTAAGCCCGACGGCGCGTGAAATTCGCACATCAGGGTAGTAGATATGAAGTCTTAACTTAATGGCATATTTACCGAATTATAATTTTACTTTATATGATTTAGGCAACTCTTTTAATAGCTTTATTTCCTTCAAGACGTATTGTAAATTATTTTCCCAAATCGGTTTTTGTTATGATATTCGCGAACGCCGAAAGAAAGAATAAGAAAATATTTAAGATTCTGAAATTTGCGTTTGAATTTTAACCCTTTTCTGTCTGCACTACCTTTTTTCTATGGAATCACTGAAGGAAGTGACATTTCCTAAAATAGAGCAGCAAGGCATTGGCCGGAGAGAATTATCGCACGAGAAGCGTGTGCCACATTGAGATGGAACTATTTGCACGTGATCTGCTCGCCGGAGTTGAACATTCTGCCCTCGAAAGGGGCAATTCGTTCGCTAACTGCATTTCTTCCGCATGAAACATCGTCGTTTACCAGCCACCATCGCCACGGTGCCGTTCGAATCGCCGTCGACCGACCGAACTAGTTCCTTCGCGTGAGGAATAGGCCGAGGCAACGCGGATCGCAGCGGCCGACTGGCTAGCTCGCGAGGGGCCGACCCCCCCCCCCCCTCCGCTCGTGCGCCCTCGCCTCGATTGATGCGCCCTGCGTGCCATCGGCAGCGCGAGGTGCGGAACCCCGTGCCACGGTTCGAACCACCGTGAGTCGCGCATGCGCGGGCCTCTTATCGCAAGGATTGCAGTTTGCATTAATAACGGTGGCAAAGAAAAAGAAGAACAACTCCTCTTTATTCAAGACCTCGACGACGACCGGCGAACAAGTTCTCCGCGAGTTTTCCGCTATTAGTAAAACATCACGGGGCGGAGGGATATGTATAAAATATATATGCGCACACACACACAAGCCGGAATGGGAGTCTCATTAAAAATTCACCGCGGTGGAATAATAAAGAAACATCATTCCAGAAATAATTCGCTCGCCGTCAGGGGGAGGGAGGAGGGTTGAGGGTGGGAGGAGAAATGGGATAGCCACCGGCCGCGTGACTCCGAGCGGGGATGTCTCTAGGAGACTGCTTGCGAGGATTCTTCTGAAGAGGGTGGAAAGAATAAGAAAGTGAAATAAGAAGTTTTTCTTCCCCTCTGGTTGGTTGGTTCCCTCAGGATAAGCGGATGCACGCCCTTCTTTCCCGGAGCGAGGGGAAGCCGGAGAAAGAGGTGGATAAGGGGTGCAGAAGGAGTCGCTGGAGGGGGGAGGGGAGTGGGAAGGGCTTCGGCAGGGTTCGGAGTGCAGTACCGCCACAAGAAGGGTTCGGGGACGGGGTGCGGGCGGCCAGAAGGGCGAGGGGTTTGGAGTGACTCTGCTCGCTTCCACGTGAGAGGCTCATGTCGGATGGGAGAGTTGGGTTAGGGGTTGGGTGTAGGCTCTGCAGGAAGGAAGGGAGCGGTGTTCCCCCGCTCATCCCCCTTCCTCCCTCTCCCCTTCCTCCCTCTCCCCTTCCTCTCCCACTCCCTCCCTCCCTCTTTCTTCTAGCCCTCGCGCGGGGTTGGGAATTCCGAGGACTTGGAATCGTGCGGACGCCCTCTGCTCTGCTTACACTGCGCATATTTAAGCGAGCGCACGCACTCTCTCTCTCTCTCTCCCTCGTTCCGTACTCCCTCCCTCTTCTCTCCCTCCGCGGCACGCGAAAATTCGACTTTAATGAATATCGTGAGAGAGACATGACGTAGCGCGGATGCCTCGCCGTCCGATTTACGATTTCGCCGTGATCAGCCAGTCGACTGCTCCCAAGCCTTTCATGAATTCGATATAGCGTTTGGTATTCAGGACATGCTCTGACGAATGGTTGTGTTGATATGATCAGAAAGTGTGGAGTATTCGATTGGTCAAATTCACGTTGTACGCAGAATTGGACTAATCTCATTCGATTTTGATCGAATCAAAAACGAAGTCGACTTTGCTTGGCGAACCTTTTGTTTACGTTTTCAACTTCCGTTAAAATTGGAGTAGGAATAATACTCAATCAGGCGTGCTCAAATAAAGTAAAGAAACATTTCCTGGTCGAATACGAGCATTTTGATCGAAGCAATAACATAACCCTCTGAGGTAACGATGGACTCGGTCGCCGTCTATTCGGTCAAGTTATCGAACTACCAATCAATGGTGAACTCGTTCGGTGGTAGTTATGAGGCGTGTTAAAGTTGACCTCCCATTCTCTTAAGCCAGCGAATCCCTGTATGTTAGCACCAGTGAAATATCCTCTTCCGACCGTATTATCGGGATTGTAGTTTTTTGAATCAATGTCCATTCGAACCCTCGTTCCGTATCTTTTTTTAAGATCTAAATTGCATGGCTCATGCTACATGTATCCTTTAATACACCCCGTGTAGTGCCAAGGTGTATCGCGGACGTAGATATTTGATATGCTATTTTGGATAAGTCAACTACCATTATAGTTGTTGTTCAGTTTCGTACAACTTTCTGAATCTTTTTTTTGCTATGATATATGAGAGGCAAAATGCATTAAATAGGTATCGTAAGTGAACTAGCAATTTCGTTAAGAATCTTACCAATGTGAAAATTATATCACTAACATTTCGGTTTCAATGATATAATTTTCTCTGTAATTCTCTTTGTTCCTATCGTGTATAATTATGATCTTGGTGTTGGTATTTTACAATTTGAAGATCGATAACAGTATTACAACTGGAGAGTTGACTTATCCAGGATGGTGTAATGATATTTCGAATGATTTAGACTACAAATTACCCTGATATATAAGTCAGCTGTATTTGCAAGAGAGGTAGCACGTCCTATCGCTCTTGTGCAGACCTGCATATCTCACTTACACAAATGCCTTTCCATCGGCAGAAGATCTCAAGTGTGCAATATTTGAGAGTAATATATTTTCAGTGGATCATACCTTTCGAAAATTATCGACGTGAGTTATCTCGTTGGCAGATGGACGCTGGGGAATGTTCTCTCGTGTTAGGAACGAGTCGAGTTACAGGCGAGGCTTTGGATCGTAACACGTTCTTAAACCACCTTTCAGGTTGACCAAAAATTCTTCTGCTCAACTTCTCTCTTAAATATTTGAATATTGACAGGGAGAATTATTTTTTCGGTGGTGTTTGACGAAGTTTTGTAGACTAAAGAGTTAAATCATGAGTTGGATTTTTATTTTATCGTTTTCTCTCTTATTACTTTAATCTCCTATTCATTAATATTAAATACAACACGAGTATGTACGTCTATTAGGCAAGATTTTAAGAGAAGGTTTTAATTTTACGAAAAATTTTATTTTTACAAGGGTCTTTAGAATAATTTATATTTTCTACAATTATAAATAAACAACAATTCTCACATATGACTTATATATATGTTTAAAAAAATATATATATATATGTATGTATTATATATTTAGATGTGATGTAAGGTATTTATTATATCAAAGTTGTTCTAAAGAGATTTTCAAAAGACAACTATGTCTCATACGTTGGATGTGAAGGGCAAGAAGTAGGCTTAGTGATGAACAGCGTGATGACATAGCAAGTTAGAATATTTAAAGAGTAGTTGAAGGGAAATATGTAAAATAACACCAGGCACAGAAGGAGCCTGAGGCATTTTGGGACTAACAGGCCTGAGTGCCAACATAATATACAAATATGAAGTCAGATGTATTTTAGGCAGGCTTGCACGAATATTTGTCGTTGTATTAAAGTTAAAAGTGAGGGGAGGCGACCGACGGGTAAGGCCATTAGGGATAGGTGGGTAATTCCGTAGGATGCTCAGGTAATGGAGGAAGGGGGAAGAGAAACTCGTTGTCGGTATTAGCCTACGTACTCTTAACGAAAGGCTCCAAGCGTTCTACTGTTTATCGTTACATCCGACGGACGGCGTACCCTACGTTAAGTGCTCTCGACAAAACATCTGAAATAAGGGTCAGGATTCCACTGTATAAAAACCTGCCACCTCCCGAATACGAACTCGGGCCCTAGGGGCGGGGAGCCAATACATTAGCCACCGAACCATCTTGATTCCGCGTCTTTATTTCAATAGCCAGAAGAATGCATGTATTGAAATGGAATCGAGCCAATATGTACTATACCATGTACTCACAATTCGTCACTCATATATGGTATCCAGGCTGTGTTGACTGATAAACTTACAATAATTATTACATTAATGTTTAATTACTTGTCGAATGAAAATTCTCAGTCGTTATTCTCATAATTTTCTTAGGAAATTACCGAATATAGGACATATTATAACGACTGTGTTGTAAACACTCTTCATTTTTTTGTGACCTGACAATGTGCTCGTGTAGTTCGATGGTAGGAGATGACAGCAGTTCACTCCCTTAATTGAAATCACCCGGAGAATTCTATGGAAACCGATAGAAAATCGTCGTAATTTTTGTGCAAAACATTAGAAACTGGTACATTATGTTCTAGAATTCCATGAAAAATCTTACTGGTAACCGTATATGTCGGATTATTGCCAACTATCTTTTATTGTTTCATTTAAGATGGATTACTTTTCTTCCTTTGAAAGGAAAACACATGCCTCGGGTCTGAAAAGGTTAACGCTGTTTTTTTTATCGATTACATGATTTTCTACATTCATGATTACAATTTTACATTACATGATTCGGGGAATGATAGCAACTGAGATATATTTTTAGGTACTCTAGTTATTTTTATCGTACTCTATATCTTTTAAAGTGAAGCCCGCCAAGGCCATATCGTTATCTCTGTTATAAGAGTAGTCAGGCTTCCATTTTCTGATAATTATTGCGATGGGCCTTTCCGTGAGAAAGTCCAAGGACCATTAGCATAGGGGGAAAAGGTAAATTTTCAATATAGATGGACCATAACAGCCATAATAAATAATCTATAAAAAAGAAAATTGTGGTGCTGTAGAGGAGCAATCCTCGTAACAGTGCACTAGTAGGTGAATGAAGTGAAGTATTGGAAATAGGTAATTATGGAAGGATTATTTTGAAGGAAGCTAGTAAAAGGGGGGTAACTTCCGGAAATAGATCACAATTAATCTCTTTTTTTATTCTTGAAATATAATAATCTGTTTCCTATTCCCGAAAGGGTAAGCATGCATATATATAAATATATATATATAGAATATATATATATATATATATATATATATATATATATATTATTATTATTAGGTAATCTACCGGTTAAGGTAGGTTTTTGGATGGACACAACTATCAAATAAACATTTTGTGACTCCCCACCTAGCAAACTAATCTATATGAGGTGCCCTCTTCATCTCGGTGTACTTCTTTCCTCCCTTCATCCCGTCCAACATCCCTATCCTGTTCCTACCCTTACCTCGCTTGCCCAACATTCTCCCCTCTATTACCCTCTTCAACATTCCACTACCGCTCAATACGCCTTTCATCCATTTTTCCTGCCTCCATAGGATTTCTCTCAACAAACCCCTCTCCTCGCCCACCATACCCAGTACTTCCCTCATTTGTTTTCCTTTCGGTCCATTTCACCTTCTCCATTCTTCTCCGCACCCACATTTCAAAAGCCTCCTAATCTACGTCTATCCTCCTGCTTCAGCGACCACGTTTCCGCGCCGTACATAGCTACGCTCCATATCAGAGTTTTTACGAGTCTTGTCTTAACATCCCTACTCAACGTCCCCGTCATCAACTCCCTCCTCCTTGAGAAAGCCTCCTTGCCTAGCGCAATTCTTCTCCTTACGTCCCTACCACTTTGACCGTATTGGTCCAAAACACTTCCGAGATATTGTAAACTGTTCTACCTGCTCTATTTTTTCCCCGCCTATTTTAATATTTAGCTTAGCCTTTTTCTTTCTGGAAAATCGCATAACCTTTGTTTTATTAATATTGATTCTCATCCCATATTTATCGTACTGAACCTCCAATTCACTCAACAATGCTTGCAAACCCTTGGCTGACTGAGCAACTAATGCTTGGTCATCAGCAAACCTAACCGATTTTACGAATTCCCCTCCGGCTTTCATTCCTATCTCCAGTTCTTCCCATGCCTCTTTAATCATTTCCTCTACATATACGTTGAACAGTACCGGTGACAATGGGCCAACCCTGCCTTACACCTCTTCCTAACACTGCCCATCCGGACTCTCCGTTCCCCACTCGCACCTGAGCAGTCTGAGACATGTACAGGTTGCGGATCAGTCTCCTGTCCCTCCAATCCATTCCTATTTTCTGCAATACACGCATTAATTTTTCCCAATTCACTCTATCAAACGCTTTTTCGAAATCTACAAAACAGGCAAAAACGTCCTGATTGTATTCTATATTCCTCTCGACTAGTGATCTCATAACTGCAATGGCATCACGCGTACCTCTTCCTTTCCTGAACCCAAACTGATCATCCCCTAAGTAATCATTTGCCTTACTCTCTATCCTTTTGTTGATGATCCTGAGAATAACTTTAGCTGCGTGGGATATCAAACTTATTGTTCTGTAATCCTCACATGACGAAGCCTTTGCCTTTTTTGGAATAGGAACTAACACCGATCCCACAAAATCTTCCGGCCAGATTCCTTCCTCATAGATACTACGAATCAGTCCATATATGGCCTTCTTCCCACCTTTCCCTAACCATTTCAACATTTCTACAGGAATATTGTCCACCCCCACAGCCTTATTTGCTTTCATCTCCTTTAATGCCCTTTCTATTTCATCGTCGAGTATGCCTGGACCTAAGATATCTTCTTCTACGTCATGTTCCTTTTCTATGTATATATATATATATATATATATATATATATATATATATATATATATATATATAAATAATATGCCATTTCCTTAAGGCGCTAAAATGGAATATGTAGCTCGCCAATTGACCTTAAGGGTAGTGACCAACTGTTTCACGAAACTTGGGAAGAACTTCGAAATACAAATCCCAAAAGGAACAAAAAACACTCGGGCCCCGTGAGTTGAGGTGGAGAGAAAGAGAAGGGTTTGTCGGAGCGACACTGTCGATTGATTTGCATAAGGAGATTCGGTTCAATCGTGCGGATTCCCTCCATCCACACCCCCCACCCTCCCCCCAGGTGTCCTCCCTCCCACCCCCTCTCCGATTCTCGCTTTTCTTTCTTTCCACCCCCCAGAACACGTGCGTCTGTGTGTGCGCTGGAGATATTGAAATGGGAGGGGGTGGGTGTGAAGGGGGTTGATGGGGTGGGGACGCAGCCAAGAGGAAAAGGGATAGAAGTTGAGAATGTGGGAGAGGAATTGAATTGGAAAAAACGTCTTTATTTCTGGAGACGTGAGTGAGGGTGTGGTGGGGACTGGGTTCGCATGGGACGGGGTGCCATCGGGGGGTGGGGTTGAATAAAAGGAGGTTTTCCCTCTCTCGACCTCATATATCATAAGAAAGCATTCCAATAAGCATATACCTACGTTCCCGGCCCGCGTGATCCTATGCCTACGTTCAAAATATAATGGAAGGGTCCTTCTTTTTTATGGACGGCAGTATTCCTGTCATCAACTTTGCGCTAAAAACACTAATGGGATGCTCAGGGCGTGAAAAATTCCATTTTGTACTAATAGTGTAACATTTTGTGAAATGGAATTTTGAGACTAGTTGACTTTTTTTAGCTAACAATACCGCTTAATTGGTGCTTTTTGCAGATTTTTTATGTAATCTGCAAGCTTGTCGGACCTTTTCCAAGTCATGCAGGAAATAGTTTGTGGTAGTTCCCCTCGCCACGAAATCGGTCTTCAATGAAACTAGTTACCACAACGTTTCTTTGACAATTTTTTCCAATTATAGTACTTCCTCTTCGTTTGAATATCTTCATTGGGCTTCTCTTAACCCATTGTCTTTCTATCTTATTTTAATCATATTCTTTGCACTGCATTCTTGCCTGCAAAGTTTTCCTGACCTCTAACTTAGAGGAATTTGCCGTCACTAGTTTTATTGCGAAGTTATTTATTTATGGTACGAGTATTTTATTTATTTAATATTGTCACTAATTAAGGTATCACATCATTTGCATTTAGTTTTATGTATATTTTGCAGCAATCGTAGGTTTTTTTAAATTTTTTAACCTTTCCTAAATGTTGGAGGTCAAAGTCCCTGTGTCACTTTAAATAGTCAATCCTTGTAAATGGATACGGATCACGATATAGACTATGGCCAGTTTTGCGGTAACCGATAGCATTTGCGAAAAGGGCTTCATTTGTTCATTCCACGATCAAGAAATTGGACATTCTTGAATGCAATCGTCATTATTGTTTTAAAAATATTAATCATATGATTCTAACTGCATATATATAGAGAAACATAGATGATTATAAGTAATGCAGTCAGTGTTTTATACTGTCTGTGAGCTTTGACGGATTTTGATTTCCTTTTGAGACCCGAACATGATCAAGAAATGCCAAAATAATAAAGTCCAGCCATGAATGTTTGGATTATTGAAAGTTGGACGGACAATCGATGAAAATTAATAGGGCATGCTTTAATGGGAGATCGTTTTTGCCTGAAAACTTTGACTCTAAGCATTCGAAGTTAAGAAAAAAAATAGTAATATGATTACCTCCCCTATGATACTTCGTGCTTTTTATTCCGCTCTTTGAGTACCACGTTCCCCACCGAAATGGAGTGGAAATGGATTTGAAGGCTTTTATATATATATTAGGCGTGTTATTTTTCTTCTCCTCTCCATCGCTTCCACGTGGTGTCGGAGGTTTTGGGGAGATCGGGGTGGGCTCGGATGCTGTATATACATATATAGTATATATATATATTGGTTCGAGGAAGGAGGGAAGAATAAAAGAATCACGGCTTTTGGGGTGATATTGGCGTTCTTCAATTCTTTTCGCCTTCTTATGAGAGATCGAAACTCCCAAACTGCCTCTCGCCTCCTCCCCGACCTCTCCGCATTTCCTCTCCCTCCTCACCTCAAAGAGGAAAACCACCCACGCCCTCCTCTTCGCTCGCCTCCACGTCTTCTCAAGTGAGCGCCTTCGGTTTTTTCTGCACCGACCTTTTCCCCCTTATATATTTTTTCGCCTCGGAAAGAATGGCAAGTGGGTCATGGGACGATATTGAATTTCTTCGTGTGTGTGTGCGTGCGTGCGAGGGGGTAGGTGGGAAGGAGCAGGAGAAATATAAGCGCGGGAGAATCTCTCCCTCCCCCTCCGGTGCCATATCCAACGTTCGAATTTCGGCGCTCGCCCACTCTTTCTCGCCCAACCCCCCCTTTCAATCCCTCCATTATTACTGCCATTCTCAATTTATCCATAAATGGTTTCACCTCCTCCCCCGCGTCGACACGTGAACTGCTTCCCGCCCTCACTTCCTCCTTAAAGGAATTCCTGCGACCCTTTTCCTTATCTCGCCCTTCCCTTTCTCACCATCGACATTCCCCTCCATTGCATCCCGCTCCCAGGGAAATGCAATCGTCGCCGGCGAACCACGCCGCCCGTTGTGGTGCGGTGTGCAACTCCCTTCCCAACAGGGGGGAGGGGAACTCGCAGCGATAGTCTGCCTCCTAAAGCGGAAAATCTGCCGCGCCCAAATTCAGGGATTAGATGGCTGTTCGCTGCTCTCCCTTCACCCAAATATCCATTTTTCTCACAAGCCGGACGAAGTCCATATCAATTTTTCCTCTACACCAAGTCGTAAGTAATGTGCTACGGAATTAATAGGTATTTTGGCACGATGCCCTTGATTGTGCGGCTCGGGTTGGTCGAAAAGGGCCGATGTGCTGGCTTTAATTACCGGGAGAGGTCTGCAAGCGAGGGCGGTTTCTTTTTGTTTTATCATGTTTAAGCCGCGAGGTTCAGTGGCGGGCCGAGGGCGAGACGGGCGGCGTGGCGCGCGTGGGCCGTCCTCACTAAAGGGGATGGACGGAGAAGGGTCGCGTGACGGGAAGCCAAACGAAATGCGATCGGAATCAAGGCGGCGCGGGGGAGGGATGGGGTCAAGAGGGATAGGACATGCGAGGGAATGATGGGGAGAGGGAAGTGCGGGAAGGAGAATGGACCTACCCCCCATGGGTGCCCGAGAGGGTTGAAATGTGTGGAGTCGATGTGGAGAGAGAGCGAGAGAGAGCCGGGAAGGACTGGAAGGGGGACTGGAGAATGGTTCGTTGGGCCGCGTGCGAGGGGGGTGTTGAGAACGCTTCGTCCAAGCGAAAATTCCAAAGGTGGTTTCCCCCCCCCATCCACCTTGGCGTTCCCTCTGACACCTTTGCTATTGGACGCCACGGAACTCTCTCGCTACTTAGCCGACCGATCGAATGTTTGCAAACTCGCCATTTACCCCGCCCCCCTGGTGCAAGCTAGCTATGTCATCCCGCTGGTCAGTTTTATGTCGCCGACTTTGACATCTAAATTGAGAACACTTCGCGCACGTTTTGACCATTCGGACTCTAATACAGACTTGCTGTCAGAGAGGACGATTCAACAAACTGTACAAACTCTACCGCCCCGGGTGGCGGCGGAGTCTTTATCTTCCAATCCAAGGGTCGCGGTTTCGATTCCCACCTGGTTGGGTTTTCCTCCACCTAGGGCTTGGGTGTTTGAGTAATTGTGTCTATTTATTATCACTGTTAATAGTCCGATGTGAAGGCCCAAAAGTGCTTCTTTTGGACTAAGGCTAATTAATAGACATCTTGATATTATGCGTTTTGTTTCGAATCCGTTACATTTGGAGAAATTTTTAACCGATGTGGATTCCGACGTTGCTTTGGCGTTTTCCCAACGTAAATACGCCGAATTTCCAACGGAAAATTTTCGTCTTCAAAATTATGAAAACGGAAAATAGTGAAAAAGGGAGGGAGTGATGTGACGAAATCCGTTTCGGCCCAGTGGTTCGTAGTTATCGGCTAGCGGGAGGGCGGGGTAAGCCTGTGATACATTCGTTCAGTCATACATACCTCCTGAAATATAAAGGAAAATCTGACACCCGGGAATAAGATAAGAAAAGTGCCGGCAGTAACAACGCCCGCTTTGCTAATTGTCTCTTCTGGAGAACGATTATCTGCACTGCGGAGTTTTTCCCGAAGAGAAATCTCGAGGAAGCTATATCCTTCGACATAAAATAATGTAATAATAAAATAATATAAAATAACATCATCATGAACTAATAAGGTTGGTTAATAACAGCCCTCCGATCTGTCCTACCGGTCTCCCTATTCTCCCTTAAATGGCTCCCTACGCCGACGACTTCCACCACTTGATTCTCTGCTTGTTTCATCCTTGACCTTCCTCCGTAGTTTCTTCTACATAGATAGTTCTACAATTACTCGGGTACACAGCATATGTAAATAAACGTGTGTGCAAGTACTTTTCCCCATTTCCTTGCGTTTCCCCTGCACATGTGCTAGTCGCGAAATGCGATGGCTAAATGCGGAGAACACAACATTGAGCCAAACTTCTCACGCAGCGAAAATACTCAGATAATCAGCCGACGGAAAGAAGGAAAGGTAGAAGAAAGACTCTCGGAAAACCAATTCGGATTCGGGAAAAACGGAGGAGCAAGAGAGGCAATACTCGGCTTGAGGGTACTGGCCGAAAAATTGATCCATATAAACAAGCCATTATATGCGGCATTCGTGGGCTTGGAGAAGGTCTTTCGACAACGTGGAATGGAACAAGATGTTCGAGGTACTAGAAGCGCTTGGATTGGACTACAGAAGAATGATCTATCGCCTGTACAAGATCCCGCGAGAAAGGCCTAGAGACAAGTAGGGCTAGATGAATAGGATGGTTTCAGGCGTCACTCTGTGGAAACGATTCATATTGGAAAAGAAATACTAAGCTGTTCCAAATATATTTTATTTAACACGAACACGGTTTCGGCTTACATCTGATGATTTGTGTAAATGACTCTGGTCTTGGTGGTCTGTCAAGACCTTCGGTCGGGTCAAACTTAGTCTGGCGTGGATTCACCCTTTGCCAAACACTCTAGCGGTGCCTAGCAGGGCGACAAAATATCTAAAATATTTTTCCATAAATTCTAATGGGCCTCATTCCATCAGAAAAGTGAAAATGCAAATTTCTTCATTTTGAAATATTTCTTTCTTTAAATTAATCTTGATATATCTTATAAACTAACATTTTATTATAACACTAAATATATATTGATAAGCATAAAGAAAATGTATTATTTACAGGATAGATCAATAATTAGTGTGGATGTTTAAATGCATAATTGGCAGTGAATTCTGGAGGACCCAGGTAAATCTCTTCGTAGTATGCCACCATATGAACAAAATACAACTGCTTCATGCGTAGTTCATCTTTGAGATCTTTCAATTCTCTGGCGCGCGATCCCTTAATACCCCTCACATATCATCTAGTGTAATACAATTCCAGCATTCCCTTCTTAATGAAATCTGAAAGGAACACATTTCGGCGTTCGAGTTTATCAAGCTCATTCAAAAGTGCACTAACATTTCTTGCCAATGCTCTCTCCTTCTCTTCAATTGCCTGTTCCCGTACCCACTCACCCATTTCATATGGCCACCATATGGGTACTTCTTTTGAGCCCGGCTCAAATCTTGCCTGAGATTCTCTCTCATTGCAGCCAGCTTCTCGTTGAACTCAGCAATGCCATCAGCCTGAATTTGTTCCTTTGCACGTTGAATAATTTCTCGAGCATGTCTAGACTAAATAAGGAAGAATACGACGCTTAGAAATGGTCCTTCATTCAAAAATTAATTTTATGATGGCAATTGGGAAAAAAATTAATTTTTGAAGAGGCGACTTTTTTAAAACTCTTTATTATCCACTATAATGCTATTCTCGTGAATGTTGATCTTGGATATAAATGGCATGAACGTCATGATGAAGTGAATGTCAAATTCAAGCACAGAGAAGAAAATTGTCTGGGAGAAAACAATGGGTGGTAGTACGCATATAATGGCAATATGCTTTTGCAAACTGTATAGTCATTTAAATTTGAGATACTATACGTACTTTAGTGCATTGGCCTCTTCTTATGTCTCGAGTTGCGGTAGTTGGAATGATTTGATGCTGGGTTGCTCCAGCCCTAGCTTGTTGCCAGTGAACGGGGAACTGTTCGCCGCGGCACGGCTTTCGTCCCGTCGCATATCTCCTCAAGTCCTCTTTCTTGAGTTTTCGGGGGTCCCATCTTCATCATGTCGTCACCAGCACCTCCTGACATGCTCACGAAGCCGTAAGCACCCGGCCCTCGAGGGAGAGCTCTGGTGACGACATAGAGTCGACCATCTATGGAGGCGTGACTCACTCGGGGGTCCTTTGGATGATCTGCAGGTGATGGCTCGCGGCCCTCGATCAGTTTCGTCACCCAGTCAGGAATCTTGAAGGCACATTCCTCTCTGGGTTCACTTTCTGCAACCGTCTGTTCCTCCCAGTTGAAGCATGCATCGGTCGGCGGTGGGTGTAGCGCCTCGTGTGGATGAGGGCGATTACTGAGGTAAAATTCCCTCAAAGACCCTAGAGGGATATCCAGAAGTAAGCTGACGAAGTGCAGGTTTCGAATTCTCATCTCCGTTACGCTGTGGGCTTTTTCCGGGTCAAAAGCTAAATCCATGCCCCCGGTTGTTTGCGCAAGTGTTTGGGAAGCTTCTGGAGACACCATTCTGCGTGCGTCAAACAATAGAAATAAACATTCCGAACTCTTTCATCTTCAGAAGACTTGTTTTCGGTAGAGAACATCACTTATATCGCATAGCTTTTGCAAACTATATGACGCCTTGTGAATGTACTATTTATTGTATCGTGATAAATCGAACCGAAAAGTTAATTGCGCCTCAAAACCTCACCACTGATTGCTTTTTGAGTATCAGTAACTACACATATGTGCTTGACACCATTGTTGCGATAGCTCCTTGGTTGCCATTGTTTGAATTACCGAAAACATTAATAATTGTATGCATTTAAATGAATAAAATATATATAATTTATTTTAAGAAAAAAGATGGCCATGTCACTTTATTCCCGACAGCAATAAAATGGGGAACATCTAAGAAAATAGTAGGTACACGCTTTCGAAAATAGGGGTTTGCAAGATTAAATTCCCACAAAACACTTCAATTCTGGAGTCCATACGACCGACCACCCAGCGAGCGCCCTTGAGCCAAGTTGGGTGTAAGTGAATGTACACAAAGTTTATTATATTTGTGAATTGCCCGCACGAAATGCGTGGAATACTAATCGGTAATAAGTGTCTGAATTGCATGTGTGCCTGCCCTGTTTTAATGTTTTATTCCAATCCTCCTTGAGTAGGCACAGGAACAGCTGCTAACCATGTAATACTCGTAATACGTGTGTAGGTATGTTGCGTGATTGGTGTTCGGTCGCCCCCTTTTCCACGCGGTTTTTGGTGGATCGCGGGGTTCCAGGTGCATGAGGAAATACCCACATATGCGAGTATAATAGGATACCTCTAGGATAAATTGTTTTCCACCGTCATTATCTAGCTTTTTGCTTAATTATTGTTTCCCCTACAAACTCAGGGCTATCTGACCAATCTCCTTTTCTACAAAACCATTCCATCATAATAAATCTAGCTCTGGCAACTCTCTTACATATTATAATTATCAAGAAATTAATACAAATGCCGGACGATTGGAACGGCATTCGCAAAAGCATCACTCGATAGCTCTTTGCTCCTATTAATCCATCTACTAATGAACCTAAACATGGAGATGAGTCATTGGGGATAATTGAGATAAAGAATGAAATACTCAATGATGGGTCCTCGGTATGGCTCATTAAATATTAATTAATTAGTTTATATTTTGAGAAAAATATTAAAAACAAGGCACCGACGTGGAAAAAAACTCAATTTGGCGTTCAATGCATGAGTGTGTTCCAATCAACGAAGTGTGTGCCAAGGCAGAAAGAAGAGCGGCGGTGGCGGGCGACGCCCGCGTCCCACGCCCTCCTCACCTCGCGGGGAAAAGGGCGAACGGCGTGGAACACGGGATTGCGGCCCGCACACACCCGTATTTAGAGCAGTCGGGGCGTCCACGCGATATACCCGCCAAATTTCCCTCAGCCTCTGATAGGTTCCCTGTTTTACGTCCTTCTTAATTAGTCCTATTTATCGGAAAAGAAATGCTTTGTTATTCAACATATATTTTCTTGAACACGACCACGGTTTCGACTTACAAAGTCATCATCTACATCTACAAAATACCCCCAATCCGTCGCAAGAACGTGTGGCAGGGGATGGTAGGTCACCACCCTGTCTTCATATCAACCCTTTATATATATATATATATATATATATATATATATATATATATATATATATATATGCGGGTCGCGGTGGTGTAGTGGGTAGAGCGTTGGACTACTGACCGGAGGGTCCCGGGTTCGATTCCCGGGCAAGGCACTTTGGGCACCTGCAGCTCCACCTAAGCTAGTTGATTTTTCGGGTACCAGATCTTCCTGGAAAACCATAACCGGCACAGGGAAAGGAACTGCCCCCCCTACCCTGATGTGTGAATATTCACTCGCCGTATAGGGCTTGGTACATGGGTGAGCTCTACATCACCTACCTGCCTTGGTACATGGGTGAGCTCTACATCACCTGCTCTACATCACCTACTAAACCCCCCTTCGGGTTGATTTTTCGGGTACCAGATCTTCCTGGGAAACCATAACCGACACAGGGAAAGGAACTGGCCCCCCTACCCTGATGTGTGAATATTCACTCGCCGTCCGGCTTGGTACACGGGTGAGCTCTACCATCACCTACTAAACCGACCTTCCGGGTTGATTGCTGTGTTTATGGTTATTATATACGAGGGTTATCCGGAAAGTAGTACCCGTTCGTGCCGCATGAAGTGCTGACGACGCGAGTAGCCGCTGGACGAGGTCAGATAGCTTCAGTGGCTTGTCTGCCTTCTCTGAGCCAAGTTGCGTGACGCTAGCATTGCCTGTGTTGTTTCTGTGATTGTTTACAATGTTTAAAAAAATTGAGAACGCCGCCAGTTGTGAAGTGAGGGCAGTGATTAAATTCCTCAATGCAAGAAACGTTCGCCCATGTGATATTCATCGCCAACTAAAGGAGGTGTATGGAGACAATGTAATGGACGAGTCGTCTGTTCTGCGGTGGCGGTGTCGCAACTTCAACATGGGGAGGGGGAACACACACGACGATGAGCGTTCGGGGAGACCGTCTGTCATTACAGACCAACTGGTGAGCTCAGTTGACGAATTCGTGAGGAACGATCGGCGCGTCACAATTGATGACATCTGTGAGCATTTTCCCAATGTTTCTCGAACAATTGTTCATGAAATTGCTAAACACCATCTGCATTATGCAAAAATTTGTGCAAGGTGGGTCCCTCGCATGCTTACAGATGAGCACAAAACCAAGCGTATGGCTGCAGCACTGACGTTTTTGGGACGTTATTCTGATGAAGGAGACTCTTTCTTGCCTCGCATAATTACTGGTGACGAAACATGGGTTTGTTATGCATCACCTGAGAGTAAACGACAGCCAATGGAGTGGCATCATGCTCATTCACCAAACAAACCAAAAAAATTCAAGACAGTCCTGTCCACCAGGAAACTCATGGCAACCATTTTCTGGGATCGACGAGGTGTATTGCTTATTGATTTTATGGCCCGTGGAGACACTATTAATGCCAATGCGTATTGTGAAACATTAAAGAAATTACGGCGGGCAATACAAAATCGGCGGCGAGGTCTATTGTCTACTGGTGTCATTCTCGTTCATGACAATGCCAGGCCTCATGCAGCTGGGATAACACAAAAACTTTTGCAGCAATTCAAATGGGAAACTTTCGACCATCCACCGTATAGCCCGGACTTGGCCCCTTCAGATTTTCATCTCTTTACAAAGCTTAAAGACTTTTTGGCAGGAAAAAGATTTGACAGCGATGAAGAACTTAAAGAAGGAGTGACCCTGTATCTCAATGAGCTGGCGGCGAAGGACTATGCAGCAGGAATACAGAAACTTGTCACACGTTATGACAAATGCCTTAATTTGCTTGGAGATTATGTTGAGAAGTAGTTTAAAGTATCCTCTTTCAAATAAAATTTTTTATGTTTGTTAATATTTACTTTTGTGTCTTTATTTCACGAACGGGTACTACTTTCCGGATGACCCTCGTATGTATGTATATATATATATATATATATATATATATATATATATATATATATATATATATATATATATGTGTGTGTGTGTGTATACTTTATGTATAAATTTGATAGTTGTGCCCATCCAAAAACCTACCTTTACTTTAAAAATATATATGTATATATTATATATTTATCACTCGTATAATATAGCTATCTAGTAAAAACCCGCGCAGGAAAAAGGTATATAGGTGGTAATTGGCGACAGTGTCATGCAAATATGGGTGGAATATCAAGTAATCATTTTGAGGAACTTGATGAACTTTATCTTTACTTGATAAATTTTAATAAGTATTATGATAATCCCTTCCGAGTCATCAGGATCTACTTTCTCTCTTTCTGCGGGTGGACGCGGTTGGGGATATTGTCTGCAAGTCGGATAGTACATTTTTTGGCAAACATTGTTGGTTTCCATGTGGTACTACCTTCTGAGGTATTTCATCTTTGGTTTTCTGTTCAATGGAATGCGAAGTAATCGCAGAAATCCAAATTCATTGTGACTTCATAATTATGGCGAAAAATGATATTAAGGTATTCATAAAATCTTTTGTTTTTCCTCTTTGCAGGTGAGTTGCAGGAAAGCGTTTCATTGTCTTTTGGCGTATGCGGTTACCTTTGCTGCCCCTTCTCTGGTGAGTCAAAAATAAGTTTCACCGATTTGTGGGTGTATCTAATCCTAACAATGTCCTGGCTGTTACCAGTTTAGTTGTCCATCGATTTCATATATACGATATTCACGTGTATATATATACGCATTCAATCACGAAATCCCGCCGTACGGCGAACAAATATTGATTCACATGGCGTTAAATATATATAATGTAGACAAAAGTCTTCGGAACGGTCGATAAATTTCTTTCATTGGTCATATTCCCTAGCCATTCCTCTCCTTCGTTTGCCGTTCGTGGTGCCTGATTTACCCACTATTGTGCACCGCTGTTGTCTACAATCCTCTGAGGATTCATAATCCTCAATATGGGTTTCGGAAACTGCTGGGCGGAACTCCAATTTTTGGCTAATTCGATTTATTTTTGCGTTTCGGTTCCTGTTAGTCTTGCGAATAGAGCTGCGTCATTTTTATCGCCGAGCACTACCAAATCCAGCTCCTCGACAAATCTGTCTGCGAGTGTTGGCTTTGATAGGCGAGAAGACGGCTTCGTCCAGTGCGCTGCGGGAGTGTTATTTTCGGAAATTGGAAGCGATAGCGGCGAGTCCACATCACATCCCGCCTGCAGTTTTCCACCGTGTTCTGGTGCGAAGGAAATGGCACGGATTGTATTTTTTGGTAGGCAAACACACATGAACGGAGACAATAGGTATCAGAAGTTGAATTCCGAATCCTTCGGTCATAAGACGGAATATCTACCCAAGAAATCACTGAGAAACTCTTACTGTAGTGTGTTTTATTAACACGCAATACACTTAAGTGTTGTGTTGTGTAAAATTTCCAAAACACAAGTCGAAATTTTCAAACCTAAATATCGTTGAGACTTATTTGTGCAAAAATAATGCTAATATGTGATTATAGCTCCAAGGGTGCCAGAGAAGTTTCTCAATATGAATTGGTTTGATCGTTATGACGCTTATTTTGGTTAAATGAAAATAAGAGCATTGGCCCAGATTCGGTATTGGTCCTGAATTAAAGCTACGAGTTGAATGTTATTGATTATTGATGAAAGTTCATGTCGTAAATGAGCAAGCCGTGATTGTTTACACGGGTCAAGATGCTTCCACTTCGATGACCTCTCGTACTTACGTAACCCCAAATTAATCATGTGCGGAATTTTTTCCCCGGCAAGAAGATAAAAGCGTTTAAAAATCCATCATTTTGTACGGATCGCAGGTTTCCCTCTTGGGATTCTATTTGGGTACCACGGGTGATCTCTCTCTCTCCCTCTTTCCACTCGCGTCAATATTACTACCCTCCGCATTCGATGCGCAGTTGTCGCCCGCTATCCACCCCCCACCCCCTCTCCGTTCGCCCCCTTTCTCTCTCCCCCCACCATCTTCCCTTCCTCCACTCCCACCACCTCCAAACTCATCCCCCCCACCCGACAATCGAATCCTCAACGTTCAAATTACTGCTTTTGTCCCCAAAATGGCCTGGGATCCGTCCCGATTCGCTCGCTTGTTTCCCTGCGCCATATTACCTCCCCCCCACCCTTAACCGCTCCTTCACTTTTTTGTCTTTATCTCTCCCGACGGTGCAAATACGATGGGACTTGAACGGAGTCCAGCCAGCCTCCACGTGCTGCCGTTTTTCTGGCTGTTAGCATCACGTGAACCGGGACTAATTTTGATATTGAGTGAACTCTTTTTTTAGTTAGCGTAGTAAACTATTTTCCCTCGTTCTCTGCAGACGATGGGGTGTTTCTTTCCGACCATTCATTGGTTTCCGAGTAGCTTGAGGGGAAAAAATCGCGAACTAAGCGTATTACTTAAACACCACACTTGCCGTGCTTTTAGTTTTAGTTGTTGTGAATTTGCCAGCTGGAAATATACAAAAAATATGCACTCCTTCACGCGCACACACACGCGTCATCTATTGGGGTGTTAAAAATCAATGAAATTTCGTTTTAATAGCCCATAGGAAGTTGGATTGAAACATAGAGGCGATGCAAAACTTTTGATGTCTGATATGTGCTTGGACGCATGAGGGGGCTCTAGTTTATTCATTACTCTGAAATAAAGATTTTAGGTGGGGTCTCTTGATGTCGCCTCTCCACTCGCGGCAACCCTTTTTGCTGCTCGTGCTCAAATGAATGAATCGCGCTGAATGTTTGCGCTGGCCTCTTCACGGGCGGGGGCGTGTGAGGGTGGGACGCAGATGACTTTTTTCTAGGACTCCTCGGATTCTATCGCTTCTCTGTCCCAATCATAACCACATGTAGTTTCATTAATTGGTCAGGTTTTCGGAATTGTGTACCTCTCAGTTTGAAATCATACTAGTTGTCACTTTAGTGGATAGGTAGGGATAATTAGAAAAGTCTCGGAATGGAATAGAAATTGAGGACTAACCTGAGTGAAACTTTTATTATTTTTCGATCTATTCAGCCTGGACAGTAATATACTTGATCCAGCGATGTTCCAATGTCTTGATCCATGCGGGCTTCTAAAATACCCGTCTAATTTGGTTGTTAGGTCTTTGTCTGAAAAGAATCTCCGTCCACCGAGGACATTTTTGAGCTTGGGGAAGAGATGGAAATCTGATTGAACCAAATAAGACCGGTGTGGCAACAATTCGTGTATTGGTTCATGATGACTCTCTTCCTTGCCAAACCTGGCTTTTTTTCGTGTATCTTTTACTGTAGTTGGTCCAGGAGGTTGCGTAGTATTGTCCAGTTTGACCGGTGGCGAGATAATCTATCAGCAGAATCTCTTTTGCATTCCAGAAAACTGAAGGCATTACCTTTCCGACTGACCGTATTGCCTTTGCTTTCTTTGGTGGTAGTAAATCGGCATGTTTCCCCTGCTGTGACCGTTGTGTTGTCTCCGGGGTATAGCAGTGGACACTAGTTTCATCTCTGGTCACTAACTGGTACAGAATATCTTGTTGGTTGCTCTTAAAATGGGTCGAACATTGTTCGGAAATGTCCATTCTGATTCGTTTGTGATTCTGCGTCAAAAGTCGCGGCCATCTAGCAGATAATTTTCTCATATACAATTCCACTGTTAAAATTGGATATGCCCGCTCAGATGGCATCCCTACATCTCCAGCGATTGCTCGCTTTTTCAGTCTGCCTGACCATCCATTACCTTTTTATGCACTTTTGCAATAATTTCTGGGTTAGTGACACATACTTGGCTGAGCACTACGCAGATCATTATCTAAGCAGTCCCTACCAAACTTAAACTCGTTAATCCAATTCGCAACAGTTGATTATGGAAGAGCAGAGTCCTTAAGAGTGTCCTTAAAATTAACATGAATTTCCTTCGCTTTCATACCTTTCTTTACGAAGAACTTAGTCACTGCTCAAAGCTATATTTTCCGTTTTCACAAATCAATTCACGGGAACAACAACAGAATGGCGTCCGCACCACAGATCTCTTCCAAAGACACTGACGCGTTACGTGTTTACTCATCAGGGATTACCTGTTACTACGCAGAAACCTGATATCGCTAGCGCTGACATCTGGTGGTGATTCCGAGAACCTTTCTAACAACCCGTAAATCAAGACGGAAGGAGGTTATCTTTGCAAACAGTGCCAAGCTCACTCAAAACCACGTCCTGGGTGCGCGCGTCCACCCAACTCGATACTGTTATGTGCACAATTTGATTTGTGTGAATTTAAATTTGCTGGTGTTTATCTGGATTGTCTTTTATATAATATTGACGTTTCGGAATGAGTCTGGGTGTACTGCTGCCTTTCCATGAAGTTTTCCATTCCAATGCTTTCTCCGGAATGGCGACTCCTTTCGCGAATGAGAATCGCCAGTGAGGTAACGAGCGATTGTTTTGGACCGCTAGTGCCTCATCTTCCGGAGGAAGTGGGAACAATAAACGCCGCACGTGCACGAATGCTTCACACATTCACGCGCTTCTCTTTTCGAGTGGGAACGGTAAAATACTGTAAAAAAAGTCAATGTTTTGCCAAGTATGTAGGGAACGTTGCTTCCTTTTACGGCGTTTTTTTGGCATAGTTTGTATCCTTATGTGCTCGGTTTGCCTCTGCCTTGCATTCATGGAAACAAAAGGGGAAGGAAATAAAATTTCACCGGGTATCCTCGTTTCGCAACAATCGTGTTTGTTTCAGCTCTTCCTCCCCGGCACGCCCTGAAAGGCGACGAGATATAAGGGAGAAGGGGGGGTGCACCTGTGCGCTCGCCCTGTTGTGTGTGCGTGTGTGTGCGACGGGGACCAGCGTGGTGGCGGGGCGTTGAAATGGGTTGTTGGCTGCATCGCTCTCCGTTATCCCTCGCCGCGACTCCTCGTCCATTGAGGAAGAGTCGACGCATCGATCACCCGCCCTCCGCCACCACCTGCTCCTCGTGCGCCCTCGAAGTGAGGGGCAAAGCCTCTCTCCGCCGGGAGGCGAGGGCCCAATGAAGCAGGATGACAAATTGAAGACGCCGGATAAGGTACCACGTGAAACGAGTAAGCTGAAGACACGGAGGAGGAGAAGCATGAAAGAAAGATGCTCTAAAAATGGTACCTAGGAGGGGCATTTCGGTCAAACCACTCTCGTATAAATAATGACTCATTTTAACAATTGCCATCGAATTGTTTCGCACGTGCTGTTTGACTACGTGCAATATGTCCTCTTCAATGAAAGTGTGACGGAAGGTGCTTGCCAATAAAAGTGTCCATTCTGGTGCAGTCATATTTTATAATAAATGGCTTTTAGCCAGAGGTTACCGGCCCTATTTTTCTTTCCTCTTGCGTGTCAAGTGTAAGGTGTTTGGTCTGGATACATTCATGTTGTGATTAATTTATTACAGATACAAAATCAGCATTGTACTATGATGCTGAGGTAGGATCGTCCAACACCCTCTTGACCCGATTGAAATCGTTCGCGCAGCAGTTCTGTACCCTGGCTGATGCCGACCCCTGCTTTAGCCGTGAGGTACAATTTATTAGCGGTCACCTGGTCGATGCTTTTCGCGACCCTGGCATTGGTGACCTTGGATAATGATGATCTCTCGCCAATCTAACGATCCTTTCTCGTTGCGTCATTACGTCCGATTCTCAATGCAACATTTGCTTGAGAAAAATCTTTAAAATATTTTTGCATTTTTTCAACAGTGATTTCTCGACATTATTTATTTTGAATCTGAGTCTTCTAAATAATGATATATTTAGTCGGGATTATCCATACTAGTACATGATCAAGCCCTCGCTCATTCACCTTGAGTTTTCCGGTGGCAAAAATGCAAGGGGTAAAGAAATTACTCTCCAGATACAACGGCACAGTAATAAAATGTCCGTGTAATTGGTAGATTTGAGTTCTAAGCCCGGTCCTAAGGTTAAATACCGGTTTTTCAAATGATGGAACTCCTTGCAGAATTACTATTTGGATATCAAACGATATGACGCGAGGTTTTTTATTTATTTAAGAATTTGTATCGTTGCAATGAGCCAATTATCCAGGTGGCAACGGTCACTCTTACAATGCACATATACTCATACACAAGAAGAACAGAGATGAGACAAAATGCTCTTGTATAAAATGGCTCTTTCAGATTACCAACTGCACCTTTACCATCCATCAAACAAGGGCTAGGGTTCACACCATATCTACAACGCTCCGTCCATCGCCACACTCCATCCATAATCACGCACTCTTCAATTTCATACACCGTTGAAAATCACACGCCGTTAACACTTCATTCACTTTTGCAATACAACTTCTCACGCCATCCACGTCACGTACAAACTATATTTTAACAAGTACCTTAGTATAATAGTCACTGACCAATGAAGTTTACCACCCAGTGGCTGCGTTGCACCTGTTCTTAAAACTCCCAAAATTGGATGGAAAGGGCTCAAACAAACCTCTAGGCAGCTGGTTCCATTCAACAATAGTTCTGTTTAGAAAAGAGTATTTTTTTCTTATTTTTTTTGCGTTCTTATTTTTATTTTAAAACTGTGGTCGTTTTTTCCCTTCAAGTTTGGTTTTTCTATCACTTTCCATAAATCTTCCCACGCTTCGTCATTTTTAACAGGTCTATGCATCGCGCCCAACCTGCTCCTCTTCGCCCCGCGGCCACTGGTCAACCCCCCCGTCGATTTGATTATTTTTTCGCGGAAAAAGGAAAAGGCTTTAAATGGGTTTTGAAAAAAAAGGATTGTGAGTGAATCATTTGCGGATCCCTTTTGAAATTAACTCCTCTTGTAAAAATCGACCTTTAGTCGTATTTCACAATGCGTAGCAACGAGATTTTCCGAGGCTATAATTTAATCTAAGTATGGAGAGGCTTGATTGCGGGTATGTCGGCCGATGCTGCCCGAGTGAAGCACCGCATCCCTTCTCATCCGACTAACCATCGCATTGAATGGAGCGGGGGGTGGGCCATGAATCGATCCCTTTCTGATCAACCCCCCCCTTCCTGGGCAATTTACGCCCTCTTTGTGACAAATATGCCATTTGTGGGTTTACGGCGTGCCGGCGATACCGAGAGGATAGATGGACCCACCGTTCGCTACACTTGAAATTGACCCGGGCCCTTGCTCTTTTGCGGACTAAGCGTCGCGAACCGAATGGAATGCTAACAATGTTGAAGAACGAAGGATGACAAGGCAGTTTTATGTCGTCAGTAGAAATGCATCCAACAGTTTTATCAATCTTTTGCGTAGTATTGTAGCGTTTCATTAAGACTCGTTCTCAGTTTGCAAAACTACAATATGGATAAAAGTGGTCCAAACTCTCGGTTCCTCAAAATTAGTTTGCTGGTTTTCTAGATGTAGGACAACTAAGGGCCAATTTCAATGTGGAGTTGGTTGGTTTGAATTTTTTCAATGGGGTGGTAGGATAGAAGGAAGATCGTTCGTCTACTAACCGGAAGGAATGAGGTTCAAATCCCGGTGTTGATATTTTACTGCAGTATTTGAAGCAAAGCGGAATGCTTTTCTGGCTAGCGCTACTTCGTCGGGAACCGCAGCTGAGGCATCTAAAGGAACCGGTGGACCCACTCCTGATGTGTGCAGTACACTCTTTTCCTTAGTCTTAATGTGTGGCATGACTTCCATCTATCAAATCCAAATTTACTTGTTCGCATATTTTTTTAACGTAGTGCATGGAGCGACAAAATGCATTTTTTTGGTTATCGTCGATTCCTATTTCCCCCGAATGGCTTCACCGTATTTTCCTGGATTGTGTTTGTATTTTGCCAGTCGTACAGATTTCGAATTTCCGTGTAGTATCGCCATGAAGGAACCGGAATTATTGCTCTACGTCGGGGAAACCGTGTGCTAAAAACGCCGCATAGAGAGCCGCAGTGATCCGGGAAATCCCATTAGCGTTTTAAAAAATGTTTCATCTCAGTAAAAACTTAATTGATCCGTAAAGGATTGAGTTGGCCGAGGCACTGAAGCAGATACCCACCGTACGTATCTCGAGACTTAAAAGCACTCAGCCGACTCAAGTCTTAAAAGGGCACGAGAAAGGGAAAAAATGGTTTAAAAATGACGTTACCTAAATATATTTGGGGTTATTGACACATTTCAATCCGGTACCGTTTCTCCAAGCAACAAGTCAATCGAAAAGCCCATGTTGCTATCTAAAATAGAGCTTACTGACGACGATAGATGTACCGCCTATTTATATTCTATAAATTAGAAGTTGTCATTAGAAAATTTTCTATTAAGTTAACGCTCGTTTTTTAAACTCATCATCACTTAGGCGTTTGCCTGGGTGTGATTTCGCAAGAGCATTTACCAATTTTTTTATATTTTAACTAAATTTACGAACCAAATGGTGACTATATATATGTATGTGTATATATATATATATATATATATATATATATATATATATATATATATATATATATATATATATATATATATATATATATATATATATATATATATATATATATATATATATATATATATATATATATATATATATATATATAGAATTGGTTATGGAAGGTTTTCCGTCATTCCAATATTTAAGGAAGTTCGGAAAAAAGAATAGTATGTACTAGAGCGGTTACCTACAAATCTCACCTAGGGTAACGTATTACCTTTCGATCCCAGGCAGCCGAGATTCTGGTTCCTCCTTTTTGGGGAGGAAGAACACATTTCAGTCATTCCTTTCTTCAACGGTCTCTTTATCTCTCTCTTTCTCTCGTCCTCTATTTGTGGCCCCTCCACCGTAATGTGATGAATTATTCGTAAGCCGTTTATCTGCACCCTTAGAAAAGAGACGACATGCTTCAAATTTACGCTAAGGATTCACATTGAATTTACATATTCGGGTCACGAGTGATTTCTTCGTCCGCTGTTCGAAAATCCATTTTACATCAATTGAATACAATACGTGCAGATACCCGAATATCGCAATATTCAACCCAATAACTCATCCACTCCCTCAAACAGCATTTGGGCATCCATCTCCTAGTATCCGTCTCGTATTATTTTCCGACGAAAATCCCCCCAGGGAAAGGTCTGTCGGCATGTGCGTGCGTGACTGCGGATAAGTGGTCAAAGCCGGGACGTAATAAGTCGGGCAACGATTGGCGCGCAGGGCGCCTGCCCTTCCCCCCTCCCCTCCCGCTCACACACCCATCCTCGCCCCAACACCCCCTCCTTCCGATCCCCTGGCCTGCCTGCCCACCCCGCCCCCTTTGCGTGTACCCCGGCACCTCTTCCAGGGCCTTCCCTGCCAGAACGTCAAACGTAAAGGCAAACATTCCATTTCCGGAGATTATTCGGCCATTTTTACCGCGATACTTCCTTCCCGAGCCACTTCCGTCGAAAAACCGAAGAAAGTTTCACGATAATTAAAGGTTCCCCTCAACTTGCCGAAAAATATCCTGGAGGAGAGGCACCCGCTCCATCGCATGCTCTCGCGTTGTTCGAAGTTTTCTTCCTTCGACGTAAAAATAACGTTTTTCGAAAATGACCTCTAAATATAGCTCGGGTGGTTGGTTTGCTCGCTCCCCCGTATCGACGTGTCGTTCCCACGGCTCTCGCGGTATTGCGGCTGCTCTCTGACGCCTTCCCTCGCGAGACTGTTTGAATACGACAGCTCTTCAGGGACGGCCTTGAGGCCCTGTCTCGTGGATGCAATAGTGAGTGGTGGGCCGCTTAATCAATTCCTCCCCCTCCGCCCGCCGCGGTCCTCGCATTCTGCACGTCGGTGCTGCTCGCTTCTCCGATTATATCATGATTAAAGTTGGTGTGCCGAGGTAACAATTTATTCTTGAACGATTGAGGCAATTTCTCCGTGAGGAACAGTGAATTTGCCTGGACGTATTGTTTGAAAGAGTGAATTGGACGTAAAGGAAAATAAACGACGCATTGCTGGGCATGGTGAATGGGGAGGAGAGTGGGTTTTTGGGAGAAGTTCAAAGAGGACAGAAAAAGTGGATGCAGGTCATTTGGACTGGCAATGGGATGTTGAAGACTGTGATAGAGGGGATATTGCGAGGCAAAGGAGGAAAAGGCAGAAATGGAATGGGGGTATTGCACAGGATGAAGAGAGGAAGGAAATATGCGGAGATGAAGAGGGGCTTGTGTGTATAGTGGGATGTTGAGTTTCGTTTTGTTAGGAAAGGCAAGAGAATTATTTAGTAGTCTGTGTCCATCCTTAACAGGTAGATCACCTATGATAATAATATACTTATCGTAGTGTATTGGTAACTTTAAATAATCCCACCAGTAGTACCTGGCCTCAGAAATGAAAGTTACATTATTTTATTTTGTAGCACGTCATCTATGCAATAAAAGGATCGAGTCGCAATACTAGGACTTCAAAATCAAATGTTATACCGAAACTTTGGGCTACTAACTCAAAGTTAATTGAGCAGCTTCGTTTATCCATTCAGACAATTCACTGAAATCATATTAGTACTATTTTTCGGATACATGTTCTAACGTGTACTTTATCGTGTTTAGAGGAAACATTAAAAATAATGACAATGTTCACGAATAGTTTACTGTTGAGTTTATGCAAATAGATATAATATAATAGACATTTTCCCTTTTGTCGCCGTGGGTCGCTTTGATGTATTTCTCCTCCCTTATCTACTCCGTACTTGTCTTCCTCCCGTCGTCATTCTCTCATTTC